>JARBDR010000920.1:390140-990140 GCA_029721355.1 Tegillarca granosa | reverse complement strand
CCTGTTTATATACTGGTATAAACTTTACTAGTGGAGATTGGTTGAACCACCAGTGTTGTGTAATTATTATGTACGTTGTTAAATTACAAAAGAAAACTTTTATAAAATTCTACATTTGTGAGGTATCCTTTAATTAAACTGACTGTTATGTATACAGTCTACTTTAGAAATATTTTCTTAACAAGTTCTTCAAATTTAAAAAGCAATCATGATTACAAATGTACAATAAAATGTGTGTTCGATTTATAATTGGATATTGCCAGAAACAACAGCAGAAAATTCAACTAGCAACTGGTTAAAGAATAAGCTTTCTAAAGAAATGGTTTAGATATCATTACATCTATTATATCATGAAAAATTTGAGTCGGCAGATTTAAATCATGAATGAGTTTGATTTGTACCTTCCTAAAATGAAAAAAAAAGACTTAATAAAGTCATTTTGAACTTTTCTAAAATAAAATTATTTTTTAGACATTTAACATTTTTGATAATATGGTTTAATGGTTGGAGGTACCAATGTAACTCTAAAATGTATTTATAGGAAAGACAATAGAAAACATAAAAATTTGGAATGTCACACAAACTTAAAGTGTTGGGTGTGAGACTAAGTGTTCAGGAAGATTAACTTGAACATTTGAAGTCCCTATCAAAGTTAAATATACTTTAAATTTAGTTAAATTTCATAAATAGATATATTCTGTGCGTATGCATTATAATTAGGCCCATTTTAGTTATGGTTTTACACAAAAGTGAAATTGCCAATAAGAACAATTGAAATAATCCTTAGATACATGCAGTTCATGAGTCACTATCTTTGTTACAACATATATTGGAAAAATGTGTTTTTTTTCACTTGTTTGAGCCTGGAAATAATGGGAAATTGTTAAGTGTGTACCTTGAAATATTTCTGTACTAAAGGATACCCTTATGGGGATTTTACACATTGAAAAATCTTGATGATACAGGGTATGATACAGGGTCAGTAGAAAAGACGCCTCACCCGGTATCTTTTTTACTGACCCTGTATCATTCCGTACCGGACATTTACAAACTATGTAACTTTTTTACCCTACCGATGACCCAATGCTTGATCTATTTTTTAAAAATAGAAATATTGCTGATTAAAGAAATTAAAAATAAAAATATCCGACTGCAATAAAATATTACAACAAGGAATATCACTTAATAAGGTTTAATGCATGTTATTTAATAATACACACATGTATAACATTTGAACTTTAAAAAAAAAAAAAAAAAAAAATTCATCCATTTGCTTTTCCTTTAAATACTGCTGCAGCAGTCTAGCAGCTTTTTCATTTGCTTTTAGTGTCTCATCTGATGAAACTTTCATCCGTTTCAAATCTATCTCTACAGCAGAATGTTCTGCAAAGCGTTTGTTGCCATTTGCCATTTTTGTTGACGTTTACGTTAGCGACAGGGTACATAACTCTAACCCACCTGGTATCTGCCTTGCTGACCCAGTATTTTTGCACGTGTGGCTATGTACGGAATGATACTGGGTTGGTCATGTGATTAAATTTAGCCAATCACTATCATAGAATTTACTCAGAGGTAGGGTAATCCTCCATACTGATTTTTAGTCACAACCAGGCTCATACTAAATTTAATTCAGGTTCACAGGTAATATATTTTCTATAAAAAATTTTAAATTTCCTGTCACAAATACAGATATATAGACAGGAGTCTTGACAACAATACATGTCAATGCTATTTAACACCACTACATGTTACTGCTGACTAACAACAATACATGTCAGTGCTATTTAACACCACTACATGTTACTGCTGACTTACAACAATACATGTCGTTGCTAACTAACACCAATAGTTATCTCTGTTGCTTAACACCACTTATTACTGCTGCTTAACACCAACACTTGTTACTAATGCCTAACACCAATACCTGTCACTGCTGTTTAATATCAATCATTTTCACTGCTGCTTAAGACCATTACTTGTCACTGCTGTTGAACACTGATACATTTTCACTGCTGCTTAGGATCAATACTTGTCATTGTTTCATTGTTACAGTGTTGTTTCAATGTAAAAATTGACACAGTTTATTTAAAGACAGTTCCTAAAATTTGAGATGTTCAGGTTCAGTAAAGTTACCTGTATTATTTGATGTTAAAATTTAATGATAATTAAAAATGCAAATTACCATCCAGGTAAGATATCTTAGACAGTGTGACACAGGTAAAAAATTTGATACTTCGTACCAGTTGTATTGCTTATCGTAGTAGAGGTCTGAAGAGAAATACACTTTACAAGAATTTTGCATAGACCAGTATTAAAATATATGCATTGTAAAATGCTTTATAAGTCATTACTGTAAAAATGTATTGTGAATCTGTAATGGTCAGGTATAAAAATAAATCTCTTAAAGAATCATTCAGAACAGACCTGTTGGTCACTAAACCTCCATAGTTAAAGTAAATCAAAATTTCCTTACATTATAACAATTGTTAGACAGCAAGAAGGAAAAGTAGAATGGTGTTCTGTTAATATACACCTCATCAAGATTTTTTCACTTATTAAAGTAACCAGTTTATTGATGGTGGAGGAAACCAGAGTGTCTGTAGAAGTTCATCAGACTTTGGTAAAAGAACTGACAAAATTTCTCACGGTTTGATACTGACTAACATTCTTTAAACTGGAATCTGCCAGATTGAGATTGAAACCTGTAGGCGGTGAAGTGTGCTGTGGTCCATGAGTGAGTATTTTACACCACATGACTATTGAGGTCCAAGGACGGAATAAATGGATAATAAATCAGTGTTTTATATTATTGTCTTCATGACACAGCGGATGGAGAATTATTCTCTTAATTATAAGGTATTGGTTTTAATCAGATGTCACCTTAAAGTCACCATCCTGAACATGACCTAGTTAGCACACTTGTACTAAAGATATACATAGTACAATACCTGTAAATAATATAGGTGAAAGTCTGTAATATAAGCATTTTGACACCTGTTTATCTGAGGATGTACATCTGCATTTTAAGCAGATACATTTTTATTTGGAGATGGTTACTATCTGTAAATTGCAAATACCAAAAAAAGTGAGAAAAAGTTTTGCAAGTGTAAAGTTTTCTTCAGTGGCTGATAAAATGTTTTATTTTTAAATAAAATTTATTTTGGCAGACATTTATTCTTTTTTTACAGGTAGATGTATGAAACAATAAAAATAACACGTTCCAAATAAAAGTAACTTCATCAGTGACTCAATGGTAGATCATCTCACTTGTAGGGAGGGAGTTGTGAATTCAAACCCAGCAGGTCATTTCTTCTTTAACTGTTGCTTGACATTAGGAATACAGAGTATTGACTTATTGAAAAATTTGACTGATGGTGTGTATGTTTGTCTGCAGCATGATGACTCATTTAGCTAGTACTTTAACAAAAAGTGTATGAGGCAGACCAAATTCCCTCCAATACATAAACTTGTTCTTAGATTATCTTTAAAGATTAATAAACTTGCTCTCATAGCAAATAGCTGACAAAATGCTGATAGAGTGTTAAACAACACTGACAACTAACAAATTAAAAGTTGTTCATTTTAGACAAGCTTCACTGTGTTATTATCTCCCTTTGAATAAATTCTGTTTCAGTAGAACCAATAATATTCGCTGGACTAAAATTTACGTGGTTTTACAATTTTGAAAAATTCCGTTTGGAGAAAATTTCATGGAATTGAGTTTTGTGACAATAAATTCCATGGCCTTAGTTAAATAAATATTGTGGTTTTCACTAATCCTTGAAAATAGGAAAATTTAATCCCCCGAATTTTTGTGATTTTACAGTAAACAGTGACTACGGAATTTAACTTGGCTTATAATTTTCAGCATGAAGCAACTTTTTTATATTGATTGACTTTTCAGCTTTTGAAGAAAAAAGTCAAGAGTCAACTGGATGCTTTTTTGTTAATTTCTTCCTCTGTATGACCATAAAGTGGTTACTTTGATTATAAAAATTAATTGACTTGTCTTATATAAGACATAAGATTACTGTATGAGACAGTAAATGAAGTCTGTCTCAATATCCTATAATATATCGCAGGATAAACATGACACTTAACATACAGGAAACTATTATCAAATAAAACTTATTAACCTAACAGTACACATGTAATGACCATGCATTTATCTTACTTATGAAATATCCTGATTAAGATCCTCGTGTGTGCTGTATTGATCAAATTAATGTCATATATTTTAATGAAAGAAAAATTTATTATTTATATGAGAAGCAATTTTTGATTCTGTAGAAGTGTTAAATACACACACATGCACACATGCATGCATGCACACACACATATACCTATGCATGCATACACATATATACATAAATTATATATATATATATATATATATATATATATATATATATATATATATATATATATATATATATATATATATGTATCCCAATATGTGAGTCAACTGACCCTGGTGGTTGTTACATGTATATGTAATTTATATGTCAGAATGAGTAACTTATAGTTCTAAGCGATAAGACAATTAACTTACATTATAGTATTTGATTGGTTAATTTGGAGCTGGTTGTTTTTGGGACGTATGTTTTTGTGAACTTGTTTAACTTATTTTGGTGCTCCTGCTTTTTTATGTTGTTGTTGTTTTTCAGTGTCATGTAAGTACTTGGATAGTGCATGTTGCTTTTAAATTATTTCTTATCACCAGGCCAGGGGTGTGTGAGAACTAAGCTGTATCAGCGTGACATACTGACATATTTATGACATGTGCATACTGTTGTATTTATATCATGATCATTTTTCTTATGCATGTGCATGATTAGTTTTGATTACATGTAATTTGTTGCATGTTTCAAAAGGAGATAATTTCTCCTTAGTTGTTATATTAAAATGATTACAGTGCGAGCTTTGCTAAGTTCGTTATAATTATGATCTTATAATACAGAAAGTCATCACAGTGGTGTATCAGTGTAACAGCTTACCATATCTCTTATAATATAAATGTCAAAAATACCTACTGACACTGACATTGGTTGGAGAAACAAATTTGGCTTTAAGGTTTTTATCCAGAGCCCTTGTGGCCTCTGTGAAACCATTCTCATTTTTAAAGTCACAAAGTTAGACTTTTCTCCTCCTCCCCCCCCCAAAAAAAAAAAAAAAAAAAAGAGAAAAAATTGTAAAGTTGAATTATTTACATGTAGAGGTACATTGTAGGTTCCAGGATAATTCATAGTCAGATAAACCGGACACCATTGGTTATATTTTCCAAAACCTCTGCTGTGTTCACAAAAGTAGAAAAGTTAATTACCATATTTTATGAAATATACTTTTTATTTTAAATAAATGATAAAAAATACAGTTAGTTGCTTTAGAAAAAATGGTGATTATATTAATTATTTTAATAGCTATTGGCTACTATTGATAGAAATAAGTGGGAGCCTTTGTGGCTGAGTGGCACAGACTTACATATTACAGCTCCTCCAACTACTAAGGTACAAACCCCTCCCTGACAGTTCTTACTGTGAGAAAGTATGTCAGTTTCATTTTTTGTCAGTGTTTTTCTCTGGTACTCAGGTTTCCTCCGTAATGCAAGAACAGACCATTTAATATAAGTGAAATATTCTTGACTGGGGTGTAAAGCACTATTACTTCATTTTACTCTAAATGAACTGTAAAGCCTTTGGGATTAATCTTCAGTCACATCATGGCAACATCTTGTAGATGCTTGGCAAAGAGTCAGAAAATTTACCTCATTGCCATTGCTACAAAACATTTGTATGATCATTCATTAAACTACATCTCTAATCATGAAAAGCATTAGAATCTTTCATCTCAGTGTTATCTCCCCTTATAGTAATTTCTTTTGAATTGAGGCATTGAAGAAAATTCTGGGTAAAGGGTTAATTTAAAAACATCTAAAAAGTTGAGTAGGTCATGTTATCTAAATATCTTCTTTCCATTGTACAGTGTGATAAAAAGAAAATACATATTTTTAATAACCCTATTTGTTTGATGTGGGATAGTGAATTAATGTTCATTATCAAAGAAAGGCCATAAAAAAACTAAATATTTGAAATGCAAATAAAACAGATTTTATCATGACTTCAAAGAATGTCATAAAAATTATTTGTTTATTTTTAATGCAGTATGTATTAAAAATATAGTTTTATTTGCTGTTATTTTAAGTTGAACCCATGTAACCAGTAACTGGACTTTATATATAGGTATTTCGCAATGCAGTGGTCAAGTGTTTAGGGAAATAATCTTCAAACTTGATGGGTCTCATCAGTGCTGTGAGTTCAACTCTCTTCAGTGGATGTGTGAAAGGATTTGTTTCTTGTCATGGCTTCTACTGGTAAGCTTGGTACCAATCAGATGGACACATTACCTAGTGAGGGCATTAATCTTCAAATTTGAGGGGTCTCTTCACTGCTGTCCGTTCAACTCTCTCTCCAATGGAATTGTGAAAGGATTTTTCCTTGCCATAGATCTCTACTGGATAGCTTGGTACCATTTTATAATGAATATTTACTTAGTTAGGTCTTTAATCCTCAAACTTGAAGGGTCTCATCACTGGTTTAAACCTCTTAGATAGAAGTGTAAAAGTAAGTTTTTCTTGTCTTTGTACTCTGTTGGTTAGCTTAGTATCATTTTAATAAACTAAGTGATATACAATGTCTTATTTGCTGTATTGTTTATATATGTTTACTAGCACATTAAAGCTGGCCATAAGTATGCAAAGGTACAAAGCATACTCGAAATATTTACACACAAGCTCCCACATCACATGAACTTATCTTTATATTAATGGCAAAAACTGCAGCTGAAATTGATGCTGATGCAATGTAAAACAATATGTAATCAGCCTAGTTTTTACACCAGAGTATTTGTCAAAATTTTCTGAACACCGTTGCTGGCGACATCCAGGTATATGTACTTAGTGAAGTACAAGTAATAGATTTTGATATAAACTTGAGTGGAGAGATTGAAGAATCAGTGTTTAAAGAAACTATCAAGGTTCTTTCACTTATATGGAGACAATGGTTTCTGGGATTATGGAGGAAAACAGGAGTACCTGGAGAAAACCAATAACTTTTGTCAATTGAACTGACAATATTTTTTTTCATGTTAGGATGTGCCTAAAGGGATTTTTACCAAGGCGTTTTAAAAATTGCCAAGAGTTTCTGTTATATTACACCCCTGCATCCATTCAACTCTGAAAAAAAAAAATTTCCCATGGAATTTTGACTGTAGCTTGGAAAGGATGGAAAAAGAACAATGCCCAGTATAACATGTACAAATACAATATGTGTATATATGATATACGTATCATACATGGTTGATGTTTTCCTTTTACCAGTAATTAAAATCCAGAACCATAATTATGAAATATACATTATTCTTACATTAATGTTTTTTGTGATATATATACCAAGAAACGAGTTCATTGATATTTATGTTAATAAGGGGCGTATATGAAGATGATTTAATTCATGTGACATATTTAATAACAGATCTGGAAGGAACTTATTTATTATACTGCTGCATTAGAATAATTCTCCACTGTACTTAATAATTTATATAGAACTCTTCACTGTACTTCATATAGAATCCATGAGTTTTATGACAGCTTTCCATCCATGCTTTAATCCATGTTTTAACTTCTGGCCAAAATAACCCCCAACTTTGTAACATTACATGTATGAAGAGGAAACTCCAAACATATACAATAAATGTACCTTGCTACCATTTCTAAAATTGGTATTGGAGATAATAATCCACTGGTGATAATTTAGTTGGGAATTCTTTATACCTGAAATACATGGCTCCAAACAGCTTTCTTTATAATACTGATTTTGCTGAAACATTCGTAATGTAATTTCAGGTCTAGGGAATTCTTGTGGTACAAATATATCATGTTGCAATGGTAACATTGGAGTTATAGGGTTCGCAAGTCTATCACATGTCATAGCAAACATTGTTTAATTAATTTTTTTTTAAAAATTGATAATTGCCTTCAGTTACATTTTAATATTTGCATGATATGTAAAAAGATATGTACTGGTTACTCATAATAACCCATACTTTTCCAGTGGTACCAAGGGTTTAAGGTTAGAGTTCAAGGTCATTGTGATCAAGGCCTGGATGTTACTGGTCTAAAAATTGTTTCCTTTAAGTCCTAGCTAACTGTTACAGTGAATAACAAGCACATATACTTGCAATATTTTTCAGAATTTTCTTTTTTCTCACCAAACTTTATCAGTTGATTTTGGTTTGGAGTTAAAACTAGGTTTTAGTTTGATCATTTAACAGGTTGAGAAATTAAGTGGTAGTGAATACAAAGAGTTAAGATTGAAATAGTACTGTATAGTCATTTATAATGATAATAAATAAAAGACTACCAATAGTTTAGAAATCTTTACCATAAATATTATTTTATTATGAATGTACTGGGTTTAACTAACAGATATTTGTGAACTTAAAACCACAATCGTGCCTTGTGATTTATATCAAACTTTAAAAATAAAAAAAATTAAATTTGAACTTTTAATAAAACAGAATTAGTTATTTTGTAAGGTGTTTATTTACTGGACAAAAACTATCCAAGATGATGTCATAATTTGTCACAAAAAAATTATTACAAAAATGTGTTAAATTCAGAATGGATTATATTTGTATTGGAATTTGTAGAAATATGTAAACTGTTTTCTGTCTTGTTATCTGGAATTCTACAGATGAAAATCAGTGTGGCAGAAAACGTAAAAATACAATTACATGTAATTAGTTTTGTAAATTTTTCTGTGTTTTCACAATGTTTGTTAAAAAAATTGGAAGAATTTTACAACAATTAGTTTTAGGTAACAGGAAATTGATTACAGAAATG
This sequence comes from Tegillarca granosa, assembly GCA_029721355.1. Taxonomy (NCBI): domain Eukaryota; kingdom Metazoa; phylum Mollusca; class Bivalvia; order Arcoida; family Arcidae; genus Tegillarca; species Tegillarca granosa. The sequence continues at coordinate 981,241 of JARBDR010000920.1, read as the reverse complement.
TGGCATAATGCAAGGTGCTTTTTTTTTAAATACCGTATGTTCTAGCCAAACATGTTATATTATGTTTTTGATGTGTAATTTACAAGAGGCAAAAAATCAGCTGATGGAGATAGTATTTATTGAGATTAAGAGTTGAGTGGAGATGGAAAAAAATAAAAGTTATTTCTGTTTTCTGTCGAATGATAAGATCTGGATGACATCACAAATATAAGAAGTACCGTTAACTAACTGTTTTACACTGCTTTTTATTGTTTAACGGTATTAATGCCATTTCGGATTTGATTACAGGAAACTTATGGTTCATAAAGTGGGTATAGTACTTTTGTTATTGTTTTAAGTAGAAGTCTATAAAATACGATTGTTATTTTTATGTTGTTTTTTTTCTATTTGATGGTTTGTAACAGCTGAGTATTCTTTGTACTTTGTAGAGGGATGCTTAATGGCGATTTCAAATTCACAAGCACCTGTATATGTAAGTATTTTATATACTAGTATGTATTTATATTGAATTACAATAATTATGCAAGATGTTGAATGTATACAAGTGAATATACAGTACTGAAAGTGTACTACAAATTCTCATTATAATATAAGTGTAAGTATCAACTTATGTTTCAAGTATAGTTAAACCTGTATACTAGGACCACATATGGGACCTAAGAGATATAGACTTAATCAGTGTTAGAAATTACAGGTAGTCTGAGAGTCTGATACTGGTAAGTTTTGGAAAGGACTGGATACTTTTTCATTAGTCTCTAATATACCATAGTTAAAAAAAGGTAGAAATTAATCAATCAAGGACTGGTTAAAAAATTTCACTTATTTCCAACAATTACTCTAAAGACATTAAAAGATTGAAAGGGTATTATAGCAGTGAATAGAATGGTGATCTATTTTTAGAGATATTTATTATAGCAGGTTTTACTGTTTATTGATTTTGTTATAAATTGTTATAAATTATTTGAAGAGTTCCTCTTCTATTAACATGTTTAAGTTTTTCTATGTACTTGTACTTAGTCAAGGTAAGTTTAGCTGGTGGCAAAAAAAAAAAAAAAAAAAATAAAATAAAATAAAATGCAAGTACTAGTCAGACTTTCAAAATTATTGGTAGTTTATTGTTTATCATCGCCATAGAAATCAATGGTTTATTTTCATAATTGATCAACTATTTCCTAGCACTGCCTGTAAACAATAATTTTGTTAGTTTGATGCATTGCTACACCTCAATTGATCAGGAATTGTTGTAATAAGTTGCTTTCTAAAAAAGGAAACTTGTCATATTGAAATAATATCGTTAATGAAGACACGAGATAGAAATTTATTATAGATAGAACTGGATAGAAATTTGTTGCTAATACGCATAACATTTATAGAGAAGAAAATTATGAGTAGATATATTGACATAATATAGGAAGTCAAATATAATGTCTGAAGAGTTTCTCTTTACATAAATAGTAGTAGAGTGCTCAGCTTTTATGTGGGAATTCAGGGTTTAAACCCTAGTCAGGTCTGACGAAGACTTGAAAATAGGTAGTGATTGTTATTTTGCCAAGCACTCAGCATTTAGAAGTAACAGTCATGTAGTCCTTAGGAAGAAATGTTAAAAACTGATGCCCCATGTCATGGTAGGTATGGCACGCTAAAGAACCCTTTTGTACATTGACCTGAGTACACTGCAAAGGTTAAAATAGCTGGTGACATCTTGATATAAATGAATATTTTAGACTGGGACGTAAAACCCCCATTCAATCAGTCAATCAATCTCTACATAATTATTGGTATTACTTTTACACGAGCTGTAATAAGATCATGTCTAACCAAGACTGTTATTTCTCCATAATTTTTTGGTACATAAAAAAGGTCAGAATAATATTTAGATTTTGGAAATAAATAAAATCTATGTCAAAATGAATATATTATTATTTTATCTCTTATATTGCCATCTGGAGTACAGATGGTATCTAATTTTCATTTATCACATGGTCATTGACATGATGAAGCCCTCATCATGAACTTGTGTCCCTCCCCCACCTTCATCTTCAGATGACCACACACTTAGAAAGGAGAGAAACATGATATATAGGCACAAGTGCATTTCATTTACAAGATAGATACAGTAAAACCTGGTATAGCAGTCACCTCTCTATAAGGAACACTGCCAATTTTGATCACTGTCCAAAGGTCCCTTTGCGTTTATGTTTTAACTAAAAGGTATCTGTCAATTAAAACCACTTTTAAGTTACTTTTTCTTTCATATTTCAATTAAAATCTGTATATAAAAACCATCTGTATATAAAAACCATCTGGTATAAAGACCATCTGTATATAAAAACCATCTGTATATAAAAACCATCTGGTATAAAGACCATCTGTATATAAAAACCATCTGGTATAAAGACCATCTGTATATAAAAACCATCTGTGTATAAAGACCATCTGTATATAAAAACCATCTGTGCATAAAGTTGTATTGGTTCCATGGATGGTCTTTATATACAAGGTTAACTATAATTATTTTATTACTTTAACAGGTCTTTTTTACAGCTTATCTGGTTCTTATTTCAGGGTGGTAGCACCATAATTATTGATCTGTCTGGGAAGGAATTTAATCCAGAAGAATCTGATTTATATTTGGTAATAGAAGGAGCACAGCAGCGACATATAACAAAAATACATCATAAATATAAAACTACTTACTACTCTGTAGTATCAGGTAATGTTACTTTTATAAGATTGAACTCTCTTATACTAACAACTGATTTTTACCAGTCTGTACATTTCATAAGACTGAAGTCACCAAACATAGTGACTTATTTTTGACTTGCCTGAACACCTTACAAGGCTGAAGTCACCAAACATAGTGACTTGCTTTTGACTAGCCTGAACTCCTTACAAGACTGAAGTCACCAAACATAGTGACTTGTTTTTGACTAGCCTGAACACCTTACAAGGCTGAAGTCACCAAACAAAGTGACTTGTTGTTGACTAGCCTGTACTCCTTACAAGACTGAAGTCACCAAACATAGTGACTTGTTTTTGACTAGCCTGAACACCTTACAAGACTGAAGTCACCAAACATATTAACTTATTTTTGACTAGCTTGTACTCCTTACAAGACTGAAGTCAACAATCATAGTGATTTGTTTTTGACTAGCCTGTACTCCTTACAAGACTGAAGTCACCAAACATAGTGACTTATTTTTGACTAGCCTGTACTCCCTACAAGGCTGAAGTCACTATACTGAGCAACTTACTTTGACTGGCCTGTACTTATTACAAGAGTGAAGTCACCAAACTTAACTTATTTTTGACAGGCCTGTGTCTTTTAAGAAACTAAATTCACTAAACAAAACAACTTATTTTTGACTTTGCTGTGTTTATATTAAATGAAATTCATTAAACTAAGCAACTTAATTTTATAGCTGGTACTATTTATAAGTACATAAGGAGCTTGTGTCACACCTGTCATTGGTATGTTAAGGTTATTGGTCGTTTCTGGATGAAATAGATCTGCATGCAAGTAACACTGCTCTTCTGGCAGTTCTTGCTACCTTCTACTTGCACTACTACTGAGTGGCCTTAAAGCATGTGCTTATGGATCACGCCTCTTACCCTAGGCGCCACTGCGGTAGCTCAGTGGTTAGAGTGCTCGCTCCATAAGTGGAAGGTCGTTGGTTCGAGCCCTGGGCGGGTCTAACCCAAGACTTCAAAGTGGGTAGTGACTGTTTTTTCGCCAAGCACTCGGCATTACGAAATGAAAGTCTTAGTTCTTCAGATGGGAACTTAAAATAAACGAGGTCCCGTGTCATGGCAGGCATGGCACGATAAAGAACCCTGCTGTATAATGCCATCAGCACAACGCACAAGCAAAATTTCTGCACTTTCGCCTATATTTGGTGACGTCTCAATATAGTGAAATATTCTTGACTGGGACATTAAACACCATTACTCAACTCAACTCTTACCCTAGGCTTGAATCCGACCCAGACAGAGCTAGTGTGAGAAAGTTTATTAGTTCGTTTTCTGAAGTTCAGAAGTTTACCTAGGTTTCCTCACCATCTCAGAACTGATTGATCAATATCAGTAAAAAATTATCGTCTTAAGCAAAGAACACCATTACTCAACTCCTACTTGCACTATATTTAATGGCTCATTAATAAACTTGCCTTTAAAATTGACCTTGAAACTAAGGTTCATCCATGTTTTAATGCTGTCCTGATGCTGAAAACATCTGTAGGATTTTAAGAAAAAAAAAGTTTGCAACTTGTGGCTGTTTTTTATAACAGAAACCCTGCAATCGAGAGTGAGCAGCAAGGGTGAGTTATGCTACAAGCGTGAATTTGCAGATTTGTACCATGAAATAGTACTGGTTAAACTACTATGTAGTGACTTTGTTGTGTGTAGTTTTGTAAAATTATAAACGTGTCAAGTGTTTATGAACTAGACCTTTAAAATGAGATTTGGGAAAAGTTTAATGACTACAAATTTTTGAATAAATTTAAAATGTTCAAAACTGTTTAGATTTGTGTAAATGGGCTTAAAGATAAATTTTTAAAATTTTTAAACCCTCGTTACACAAAATGTATTTTTAATAGGTGCCATGCTTTTCCAAGCACGTAAGTGATATTAACCTGGTAGTTTCTTTTTTATTTGTAAACTTTATTCAAGTTTTTTTTTCAAAAAACCGTCCAAATGATATCTGATAAGATCATATGACTTAAGAAATTATATATATATATATATATATACATATATATATATATATATATATATATATATATATATATATATATATATATATATATATATATATATATATATATATTCTGTTACTAATTTAGCTGCTTATCATTATTAACAAAAAAGTACATTACTGGTAAATTTTGTAGGGAAAATTTTGTTAATTTAAATGTTTTTGTAATAATGATTTGCCTGAATTTGAAATTACTTGTGTACAAGCAAAAAAAAAAAAAAAAAAATTCCCCCCCCTCCAAAAAAAAAAAAATTACAAATAGATGCAGGTAAAATCATAAACATTTTTCTTAGCCTTTAAAAGAAAATTAACATTATAATAATGCATAAACAGTTGTCATTACTACAACCAGCAGCTGTTGTGTTGTATAATGAGATTAATATTTTATCTCAGTTTGGGGACACCTTGCTGTATGGGAGACTTATTGATGTTTAATAATGGAAAAATCGATGTAAAAATAAAATTGACAATTTTGTTATCATTAAACTGGCTGGTTACAATTTTTTGTCATGGCAGATGCTGATGTTTTTGTTATACATGACTTGACTTCATGATAAAAAAGTGTATCGATGTGTATGTTATATTATTTTATTCACAAGTGTGACCTTGACATTTGACCTTCAGTTTGAATATTTAATGAGAATTGAATTTATAAAAATTTAAATGATATGTCGCGTCAATTTGAGATTTATTAATTTGGTTTATAGTATTCTTGAACCTTTTCAAGTTTGCAGATTTCTTTGTTGCATAATTATTTTTTAGTGAAAAATAATTTTTTATAAATTTGCCATACTTAAGCTTTTTATACAAAATGCAGCAGAGCCTGTGTCGTATTCTAGGTTTGATGATGGACATTTGTTACAGTTTTTGGTTATTTTTTTATGACACAGGACAAAATTTTTCATCTGACACCTCTATTTAAAAGTGCAAACTGGTCATTAAAAGTTTGAATATCACTTGGTGTATCATAATTTTATTAATCTCCACTAAATTTTATGGAGGGCAATAAAACATCTTTTTTCCACCCAAATCAAATTATCAGCTAGTTAGAATTTTAATATATTTGATTAATAGAATCATGCTCTCAAAATGTCCTTGAAGATACTCTAGCACTTTGTCAGGAAATGAATGGACAATATTTTCTACTGTATAACATAGCTGTTACTTATCAGGTTTTAATGAGATGCACTTTATAATAAGTTTTATACTATATAATAGTAATTTATGCACCTTCTGGCTTGATCTTAAATACATGATTTACCTATCTTCCTAAAAGTGCAGTCAAACTTATGTAAGGTTAATTCAGTAGAAGTGCAGATTAGTTATATAATATCGTTCCCTCTTTAGCTATGGATCATGATGCCTTCACAACCTAGGTTTGATTCTCTCAGTGAAATCCTAGGTGTGAGAAAGTTTATCAGTTTGCTTGTAAAAGGTTTTTGTTTTTCATCTTTTAGCTCAACTGACAATAGGTCGTGAGCTTATGGCATAGAGCAGCATGTGTATGTACATGCATACATGCATGCGCGTATGCATCGTTAGCACCTATTTTCGACTTCTCCAATGAAACTGCTGGACAGATGTCAGTGGTACTTGGTCAGAAGCATGTATGGGTTGTGCAGATTTGTTCATGATGTTGCCATGGCTACCAAAACTAGGTCAAGGTTAACCTAGGTGTGCAAAAATCTTAAAATATCTTCTTTGAAATTGATGATAGGAGAAAAAAATCTGATGTTAATTTGGCTTCTCTAGGGTCTTAAGCCTATAGTTAGTTCATTTTGTAAAATTAGGTTAAAAAAATAGATTATGGATTTTTGCGTTTAATTAAAACAATTTTGTTAAATGGCTTTAAATTATTATGACTTGACAATTGAACAGATAATAAAATAAAATTTTTTAATTAGAATTTTTTTAATTTTACAAAGAGATACATTTAAATTTTTGCATATGACACTAACACTTAATACATATACACGTTTATATTAAAGATTTCATATATTGGCATAAACAATCAGATACTAGTATTTATAAACATTACTTTTGACAAAAGCAGTGAATTATTAATTACTTGTAGAAACAATCCACAGAGAAATTAAAATACATGTAACCATTTTGTGTTTGGTTTGATTTATAGATAATAAATTGTAAATGATCATTTTGTTTGTCTGGGTCATCAAAACGTTTGTAAAATGTCAGACATTTAGTTCTTTGTCATAACAATTGTTTGTTCAGCTGTGTAGGTTTCTATTTTTGTGAACATTTAAAAGTCTGAAATATAATTTCCTTATCTTTATTACCTTAAACATTTATAGACTATTGATCATTAAAAAAAAAAAAAAAAAAAAAAAAAAAAAAAAAAAAAATTAATATTTAAAATGGTTCAATTTTTATTTTGAAATATTTACATTGATTTTTAACAGCAATAATATAATTTTAGGATTTACAATCATACTGTAAATTTTTTTTCGATTAATACGATAACCCAACAACTACAAAAATTAGGCGGCATTGATGATTTTAACAGTATTTGTTAATTATGACACTGAGCTCATAAAACGGCACTGTTAAACCTTTTTAAAACTTTTGAGTAAATGAGCAAAATATGGTGTCTAAAGAGGCATCAGTCATATCATAGTTATTCATGACTATTAACATAAATTTTTGAAAAGTTGTTCCGCCTCTTGCTTAAAACTAAGCTAAGTCTTTGCTTATCCTGGTTTTGGGTCCTTCGGATGAGAACTTAAAAACCGATGGCAGGCTAAAGAACCCTCCCTGCACATTGCCCTAAGCACACTGCAAAGGTCAAGAATTCTGCCACTTCACCTATAGCTGGTGATGTCTCAATATAGTGAAATATTCTTGATGGGGATGTAAAACCCCATTAAATCAATCAATCAAATTATCCTTGTTTCAGTGGTGTGAAATAGATGAGAGTGCAGTTCTCTCCCTGGGATACCACTGCGGTAGCCCAGTTGGTAGAGTGCTCCCTCCGTAAGTGGGAAGTCATGGGTTCAAACCCCGGCCGGGTCTGACCCAAGACTTGAAAGTGGGTAGTGACTGTTCTTTCGCCAAGCACTTGGCATTACAAAATGAAATCATGGTTCTTTCGGATGGGAACTTAAAATAAATGAGGTCCCGTGTCACGGCATGGCATGATAAAGAACCCTGCTGTATAATGCCATCAGCGCAACACACAGGCAAAATTTCTGCACCTTCGTCTATAGCTGGTGACGTCTCTATATAAGTGAAATATTCTTGACTGGGATTTTAAACACCATTACTCAACTCAACTCTCTCTCCCTGGGAAAAATTTTTGGCCCATTGCATGCTTAACCTCTATCATATATTTTGATACCAATTCATTTGACAGTTGAATGGAATTGAATAATGTGACTTAAGTCTCTAGCTCAAGGTTATACATGTAGACTAAGTAGGACTTGATGCACATCCTACAGTTATGCGACTTTAATTGGTTTGCCTTTTGTCTCCATACTACATGTTTTATAACAAAGAACTCATTTAATGAACATTAATGTATGCAAAGACTTCTCAGTTTTCCAATGCCAAAGACATTTGAATTCTTATAGTATTTATTCATTATATATATTAATTAAAAACGGTACTTTTAAATGGGACTACTTATAGCAATTGTTGGATGACTTGCAGATTCAGTTATTATTAAACATAGTTTTATTGAATTCATTAGTTTCGCAGTAGCTACAAAGTTATGGTTGAATCCCAGAAGTTCACGACCACAGATTTGTGTTTTAGAAGAAGTTGTGAAACACAAAGACAAGTTTTCATGGTTGAAATTCAAGATCAAAGATACAAATACAACTAATATTACATCATATACTTTGATGATTTCAAGGTCAAGGTCATACTAATACTAATATATAATGTGACACCTTATTTATGCATAACTAATTTTTAAGGTCAAGGTCATAATACATGTAATACGAATAGATCATGTAACAAACTGTTCATATTGTTCTGATTTCATGGTCAAGGTTATAGAAATGCCAATATATTATATAACATTTTGTTTAAATTGTAATGATTTTAAGATCAAGGTCATAATAAAGCGAAAAAAATGAATTGGATTATAAGAGGGGTAACATCTTGTTTATATTATTACTTATTGATTTCAAGGTCAAGGCCTTTGTACTGCATATAAACAATGTGATCTATCATTTGTACCATGTTGATTTTAAGGTCAAAGTCAAGGTCATGCATGTTTCTTTTTACATTTAGTTATTTATTTTAAAATTTAAATCTGAGTGTAAATTTTTACATGACATATCTGGATATGTTGGACTATAACCCGACAGATAAATGTAAATATTTGATCAGATATTATACAAACTAAACTGTGATCCTAGACAAATATAAATGATATTCTAATAATGAAATAAATAATAGGCGGGCATGAGGATACACATCCTCTATATTCAAGCATAGTTAGCATTAGTTAGTATCTATCTACTCTTAGTGAATACATGATGGATCAGAGCTAAGGTAATTATTGTTGTGATTAATAAATCGTAACCTATCGATACACATATAACATTTTTGGAAAAGATTATTTTTTAAAATAATTATTGGAATTGTAACGGAAATAAGAAGAAAAGACAAATTTCGGTAAGAATATGAATTTGAAATCATTATAATAGATCATTTGTTAACATAGGAGTTATAAATTTGGTCAATTTTCAGTGATAAATTGTAGCTTCCAGGTTCCAGATTTTTTTATGCAATTTGGCAGTTAACTGGATTTTTTTTTTGTATTCTGCTTGTTGGTCCCTATTTTATTTCTGGGATTACAAAGTTGGTCCAATCATTAAATGCTGCTTATGTAAGCTGTTTATTGAAGGATTAGAGGGATTGTTTTCATATTTTTAAGAACCGATGAATTTTAATAAAATTTGTCAACAGAGATTTTAATTAAACTCTTTACATTTCTGCAATGATGAAACTTAAATTGTCTTTTATTTTATATTTAATGTTAAAGAGGTATTATGTATTTCTTCAAAATACAGTTATATGGGGGTCAGCATTATTTAGTAAGGTCTATTATATTGTGAAAGAACAGATTTTGCATCATATTTTCCAGGGCACCCAAGGACAAAGGTTTATGATCAGTGGTCTCATCTTATGTGTGGTTAGTCACTGTTTAATCAATTAATTTTCAATGAAATGTTATTTATCTTCAGATAACGAATACTTGTTTTACCCCACTGTCTTATGTTATAACTCAAAATGTCTGTGTAAAACAGATTTTCATTGGAAAATTGATGTTTTCAAGTTGATTTTATATTTTAAATTTGGGTAATAATAGATTTCTGTATTTTTTGACAAATGTCAAAAGGGTATCGATCACGATATGCTGCCAAACCTCATTGTAAACTTATTGCTTATACCCATACATTGTATTTGCCAAATTATTATAAAACTATCAAGTCCTGGCACAATTTATTTGAGTGTGGTCCACTTTACCAAACCAATTCGATGGTATAAATGTGCTTCATTTTTGAAGGTTTTGTAGATAATACATATGGCGTCAGTATACATATTATTATCAGAGTTGAGTATTACAGAGTGATAAATTACCAGCAGCATAAAACATAGCAGCTTCTTATCAGGATGACGGAAACCAAAATTAAATATAGAAAAGCATATAAACAATTATCTACGACACCTAGTGTTTTCTTGTCATTAATACCTATAGAAATCTACCATTTTGATTGAAAACAAAACTTGATATTATCATAACACACAACATGTTTAACTTTTCCCGATATTTACCATATAACAGGTTCTCTTTGCTTGAAGATATTACTTATAGATAATAATAACAGAGGGTTTAGACATATATTTACTTTCTTTTTCTGGTTTATTTGTGGTTATAGAATAAAAATAATTTATAACTTGTTGTCAGGAAAATTAATAAATATCTTAGTAGGTGATTTAATCATCCAATTTGATATTACTTGGCAACTAAAAAGCCAAACCTAAGCTGGGCTGGGTTACTGGAAACTATTTTAACAATTATAAATACTTGATGCGTATATTTATATATATTAAGGTGTTGGGTATTTCTAGCAGTTAAGATGGCTTTGTGATATACATCCCAGGACTATATATATTGAGACAGAGTTTTCCTAACTGTGAAAATGGGTACCACTTTGGTGTTTCAGTGGTAGAGTGTCCCTCTCAAGAGCAAGAAGTCTTGGGTTCGAACCCCTGCTTGGTCATACACAAGACTTTAAAATTTGAGATATTGTTTTCTCATCTGGCGCTCTACAGTAAGATAGAGTATTGACTGGTTCAGTCTCTTAGTAACATCCAGTGGTCTCATTAGCTAAATGATCCTATGTTCAGGCTCATAGATCGCAGTGCTTCACTGGCTAGGTTTGAATCCCATTCAGGATCTTTGAAGTTTACTCCAGGCATTCAGGTTTCCTCCACCATCTCGTAACTGACTACATTGATATAACTGTAAAAATCTTGACTTAGGCATAAAACACCATTACACCAATCCACTCTCTCTCTCTCACACACATCCCTTTTCTTAGATCATTAGAGTTAAAAATTTGATTCAGGCTTTTGATACTTATATCAAAATGTCATCAGCTATAAGCAATCCAAACCTGATAGAGATCTACATGCAAAATTTGGTTTGATATCACATTCCTGTAAGCAAATGTAAGATCATATGTGCAGTTCTGACTCGGTTCTTTGATTGATTGATTGAATAGGGTTTTATGTCCCAGGCAAGAATATTTCACTTATATCAGGTCAGCACCAGCTTTAAGTGAAGTGGCAGAAATTTTTACTTTTGCAGTGCACATAGGGCAGTGTGCAGGGAGTCTTTTTTAATGTGCCATGCCTGCTGTGACATAGGGCATTGGTTTTTTATGTCTTCTCTGAAGGACTCCTTGACTTTCATTTCTAAATGCTGAGTGCTTGGTGTAAGAACAGTCACTACCAATTTTCAAGTTTCGGTCAGACCCAGCTGAGGTTCAAACCCTGACCACTCACATACGAAGTGAACACTCTACCACCTGAGCTACCGTAGTGGTACTTAGTTCTTTTAAATCACAATATTAAATGTGAAGTGATCCGGCTTTAAATTATATGCCTTCTGAAAATTAAGGCCAAATAAATGTCATCATGACAGGTGTTTTTATACATGCATAGTGAAATTCAAGTTCTAATACCTCGATGACATTTCACCCATTAAATTTTGACAATATGGGGGAAGTCAGTTAAACAGTTATTTGTTGGCATTTGTTAAGAATTTACTAACCAGATAATTCACAGATTTATAGATGAAGTTGTCCAGAATTACCTGACTGTTTGACTTACTAATTAAAGGTTGATATAAATATTGCAATATCATGGTACAGAAAAGTCATCAGATTTGTACCTGTGTATAGATTATCAACAACCTGGATATATATTTAGAAAATGTGTTTTACCTGTAAATACCTTGTAAATATTTAAACTTAATAACCCAGTTGTCCCTTACCTGAGATAATTAGTTACAACCTTGGTGTGATATATTATATTAACTAATAAAATATTACATATATATGGATTTATTTAATGTACACAAGATTGTAATTACTTAGTGAAAGTATTATTGGAATGATAAGTCATGATTTTTGGGGAAAAATCGATTAAAAATATTTTTGAACGATAAAATGTTCTTCATTAAATGCTAGCTCATTGCAGATTGGGTCAGGTTGTTGATATGTGTATGAGCATTGGAAGGTCCAAATTAAAATTTTAGTGGAGTTTTATATGAAAGGAAGTGTTCTCCATTGAAAGAACCAGGATAAGTGCTGTTTTGTTTTGTAGTGAACACTCATGTGTTTGCTTTGTGATTTTGAGGTTGTGGGTTTAATCTTAAGCTTGGTTTAATCTTGGATTTGAAAAATCACTCTCTGATGTTCTGTTCAGCCATAGGTCTTCTGTATAAAAATCTTTTGGGTCACCTCAACTAAATTACAAGAAAAACTCTGGCATTTTACAATTAAAAATATTGCATGGTTCCTACATTTGAATCAGGCAGAATTAAAAAAAAAGGTTTTTAAGTCTGTGCTTTCATTTACTAAATATGATCTTATATTGAAGATACTTTTCAAATAAATGCAAGTTTCAAATATGTTTATGCATTTTTTCTAGAAATTAGCTTACTGTGACATATGTTTACTTAAAAGTAAAAGTTTAAGATGACCTTAAGCTTGCCAAAATTTCTGGTTTAAAGATTTATTCTTCTTTCAATTTTACGCCCTTTGTATTAGCTTGCTGTGACCAATATTCCCTAAATAGAACAGTCTGAGATGACCTACACACCATTTTGGTAGGTTAGGACTTGTCATTAATATTGGCTTTCTGTGACCTATATTTTTGATGTGTGGTCTTTAGCTTCAACTTGAGGTGACCTTGACATAATTCTTGGTGCTTATTAAAGCTATAAATAATGTCAGTTATGTTATTGAAATATTCATGTTCATCCATGCACTAAGTTACCAATTAGATTGATATTAAAATCTTCTCTTTATTGACATATGAGAAATAAAAACTTCTATTGGATAGCCTTTTTATTACGGGCATAAAATAATGAGTACTACATGTATTTCTATTTGCTATTTCTCATCCAATCAAAGTTGCATCAATTACTTGCTTCCTATGGTGATTTTATTCGGTGTACCTATACAACAATCTCTAAGTGTTGTTTCATCAAATTTATTTCCAGTTTTTTTCCAGGAAATAACCAGTTTTATTTTCCCGTGTTTATTTGCGCATTGAGTTTCTCTATGAAATTATGGTTCCACTTTGTAAACCTGTAAAGGGATGAATTATTTAATTAAAGACATATCAATTAATTTATAACATGTTTAATTCATCAATACCCGACCCATCGACCCGTCGTCATCGTTGTTGTTGTCGTCATCCTATGTTGTTTGAAGATTAACGTTCTAGTTTATATATTGATATTGATTATGTATTGATCATTATTTTTATGTAGTTTAATTGGTAAACTATTGATTTCTAATTGTAACTGTAACTAACGCTATTAATATCCTTATCTTGGTAAGTAATTAATTCTCATTTAATCGCTAGTGTCATTTTATTTTTTTGCCGAAGACTGGAGCAATTTAAACTAGTTAATTTATTCATGTGCGGTACTTACTTATTATAGAAATATTTACGATTTTATAGATTATTTGTTAAATTTGTGTTTTTATTCACGGAAATCTTGGACTAAGACTTCCTAAAGGAACTCTTGCAGGTAAAAACTTACCAGTATGTTTCATCAAATTCATCAAATATTACAGTTAGATTACATGTATTGCTTTGCCCTATTGAGGTAGGTTTTGTAATAAAATGAAGTTGCCTGTATCATGTTTTAAGATATTGTAGAGGGTTTAATCATTAAGGGTAGTTTTTCACCCTGATCAAGATTTTATAATAAGTAGCTAATAATGTGTCATCACCAACCATTTGAAAGGGGAACTGTCAAACTCACTTACATAGCCCATGGCCGAGTGATCTGAAAGTGCTGAAATAGTGTCTATCATGTGAAAGTTGATTGATTGATTGATTGAATAGGGAACTTTACATCCCAGTTAATAATATTTCACTTATATTGAGATGTCAACAGCTATAGATGAAGTGGCAGAAATTTTGACCTTTTCATTGCTTTAAGGGGTATGTGAAGGGAGAGTTCATTAGCATACCTAGTGTGACACAGAGTATCAGGTTTTAAGGTCTCCTCTGATGGACCCCTTTTTATTTTTAAATGCAGATGTTTGGCAAAAGAACAGTCACTGCCTTTTTTCAGTCTTGCTCATTTGGTCAGACAAGACTAGGTTTGTTGTCATGTGGAGGTTTAAATATCCCAGTTTTTAGAGTCTGTCATAATTGGTAGCTATACATAGGCATTTGGTCTTTGGTTTTCAACCACCAACCCCAGCAACTGACACCCCATTATATTTTGACAATCCCACCAACTGACACCCCATTATATTTTGACAACCCCACCAACTGACATCCCATTATATTTTGAGAAAAAACCTTGACTGGACCAATTTTAGTCAAACCAACCAACTTTGAGTACATCAACCGGATACCATAAAAATAAAATGATAAAAAGCTAATGTATATGATTGTTACCTAACTTTGACATTAAAGTTGATAAAATATAACCAAGATTTCCTTTTTTTTATCCCTAATTTTGTACCTTTAGTCAGGTTGTCACCTATTGAATTTCTACAAAACAGGTGATATACAGAGAGTAATGCAAATTTTAATTGGTTTTTGGGCTTTTTGTTTTGATTTATTATTAAAACTAGGAAATCTTTGCACCATACACCTGGATCTCAGCATGTAGTCTGTGTATGTAAGATAATTTATAAGTTTAAATTTCTTCTCCTGATTTTTGTACCAGCCATGAATAATTTAGTTGATTGTATAACACAAACTCTTTCTAAGATATGATTAGTCACTATCTTATAAAAAACAACTAGGAATAAATCATAAAAATATTAAAAATAAATAGGATCTTTAAATTAAGTTTTTTAATGATTTTTTTCTAATTTTTTACCTTTTCTCAATCAAAGGTCAAAACTTATGTTACAGTGCAATACTGTATACAAATAATTTCATCTTGATTTTTGCTCACATCATCAGGGTTCAGCAGCTTAAGATCTATCTTTTTAAACCAGATGGAAAGGTATAGCAACATATATATAAATATGCATTTTATTGTACTAACAAACTTTTGATTATGTCATTAGATGCTGATTTATTTTTGACAAAAGATCAAATCATTGTCAAGGTTAAGTAAAAAAAGGTGAAGAAGAAAATGGTTGATATACAGGTTGTCATGGAAACAAGCAGCTGAGAGAGATAAAAAGTCATTTTGTGTTTGTAAACATTTTTGTGAATTTTGCATCATGAGAAATTTAAACAATTTTATTTTTGTTTTTAGCTCATCATGAACCAGAGGATGTCCAGTTAAATGTTTGTAGTTACTATGGTGATGAATTTACAGTAATTACATCAGCTCCTTTTCAATATCATCAAGACACAGCTTATTTTATGTCAAAATTTCTTGTGGAGAGTGTGTATAATGATCAAGCTTTGGATGACCTTGAACTTATAAGGTCACAATATTTTGATTTATCCAATGAAGTATATGATACCTTGGATGATCGACTTCACAATGCACTAATATATCTGGACTTACCTGATTGGTGGAATGTTTTAGGTACAAATGCAGAAATAGGTGAGAATTTTTTTATAAGAATATATTATTTACAAATATGAAGGATTTTCAGCAAGTTAAAATGTAGAAAAATGTGTGCATGTTTCTCTCATACATATTCTTAAAATCAGAAAAAAAAAATCACAACCAATTTTGTCTAGAATAAAGATTTTTTTTGCTTAAAAGCAAACTTCCATCATTAAATTGCGGTATTAGGAAATATTTTAAAAATTGTCAAAAAAAATACCTTGGGATGCAGTTTAATCTATGTTTAAGTAAAAAATTATTAAGATGTTAATAAACCAGTATTTTTTTAAAATACTTTAGGCCATACTTCCAGGACTTTCAGAGTTATTCCCCCTACACCAAAGAAAACTTGAGCACAATTTTTTTTGCAGCTACCAACAAAATCAGTTTTTTCTGATACATTAACAATATTTCTAAATCACCTTGAGAAATTTTTCTCACAGTTTCCATAATTTGAAATAGTATTACTCTGATAAATCAATAAAAAATAAATACTAGTATTCTAAAAAAGTATATTAAATGAGTTAGTGAAAACCACAAAGTTTAATGTCAGTGAAAGGTTTTTATTAACAAAGCCCCAAATGGGATTTATTTTCAGAAAACTCATTTCCATGAAATTTTCTTCCAAAAAAATTTTTAAATTGAATAATCATGAAATTTTAACCATGTGAATATTAATGATTTTATGGTAGCTTGTTGAGGTTATATCAGTTAAATTATTCATTGTTCACCACCTAGGTTTGAATCCCACTTAGGCAGATCATATTTTGAGAATTTTGTCAGTTCACTTGCCAAAGGTTGGTGGTTTTCTTCAGGCACTTTTTCCTCCCCCATCCCAGAACTGACTGGCTTAATATAAGTGAAAAATTTTTGGCTGAGGCTTATAACACAATTACTTAACTCAACTCTGTCACAGGCCTAAAACCTACAGCCTCTATAGTTACTGTAAAAAGAAACTACTTACATTATCAGACCAAATATCTATTAAGTTTTTAGGGTATTTTGATTTAAATCCAGATTTTTAAAGGCCAGTTTCTCATAATATTTTTATATGATCCTCTGTTATGAAAAATTGTGCATTTGAAAACAAATTAATTTTTTTTATGTTTTTGTAAGAAGAAACCTTGTTCACATTGATATATGATGTAATCCTAGCTTATTTACATTAATGGTTTATTACCCTAGAAGAATCTTTCATATATATAATATATATTCACTTGTATGCTCTTTCATTTTACGGTTTCATATTCAAATCTTGTAATTAGTTTTGTTTCAGTATCTTATTTAAACTGTGTAAGGATTCACATTGGATTAAATGAAGACTGTCGAGAAAAATCTCTGTTAACGACCAGATTTCTTTCCTGATTGATTTATTTCTCTAGTTGATTGATTTTATAGTTACAGTATTGTATTAGGTACAGATTTCTATCAGATGATATACATTTATAAAGCTAGAATGATTAGGTCTGATTGGGCATTTTGGAGTTAATATTGAAATGTGATGTCCTGTGTGTCGATGATCACATTTGGCTTAAAAAGAAATGAAACATCAGTCATTGTAATTAGCAAATTGTATATTTGATTAATTTCTGTAACTTTATTTAAAGCTGGTGAAGTCTCAGTATAAGTGAACTCATCTTGATTTTGCTTCACTCATTGAACATCATTTCTGTTGCACAACTGTGGTACTTATTTGGTAGAGTGCTTGCTCCGTAAGTGGGAGGTCGTGGGTTCGAACCCAGACCAATTCTGACCCAAGACTTAAAAGTGGGTAGTGACTGTTCTTTTGCCAAGCACTTGACATCACGGTAGTCATGGCATGATACAGAACCCTGCTGTATAATGCCATTGGCACAACACATAGGCAAAATTTCTGCACTTTCGTCTGTAGCTGGCTTTGTTTCAATATAATTAAAATATTCTTGACTGGGACGTTAAATGCTATCTCTGACTGTTTTAATTGTCAGTAGAAGCTTGTATTTTGATCTTCTTTAACATTTATTATAGACTTTCTAGTCTTTGAAATATCCTTCTACCTATCGTTTAGTGGGCTTGTAAGTGTACCACATGATAAACACCCTTTTACATTTATAGGGGCCTTGGTTACCAAGCGGTCTAAAGCACACTGATGGATCACAACACTCAGGGATTGCTCTGCAATTTGCCATTTAGCGAACTGTTAACTTTCTCAATTTCTGGCCCCGAATTTTGATATTCGCTAAATATTTTTGCATGAAAATTGTTATCAGTTTCATAATAAGTTTTTAGTTTCTGAGGTCATCTTGAATTATTTGCATATTAGTTGGCTCCAAATTTACAGTTGACTTATTTTTTGGCTCATACTTTTCAGGAGCCAGAGATAACCCTGCAGCACTCCTGACTACCTAGGCTAAGTTTCTACAAATTTAAAATTACTAAAAGCCAAATTTTCAAAATTGTGAAAATCTAGTTCTTTTTAAAGTATTTTTTAACAATTTTGCTAAAATAAGATACCTTTTGAAAGAATTTTTCAGAAATTAGTAGCCAATAATGATTTTGGCTACCAGAAATGAAAACACAGCCTAGGTTTCAAAACCACTTGGGGCTAATGTGAGTGTGAGATCATTTGTAAGTAAACTTGCTGAATGAAGGCTAGGGTTTTCATTTACTCCAGTTTTTTCCACTAACAGTGAAAAACTTCCCAAATAAACTGGTGAGTGAAACAAACATGACTTGGGTGTAAAACACTTACATATACCGGTACTCCACTCCACTCTGCTTAACATATATATGAAATCATAATGAACCATATCTCAAAAAATTATATTAATTAACAAATATTTCATCGGCTTATTTATGGACCAGTCAGGCACCCCAAAATACAATACAGACCAAAGTGACGCTGATTAAACTATTCAGATTAAAATGTACTTTTACCGGTAGGTAGTGTAATATTACGTCATCAAAGATTATCATGTGACATACAGACCGAAGCCTCTGGTCTGCATTGCAAAATTAACTCCGCAGTAAAAATCCATGTATTTATTAAATAAACATTTTTGAGGTATAATATGAAAAAATATTATATATCCATTGGGAAAATTTTTTCTTACATGTAAAAAGATTTCACATGGTTGTCTGGTGGGCTCCATTAAAGTGAACTGAAAGTATTCACATGGTTTATTTCTGTTCTTCTATCTCAATATAAACTTCTCATTATTATATTTCAGATTTAAAAGTTAAAATTTAATTTAAATAAGTCAATAGGAAATGAACAATATTCTAATACTAAGATTTCATCACTTCCCTGTTTGACTATACAGAGAATTTAAGTCAGTTTTTATTTGTTTGTATTTTATTTTTAGTTCACCTGAACTGAAAACTCAGATGAGCTATTTCTTTCTATCTTCATCCATTGTTCAATGTGCATCATGCCTAAACTTTTAGCATTTCAATCTTATCTTCCAAAACCACTGTGCCAGATTTAATGAAACTTGGTTGCCATCATGGGTGAAGGCCTTTCAGATTTGCACAGATGAAGGAGTTATGTTCCCTTGGGACCAACAAAAGGGGGAAATAGTGAAAACTCTTCTCCTCTGAATGTACAAGAGATAGATATACCTTATCTATTGTCTGCCTCCATCTTAGCCAGTCCTTCCCAAACAGGGGCCTTGGTGTCCTAGTGGTCCAAAATGTATGCCTATGTATCACACCGCCTCTCCCCACCTTGGTTCAAATCTCACTTTGACAGATCCTAGTGTGAGAAAGTTTTTCTAGCATAAAACACCATTTATCCAATCAAATCCAATTCTTCCATCTTTTTTTCTAGCATAAAACACAATTTATCCAATCAAATCCAATTCTTCCATCTTTTTTCTAGCATAAAACACCATTAATCCAATCAAATCCAATTCTTCCATCCTTTTCCTAGCATAAAACACCATTAATCCAATCAAATCCAATTCCTCCATCCTTTTTCTAGCATAAAACACCATTTATCCAATCAATTCCAATTCCTCCATCTTTTTTTCTAGCATAAAACACCATTAATCCAATCAAATCCAATTCCTCCATCCTTTTTCTAGCATAAAACACCATTTATCCAATCAATTCCAATTCCTCCATCTTTTTTTCTAGCATAAAACACCATTAATCCAATCAAATCCAATTCCTCCATCCTTTTTCTAGCATAAAACACCATTTATCCAATCAATTCCAATTCCTCCATCTTTTTTTCTAGCATAAAACACCATTTATCCAATCAAATCCAATTCCTCCATCCTTTTTCTAGCATAAAACACCATTTATCCAATCAATTCCAATTCCTCCATCTTTTTTTCTAGCATAAAACACCATTAATCCAATCAAATCCAATTCCTCCATCCTTTTTCTAGCATAAAACACCATTTATCCAATCAATTCCAATTCCTCCATCTTTTTTTCTAGCATAAAACACCATTTATCCAATCAAATCCAATTCCTCCATCCTTTTTCTAGCATAAAACACCATTTATCCAATCAATTCCAATTCCTCCATCTTTTTTTCTAGCATAAAACACCATTTATCCAATCAATTCCAATTCCTCCATCTTTTTTTCTAGCATAAAACACCATTAATCCAATCAAATCCAATTCCTCCATCCTTTTTCTAGCATAAAACACCATTTATCCAATCAATTCCAATTCCTCCATCTTTTTTTCTAGCATAAAACACCATTAATCCAATCAAATCCAATTCCTCCATCCTTTTTCTAGCATAAAACACCATTTATCCAATCAATTCCAATTCCTCCATCTTTTTTTCTAGCATAAAACACCATTAATCCAATCAAATCCAATTCCTCCATCTTTTTTTCTAGCATAAAACACCATTTATCCAATCAATTCCAATTCCTCCATCTTTTTTTCTAGCATAAAACACCATTAATCCAATCAAATCCAATTCCTCCATCTTTTTTTCTAGCATAAAACACCATTAATCCAATCAAATCCAATTCCTCCATCCTTTTTCTAGCATAAAACACCATTTATCCAATCAATTCCAATTCCTCCATCTTTTTTTCTAGCATAAAACACCATTAATCCAATCAAATCCAATTCCTCCATCCTTTTTCTAGCATAAAACACCATTTATCCAATCAAATCCAATTCCTCCATCTTTTTTTCTAGCATAAAACACCATTAATCCAATCAAATCCAATTCCTCCATCCTTTTTCTAGCATAAAACACCATTTATCCAATCAATTCCAATTCCTCCATCTTTTTTCTAGCATAAAACACCATTAATCGATTCATATCCAATCCTTCCTCCATCTTTCTTCTGGTGCTTATCATAATTCAAAATTGTTATATGCACAGAATTAAGAAACCTTTTAAATAAATGAGGTTATATTTCACCATTAGGTCAGTAAATTTGACATGGATTTTTAAAAATATTTTTGAATGATTTTGTTTAAATATGAAGTTTTGATCTTAAATATGTATATGACAAAAGTTTTGGACTGATGGTAGGGCAATGCTTAGTATGAGAAAGTAAGTCAATTAGGTTTGAATTTCATCAAGACAATACTTAATAAGTTAGCTTGCTGAAGGTCAGGGTTTTCTCTGGGAGCTCTGGTTACCTCTACAATCCAATAACTACCTAAATACAAGTGAAGAAACTTGATGTGAGCATGAAACACCATGACTCCACTTTGTTTTTACAGAATATCTTGATTGTCTTTTTTCTTAATTACAGTTGGTTATATTGTTTAGAACATCATGCAATATTTAATCTTATTGCCATAGATACCCATACATTTCAATTTTCTTTTTATAACAAACACAGCAGAGTCGGCTTTAATTATTTATTCTATTTCTTTATGCTGGCCTTTGCTAAAAATGAAAACTCTGTATTACCAACAGTTTTTGGATTTTGTGGTATATTTAAATTGTTTTTTCTAGACATTCAAATTCATTTGATAATAGTTTAACATTTATTTTTTAAATTTATATATATAAAAATTTTTTTGCTCACCCTAAACTCAGTATGATAATATAAATATCTTATCGTGTCTTTGATCATTTTTAAGATAATTTGGGTCTTGAACCATTTAGATATTGTCCTGTGATTGTAGTAGATATTCCAGACCAATTGAATGACATGTGCAATATGATTGGTTTGCATGGAATAGCTTTGTATTTATAGAACAGTTATTACTATAACTTATCAGTTCATTTGTTATATTTATACTTTCAACTACACTGATTTATTAAGATGATAATGATCTTTAAAAATTTCAAATTCTGACTTTAAACAATACAATACACAAAAAAAAAAAAAAAAAAAAAAAAAAAATGTAACGCCACTAGATGTAACAGCCATGTTGCTGGACTACTTTATCATGTGACGGTCATGTGTGATTTGATGAGGCCTATGTATTTACATAATATTTGGCTGTCCCAAGAGGCAAAGCAGTTATCTCCAATAATGTGATTAGGGTTTATATGTTAATTGAGAACCATGTTGTTAAGATGAATATATAAATTTTAATTGAAACCCAGACAGGCAGACGCTCTACCACTGAGCCACTGAGGTGGTCTTTAAGACAGTGACATTGCTCTATTTAGCAGTATGCTCACCAAAGCCAAAGTGTAAATTGCATATTTTGCATACTCTAGTTACTGAAGACAATGATATCATTATAAAAGTCTGCAACATTTTTTTAAGATCATACCCTAGATTTGGAGACCTCTTGCAACACTATAGAAACCTTTGACATTTTTATTTAGATCATACCCTAGTTACTGAAAATTCCCTGTATTACTATAAAAATGGCTAACATGTTTAATTAGGTCATACCCTAGATTCAGAGACCTCTTGCATCACTATAGAAACTTGTGATGCTTTTATTTAGATCACTGAAACTTCTTTGTGTTACTATAAAAACAGCTAACATATTAAATTAGGTCATACCATAGATTCAGAGACCTCTTGCATCACTATAGAAACTTGTGATGCTTTTATTTAGATCACTGAAACTTCTTTGTGTTACTATAAAAACAGCTAACATATTAAATTAGGTCATACCATAGATTCAGAGACTTCTTGCATCACTATAGAAACCTGTGACATTTTTATTTAGACCATACCCTAGTTTCTGAAAATTCCCTGTATTACTAAAAAACAGCTAACATGTTTAATTAGGTCATACCATAGATTCAGAGACTTCTTGCATCACTATAGAAACTTGTGATGCTTTTATTTAGATCACTGAAACTTCTTTGTGTTACTAAAAAAACGGCTAACATGTTTAATTAGGTCATACCATAAATTCAGAGACCTCTTGCATCACTATAGAAACTTGTGATGCTTTTATTTAGATCACTGAAACTTCTTTGTGTTACTATAAAATCGGCTAACATGTTTAATTAGGTCATACCATAGATTCAGAGACCTCTTGCATCAGTATAAAAACTTGTGACGCTTTTATTGAGATCATACCCTAGTTACTGAAAATTCCCTGTATTACTAAAAAAACGGCTAACATGTTTAATTAGGTCATACCATAGATTCAGAGACCTCTTGCATCAGTATAAAAACTTGTGACGCTTTTATTGAGATCATACCCTAGTTACTGAAAATTCCCTGTATTACTAAAAAAACTGCTAACATGTTTAATTAGGTCATACCATAGATTCAGAGAACTTTTGCATCAGTATAAAAACTTGTGATGCTTTTATTTAGATCATACCCTAGTTACTGAAAATTCCCTGTATTACTAAAAAATGGCTTACATGTTTAACTAGGTCATACCATAGATTCAGAGACCTCTTGCATCACTATAGAAACTTGTGACGCTTTTATTTAGATCACTAAAACTTCTTTGTGTTACTATAAAAACGGCTAACATGTTTGATTAGATTATACCCTAGTTTCTGAAGACCTCTTGCATCACTATAGAAGCCTGTGACGTTTTTGTTTAGATCACTAAAAAGTCCCTGTGTTACTATAAAAACGGCTAACATGTTTGATTAGATTATACCCTAGTTTCTGAAGACCTCTTGCATCACTATAGAAGCCTGTGACGTTTTTGTTTAGATCACTAAAAAGTCCCTGTGTTACTATAAAAACGGCTAACATGTTTGATTAGATTATACCCTAGTTTCTGAAGACCTCTTGCATCACTATAGAAACCTGTGACGTTTTTGTTAAGATCACTAAAAAGTCCCTGTGTTACTATAAAAACGGCTAACATGTTTGATTAGATTATACCCTAGTTTCTGAAGACCTCTTGCACTATAGAAACCTGTAATGTTTTTGTTTAGATCACTAAAAAGTCCCTGTGTTACTATAAAAACGGCTAACATGTTTGATTAGATTATACCCTAGTTTCTGAAGACCTCTTGCATCTGTATAAGTAAGCACTAGAATTACATTTATAACATGTTTTAGCTTTGTTTTTACATTGAAATATTAAATGCTTTATATTAAAACAAGATTGATAGTTTTCTTTTGATGCATAAAATTTGACTGATACTGCAAACTGAATATGTGGCATATTTACTTAAATTGATTAATGATAATGTTCATTAGTAGAATAAATGAGGTTTAATGAAATAAATAAAACTTGACAAAAAGGTTATAAAAGAACCTTAGGGGACCTATACAACCGTTTATGGATTTTGATTAAACTTGCTATAAATGTACACTAATATAAGAAGATGTATCACATATCAACTTTGTTTGTTTAGTTAAGGTTAAAGGTCACAATGTCAAAACTGATATTTGGCATAAGGTGTTAGTAACTTAATAATATACAATCTATTTTCATCAAACTTGGCAAAATTTATACAAAAACCATTGAATTTGGCAACAGTATACAAGAAAATGAGATAATGTGTTGCATACCAAAATCAGTTAATAGGACAGAGGTCAAGGTCACAAGGTCAGATCTTAGAATTGACATGAAAATTGGTGTATGGTTGCGAAATATTCATGTACATGTATGTGTGAATTTTGATCAAACTTGCCCAAATATAGTTTCTGCATAAAAAACATTGCAAACCGAATTCATATATGAAGGTTAAAGGTCAAATCATAGAATTTTTATGAAAAATGCCCAAAACTTCCACATCTAATTGGGAAAGATTTACATCAAATTGGAGCCTGGTGGTCAGACATTTGGTTCATCAAATTGGGGCCTGGTAGTCAGACATTTGGTTCATCAAATTGGAATGTGGTAGTCAGACATTTGGTTTATCAAATTGGGATGTGGTTGTCAGACATTTGGTTCATCTAATTGGAATGTGGTAGTCAGACATTTACTTCATCAAATTGGGATCAGGTGGTCAGACATTTGGTTCATCAAATTGGGATTAGGTAGTCAGACATTTGGTTCATCAAATTGGAATGTGGTAGTCAGACATTTGGTTCATCAAATTGGGATCGGGTAGTCAGACATTTGGTTCATCAAATTGGGGCCTGGTAGTCAGACATTTGGTTCATCAAATTGGAATGTGGTAGTCAGACATTTGGTTTATCAAATTGGGATGTGGTTGTCAGACATTTGGTTCATCAAATTGGGATCAGGTAGTCAGACATTTAGTTCATCAAATTGGGACCTGGTAGTCAGACATTTGGTTTATCAAATTGGGGCCTTGTAGGTAGACATTTTGGTTCATCAAATTGGGCCTGGTAGTTAGTCATTTAGGCTTATCTACACAAAGTTCTGGATTGGTTTCAGCTGACATTTAGAAAATAGGTTAACAATCCTCTCAGCTGGGGACTCCAAATTGATGGCGACATTTTAGTGTGAATTTAATAAATATTTATTGTTTTGTTAAGGTTTATGAAGTTTTGATAGCAATACAATAGCTAACTAATACCACTAGAGGTTAAATTCAATTAAAACATCAGATAGTTAAAAGTCAAGGTCCCAGAATGCATCATTATTTTCACATAGCAACCGATTCTTAAATTCCCTTGAGAGATTGATTTTACAAGGTTTCTACATCAAAATTGATGGCAATGAGATTTTGTTTTCAGATGTTTTTCTGAAGATGATTATATCAACCTAAAGAATGAAATATCTTGTCAAGAAGACTTGTCAAGGATGACAAAATTTGTTAAGATATATAAGTTTGATTAATTCCAGTTTTTGAGTGCACATATTTCCCGGAGTAAATTGGATTAATAGTGTTACATGTACTAGTTTCACTTATATCAAAGTGGTTATTAGAAATAACCAAAGTACCCAGATAAACCGGTATTCATAGACTTTTGGCAAAGGGAACTGACAAAATTCACATGCTAGAATTTGCCTGATTGGAATACAAACATAGGTGGTGAAATGTGCTTGGGACTGTTAACTGTAACATGATTAAATGATCATTAATCATTTGGACTGTTTCTGGAACTTAGAAATAATTCAGACAAGTCACATGACTGAATTTGAAAATGACTGCATGAAAATTTCTTGTTCTTATATTATTAACTGGGTAATAAAATAGAACTAAAAAAATTCAGGGAGGCCACGTCTAGACTTAGACTGTATGAAATTTCCTGTTCTTGTACAACTAACTGGTTGATAAAGAACAATTCACAAATTCAGACAAGTCACATGACTAGACTTACAGGCTTTATAAAAACCCTTTTCATGTACAAATAGCTAGTTAATAAATAAGAACTTAAAAATTCAGGCAGGTCACATGACTTAGGCTCAGATTGTATAAACTTTTTGTTATTGTACAACTAACTGGTTCATAAAGAACAATTCACAAATTCAGACAAGTCACATGACTAGACTTACAGGCTTTATAAAAACCCTTTTCATGTACAAATAGCTAGTTAATAAATAAGAACTTAAAAATTCAGGCAGGTCACATGACTTAGGCTCAGATTGTATAAACTTTTTGTTATTGTACAACTAACTGGTTCATAAAGAACAATTCACAAATTCAGACAAGTCACATGACTAGACTTACAGGCTTTATAAAAACCCTTTTCATGTACAAATAGCTAGTTAATAAATAAGAACTTAAAAATTCAGGCAGGTCACATGACTAAGATTGTATGACATTTTTTGTTCTTGTACAACTAACTGGTTCATAAAGAACAATTCACAAATTCAGACAAGTCACATGACTAGACTTTATAAAAATTCTTGTTCTTGTACAAATAGGTAATTAATAAATTAGAACTAAAAAATTAGGCAGGTCACATGACTAGACTTTCAGGGTATATAGAAATTCTCTGTTCTTGTTGTACAAATGACAGGCTACAGTAATGAAAAAACAATTCACAAATTCAGGCAGGTAACATGACTCGACTTTCAGGGTATATAGAAATTCTCTGTTCTTGTTGTACAAATGTCAGGCTACAGTAATGAAAAAACAATTCACAAATTCAGGCAGGTCACATGACTAGACTTTCAGGGTATATAGAAATTCTCTGTTCTTGTTGTACAAATGACAGGCTACAGTAATGAAAAAACAATTCACAAATTCAGGCAGGTCACATCTCAGAACAAAAACCCTGTTTTTATTGTACAAGTAAATTGTTAATAAGTCAGAACTCACAAGTTCAGGGCAATGTTGCACTATGCAATAACTCATAAAACTATGATATAATAGTTATAATAAAGTTAACATTCCAAAAAGCAAACATTAATTATACACTGATTTAACACCACTCTACCAGTACATTGTACTACAATTTAAATCCATGTTGTGCTCAAATATGTCCTTATCCCATTATGTTTTATTATTATTATTATTTTAGAAGTAAAACATTTATCAGTCATTTTTCAGAATTATTCTTCATTCCACTCTCCCTCTTTCTCTCTCTCTCATCTAAGCATCTACTCTCTGCTCTGTATATCCAGGAGAAGTAGATAACACACAGCATTACGACAGGTGTATAATGTTAAACATTAAAAATTACTAGTGTTTGTTAATACTGTTTTTTAACACATTGTAAGTCCTCTATATAGTGTTATGTTACATCAGTCATGTATATGTTTGACATAACAACTCTAACTGTATTCTTGGTTTTTGTTGAAAAAAATAGCTGAATAAAACAAATTGGTAGGACTTCCTTTTGTAACCCCCCACCCATTAAAAACCAATGTAGATTTAAAAGAAAAATTTCCTTCACAAAATGTAAAATATTGAATTATAATATCATTTTAACCATTAATTTAGCTAAAAAGTAAATTTGGGTGGGGGGTACAAATGGAAGTCCTTCCAACAAATTATGTTAACTTGCTATTGAATACTCTATTATAGTAAATATTCACACTTTGACTAAACTTATATACCAAACATATTAAAGCTGCATTAAGTTTTCCAAAGAAAAAATTAAAACGGTGCTAATCTAATAAATGATGTTCCTAATGAACAATGTTACATTTGGTTTAACGATAAAAGCTAAAATAAATACAGAAATTACAGTATTTACCCAGCGAGATGCAGCATTTGGAATCTAAGATTAGATCATGGTTACGTCATCAAAACCCGGGTCATTTAAACACAACTTTCAAAACGGTGAAATACTATAAATTAAACACAGAACTTCGTTGAATTTGTCATTTGTGACTAAGTAAGGGATACATAACACCATTTCAAATACATCTGGATATAAATGAAGGACAATTAATGCAATCTGTCATGTTTCACCTTCGATTCTAGGGTTTTCTGTACATCCGTGCGCATGCTCCAAGCTCATAATTACCATCGTAAAACACTGACCAACCGGTCAGAGGATTCCATTTATTTACAGCTAAAAGAAATGAAATTTTAGAAAATGAATGTCACGGATCGTGGTTAGAAGATATCTATTTTAAAAAAATATATTTTTAGAAAATCAAAAAAAATTCAGAAAATTGAAAAACTTAATGCAGCTTTAATTTGACATTAGCAGGTTTAAGCATTCTGAATTTCAACAATAAATAAACTTTCATCATGTATTTGAAAGGTAGTTATATAGAAAAAAATTGATATTTCAAACCTAAATGGTTTGGACTTCCATATTGATTTCCTTTTATGGAGGATGTTTATTTTATTGAAAAGAAAAAGCTTTTTTTGGACTCAATTTTGTGTTATCCATGTATTAATTGAAGAAGCAATATTCAGGTTATCAAAGTTATTGAATTTAAATGATTATCTTAATTTTTTTTAATCTTACAGCTTCTCAGGACCAGCAACCAAGAGAAACATTACTACATTTTGCAGCCAGACTAGATTTAAGAAAAGTTGCTTCATTTCTGTTGGATAAACCAGGTGGAGAAGATGCTTTACAAATACAAAATCGCCATGGTTACCTGCCACATGATCTAGCTTTAGAACAAGGATATATAGCTTTGTCAGAAGTTCTACAAGAGTATGTATTTAGATGTAAAACACACAGCATACCAGTCCATGTCCAAATCAAAATCTCAAAAAAACTTTGAAAACTCACAAATTATAGTACTTTGTTGAATCATAAAGCAAGTCCAATGGCTAAGCCCATATAAAGGATCCCATGCTAACTGAATCATATATAGCAAGTTATCGAAGGCATAGCCCATATAAAGGATCCCATGCCAACTGAATCATAAATTAAAGTTATGCCAAAGGCTTAGCCCATATAAAGGATCCCATGCCAACTGAATCATAAAGCAAGTTATGCCAAAGGCTTAGCCCATATAAAGGATCCCATGCCAACTAAATCAGAAAGCAAGTTATGCCAAAGGCTTAGCCCATATAAAGGATCCCATGCCAACTGAATCATAAAGCAAGTTATGCCAAAGGCTTAGCCCATATAAAGGATCCCATGCCAACTAAATCAGAAAGCAAGTTATGCCAAAGGCTTAGCCCATATAAAGGATCCCATGCCAACTGAATCATAAAGCAAGTTATGCCAAAGGCTAAGCCTTTGGCATAACCTGCTTTTTGAGTTGGCTTAGGATCATTTATTTAGGTTAATGTTTATCATAAATTACTCTTTGATTTAGCTGACCAGTGGTCATTTATATGGACTAAAAAGGTGGAGCATAATTTGCATATTGATTAAGGTGACCAGGCCTCAATTTCACAATCTTTCAATCATTTGAGTGTACACTTGACTCAGATATATCAATTTTTCTCTCATCAATATTTTAAAATAAATAAATTTTTATGAGTGTTTTGTTTTGTTCAACAAACCTACACTTAACATTTAAATATAACATAAGATATTCAATTTTTACTGTTTAATGTGTTAAAAGTTAATATTGAAATATTTCCTGACTTGAGTTGAGTGTACAGTTAATTTTAGTGAATGATTGTGAAACTGGAATGAGAGATCACTAATATGGTCTAAGAAGGTAAGTTTCTGGTTGATTTTGTAGGGTAGGGGTAATGTATATGGGCTAAGCTTGATCAGCTATTGACTTTCAAGAGCCATATTGGCTTTCTTAAAAATCTCAACAAGAACCAAACCATCTATGGTTGCTTCTTTCTGACCGGAGTGCAGTAGAGTAGAGTAATTGTGTTAAATGCCACAGTCAAGATACTTTTACTTTTATCAAAGTGGTTAGTTCTGGTATGGTAGAGGAAAACAGAGTGCCTGGAGAAAACAACTGACCTTTCAGCAAACAAACTAACAAAGTTACTAACACAAAGATCTGCCCAAGCAGCATTAATATTCCAACCTAGGTGGTTAGAGGCACTGTGATCTGTAAGCACACACTTTAGACCACTTGGTCTCTAAGGCCCTGCTCCTTTCTGAAAGTCTGAAATTAAATTTCCAAGAATAAAAATGGTTTTATGGATGCTTTGGCAATTATGGACCAATTTGAATTAATCATAGCTGTTTCAGTTTTATTAACACTCAAAATGTTAGGCTTTTATGATAACTGACTTCAAAATGACTTCAAAATGACATTACAAATATAAATAGTATGTTTTATTATTGTGGTTGGTCATTGTACCATATGATCAATAGCTCTATGAAACAGATGTTTCCAGAAATATGATAAGCATGATTTTTCATTTTGGTTAGTCAAAATACCATACGATTCAACTCTATCAAACAAATGTTTTCATTGGATAAGAAATATGTTTACGATGCATATTCTGAAAATCAAATTATTTTTCAAGATAATCGTTGAATTATTGATTCCATTTCTTTTCACACAAACATTTATAAAGTAAATTCCTTGAGGCACCCTGATGAACCTGGTTTATGGTCTTTTTGACATAATTTTGTTAGTTTCTTAATGTCGAAAATATTTATAAATACAAATAACAAACACATTGAATAATTTGAATAGAGATTATTTTTGACAAGCTACACAAACAATTAGAATATAAAGTTGTTTTTGACTTATAATTACAGACAAATGTGTTGATAAATTACCAAAAATGGCGCATAATATATGCAGATCAATAAGATTTATTACATTGTGTACAAAAAATGTCCCAGAAATCATTTTAGTTTAGTATTCTTTGAAGATAGATTTAAATCAAAACTTTTTATTTAAATTAAAGCTTTTCATTGTGTTTCAATATATTTTTATATTATTTACTTTTGGGTGTCAAGTATGAGTTGACTTGAATAATATTGTTTTATGCCCCAGTCAAGAATCTTTCACTTATATCCAGGTGGTCAGTTCTGGGATAGTGGAGGAAACTGGAGTGCCTGCAGAAAACCACCTGCCATCAGCAAACAAATTGATAATCTCACTCTCTCTATGACCTCCTGAAATGGGATTCAAATCTAGGGGGTGTAAGGCACTGTGATCCATAAGCGATCGCTTTAGACCATTTGGTCACAAAAGTCAGCATCAAAAATGACGATTACCTTGTATAAAGGACGGCAATATTCTGATATTTTGATTCCTTAAAATCACAGTCTCAAGGTAAATGCTAGATGTTTACAACAAAACATCGAAAAAAAAGGTATTTTAAGTACAATTAGGTCAGTTTTTTAAGATTTAAATGTTTACATGTCTGTGTATGTTTTGCCTAATGTAAAAGGATTCTATTATCAGCTTGCCAAAAGTTAATTACAAGAAGAGTAAAAGATGCTGCATTTTTTGTGATGCTCAGTTGTAAAAAAAGATTGCCTATTCATATTATTTTTCAAAAAAGCATAACTTTTCCCTAGAGGTTAATAAAAAATTTTTATGTTGAATGAATTCCCAGTATTATTATTGGCTGATAAAATATCAAAAGATTGTTGAACAATGTTTAGTAATATTTCTAGTAAATGATATGGAGAGATTTATGGAATATGATGTTAAAAAAAAAAAACAATTTGATGGTTTTTTTATTTGTATCTATAGTAACTTGGAGAATAAAGAAGAATTATATTGCTTTGACTGTATTGAATTCAAAGAATTTGTTTATGATCAAGAAAAAAAGAGAGACTAATTTGGCTATCTTAATTTACTGCATGAATGAATGAATGAATGAATGGCAATGTCTCGAACAAATTGTTCAAATCAGCATTTTTCGTTTCGGCTTAAAAAAGTAAACAGGCATTTTTTTTCTGTTACAGTTTATTTTTGGAAAGTACTTTAAAAATTATCTTTTAAAATAAGACTGGCGGTTTAGAAGGCCTGTTTAAGAGAATGTGTCTGAGAATTTGCCTCAGGTATGCCTGAAAAGAAATCTTTCTTACAGTTGCCAGTGGTGCATAATTTGGCTATTAAACTCTTATTCTTGACTTTGACTGGATGAATAATTTTACTGTGGGATGATAAAATATGATGTCACACTTTGACCACCAAACTACTAAAAAAGAGCCTTGTTATTGAATTAACTAACATTGAATAAAAAATCTGGGTTATATTTTATTGTATAATTCAGTAAAGATGAAAATGTTGTTTTGTTGTTTACAATATCATTGAAGATACACATGATATTAGAGAGGGGATTGAACCCAAAAAGGGTCATACTTTAAAATTTTAGATAATGCTTTATATGCATTGTCTGGTCCTTGGCATTAACTGGTGCGAGAGAATGTGATAAGGGAAGTCGTACGTTTGTCTGCATACTGACTTGGTAACTTGGCTTGCCAACAAAAAGTTTGAACTGAATCGAACCCTGCCTTAAGCCCCCTGTATATAAGCCACATAAACAACAAAGTACAAAAGTGCTTTCCTTAGTAAGTTTAATCATAATTTTCTTTAGCTCTTTACCAGTTTTCATGGTACAGTAAAACATGCTATAGAAACCACCTCTATACAAAGACCACCTGCTCCTTAGGGCATTTGGTTTTGAAGTTCCTTTGCTCCAAATTTCATCAAAAAAGGAAACCTGAAAAAAAACTAAATCTTTGGATGATTTTGACCCATAAAAGGTTTTAGTGAATTTGCTGTAGGGATAGGGTTTGACCTTAGCCAACTTAGTATAAAAAAGTTCTTTTCTTTTTTGAAACCTCAACTGGTTGGCTTGTTCTTAGTTCCATGGACTGAGTGGTTTGTGATGTTTTTCAGCAACATTGCAAATGAGTGTGTTAGCTCCTGAAAGACCCATTTAAGCATGAACCAGTAAAACACAGATCAGAACTCAGAACATAATTAAAAGTTTCCATTTAGATTAAT
This sequence comes from Tegillarca granosa, assembly GCA_029721355.1. Taxonomy (NCBI): domain Eukaryota; kingdom Metazoa; phylum Mollusca; class Bivalvia; order Arcoida; family Arcidae; genus Tegillarca; species Tegillarca granosa. The sequence goes on along the minus strand of JARBDR010000920.1, from coordinate 947,654 downwards.
CATTGAGATTAATAAGAAAAATTGCTTCCTTGTTATTAGATAAAAAATCACTGCTGCACTGTAAAAACAGAAACCTAGAGATTTTGAAAAAAGTTTTCTTTTCAAATTGTAACCAGTAGTTTTCGATAGATTACCAAATTATTGGGATTTACTGAAGGTGATCAGAAAACTTGTTTCTCATAGTGCTCAAACATCAGTGATAACAAGTCGAATATCTAAAGATTTGTACCTAAAATCATTAGTTGCTATGGAAGTGATTGGTTTTTAGAAATTGAAACAGAATATATAAAAACTGAATTACTCTGGTTAATATGTTTTCTTTCAACTGTAAGTAGATTCTGATCAAGAAAATTCTGTACTGACATTAATCAACTTGAAATTGAATGCTTTCCTCAAGGACAGATTGTACAGACAGACTGGGGTTCAAACCCTTAGCTAATGTGGTTTTTTCTCCTAGACAACATGAATTTGAATGTTTTCCTCAAGGACAGATTGTATAGACAGACTGGGGTTCAAACCCTTAGCTAATGTGGTTTTATCTCCTAGACAACATGAATTTGAATGTTTTCCTCAAGGACAGATTGTATAGACAGACTGGGGTTCAAACCCTTAGCTAATGTGATTTTATCTCCTAGACAACAAGAAATTGAATGTTTTCTTCAAGGACAGATTGTATAGACAGACTGGGGTGAAGCCAATCTTAAACAAAGCTTTAATTTAGTATGGTAAAAATGTCAGTCTTTAAGCAGCACGCAGAATTCATAGATTAATGTCGTCCTCGTATTGATCATCTACAGTCTATTTATTGTTGGTTGATTTGATCTATAGAATCTGTTTAGGTCATATTAACTAAGAGAGATGATACAAGTAAAATCCTAAGGGAGTCATTTCCAGTGCCCTAGTAAGTCAACATTGATATCAATTACTTACCGTTCCACTGATATCATACATAGATAAATTGATAAATAATTCAAATCCTCTAAATATCATAAATATATATAAATATATATATATACACACACATGTATATTACCATGGTGATTATCCAGGAATATTAAAACTGGTCAATTTTTACATTTAACTTTTTGTTTTACATATTTGAAAAGAAATATAGTTTTTACAGAAATGATTAAAAAGATTCAATTTCAATTAATTAATATTAATAATAAACCAAATTGATTTATTTCTGAAAATCTGAATTAATTTTTTTTTTTTTGATGCAGACTTTAATTAACCTCATAACAATTTCCAGAAACAAATATTAATTCTGTTTCTCGGAAATAATTGAAAAGTTTACATTTGGACAAAAAGGTGTAAAAAACAGTCAAAACTAAAGAACATACTTTTAATTATTTACAGAACACTTCTACCACCTAAAATTGTATACCTTCACACCCCTCATAAAGAATTCCAACTCATATATTTCCATTAGGAATATTGAATAGACGAATGTGACAATCTGGAAATAGTATAGAAATATATGTTGTTGACAATATATTTCCATGGTAACTTCCTGTATCCTTCCTGTTAAAGCTGCCTCATCTTCTTACGACAAATATGAGACAAGTTTTTATTTAAAGGGGGAATCCCCTAACTACTTTCACAAATTAATATGCAAGGTTAGTATTGTTTATTTGTAATTGTTTTTAGAATTTAAATCTTTCTTCCATAAACATTTAATGGGCCTGTAGTTGTTTAATCCTATGTTTCTAAGATTTTAAACCCCTTTCTTATATATTATTTGTGTGTTTAATGTATATGTATTGTTAAAAGTGAAAAGTGCATAAAAATCAATTTTGAGTAAAATTCAACTTCAAAATTTAAATTTGTTTAAAAAATAATAGAAACCTTTTTCTCTGTGATATTTGATTTTCTTCAAAATTTTCATAGTATATATACATTTTAAAAAGTTAAAAGATGGAAGATTTGTGTTCGGTAATTGGAAGATTTTGTCGTATATCATGTTCATAATTTTGCCATTACAGTAATATGGTTTCCTGTATAATTTTACTTCTCTGTTCGATTTATGTAACAAAATGCCAGTTTTGTGGTGTTTTTCTCAAAGTACATAACATGTTTCTGACATGACAGTTTTTTTTTTAGAAATATGAAATTTTTTAGGCTAAATTAGGAAATTTGGAAATGTGTATGATTAATTTGGAAATTTTTGAATTTTTTTTTTTTTTTGCATAATTTTGAAATGTCACATGTTTTCAATTGAAAAACAATGTCATCATTTTCTTAATTTAGATATTTTGAAGTTAATATTAAATAGTACTGTCAGTTACTAGATATTTGTAACTTTCATATGATACTTTTAATCATATCCACACGTAACTCGTTCTTGAACGATATTTCTAGTATAGGTATATACATGTATATGTTTTAGGAAATACAAGTGTCATGTGATATTTTCTATTGTATTTATAAGCATTATTTAACATGCAGCACCAACACAACAGTACATGTATATATTTATAATAATTACATAGCTTCATGCTTCACATTACAAAGAAGATTTTGGACAAAATTTTTGTATTGGCAAACCAAACTTTGATTGGAGTGGAGTGGTGGGTTGAAAGGTGTTTTATAAATTTTTTTTCAAGAATACTGACAGATTTTCTCAGCATAGGTTCTGGCTGTGTTTTAATTTGAAGCTTGGCTTTATGATATAGCACTTATACTGCTAAGCCATCATTAATATGAATGAAATTTACCTGTGGACTAGGATACGATCTGTAAGTTTCATTCTGTAACCAGAATGATTTGCATTGGACTATGGTCTTTATGTCTCATTCTCTCACCAGCAAGAGTCTGTAGTGTCATATCTATAATGAGCAGGTGTTATAGTATTTGTAATTGGTGCATATAGGTGAGATATTGTCTCAGGAGGGTGGTGCGGGTACTCACATTTGTTGGATTGGATTTTCTCTGACATGGGAGATTGTAGGAAGGTGATCAAGTGTTAATATTGGAGCATATAGGGGAGATTTTGTTCTACTTGTTACAACTAAAGCAGGTGATCCAGAACTCATAAATGGTACATAAATGTGGGATTTAATCTGACCCTGGAGATCTTAAGAAGGTGTTGCAGAACTCGTTGCACAAAGATGTGGTTTTTCTGCATTTGGGGATGTTGGGCAGGTGGTATAGCAGGTGGTATAGTGCTCAAATTCAGTGCATGTAGGTGAAATTTTATCAGACTCAAATCTTAAGAAGGTGATTCACTACTCATATTTGGTACATATAGGATTTAATAGTGTTAGAGAATTACAAATGTACATGTAATGTTTGAGTTGTGAACATGATCATGACTTTTGAAATCTGAAGATGGTGTTACAGTGTTACAAATAGGTGAGCTGACTATGGAGATCTTAAAATAGTGCTATACTAGTAGTTTACATTTGGTACTTATAGCTGAGATTTTGCTGACATTGGATAACTTAGGATGGTTTTACAGTGTTTGTATTTGGTGTATATAGGTGTGAATTTCTCCCATCTTCAGATTTTGTTGAAATGTTTAATAATTCATATATTTGGTACAGGTGGGTGTAATTTTCTCTGACTTTCGAGGCCTTACAATGTTCTTACTTTGTGTACATGGGGGAGATTTTCTCAGAATCAGTAGAATTTAATCATGTGTTTTAGAAAGCATATCTAGTGCATGAAAGCGAGATTTTCATTGGCTTTGTACAAATTTTCAAATGTGAAAATTACTATGTTTATATAGTTTACAAGAAAACAAAGTAATAACTGTCATCTAATATTGGTCACAATTACTCAGAATCAGCTGGTGTACTTACATGTTCTTGTTTTAGGCTTGTAAACTTGGAATAACTTATTTTGTTATAATTTACATTTTGAAATATGTAAAATTTATATAAAAAACTGCTAAATATCGGTGGAAAATATTTCATAATCAATATTGCAACAAAGGTTTTGCATTGTGTATTATCAGAGAACATTCTTGGATTCATATTGAGTGGTCTGAAGTACACTTACAGACCACAGTGCCTCTCACCGCCTAGGTTCAAATCCCAGTCAGTTCACTTGCTGAAGGTTAGCGGTTTTCTCTTGGTGCTCCAGTTTCCTCCACCATCCCAGAACTGACTGCCTTGATATGATTACAAAAATCTTGACTAGGGTGTAATACACCATTACTCCACTCCACTCTTGGATTCATATGATATATATAATGTATTACATAAAAAATTTTTCTGCTGATGGTCTTAGTCATTATTACCGTACTTATTTTTTTTATGGTACATAATTTTGCACAACCTTAATGCAGTGTAGTTTTCATAAAAACTCTGATGGCTTAGTCAATATTGCTTTATTTTTGTGAATAATTCATATCTTTTTGTCAGTTGCACAAGATAAAGAACAAAAAATGATAGTTGATTTTCTAGATGTTTGTGTGTTGATACTGTTTTTATTGGGCTTTCATACTTGCTCTCTATAAAAGACAAAATTTGTTTTCATTGGTGTAGATATAGTTTAAATAAAAATCATAAAAACATTCTTGGTTGAAAAATTTCTTTTTGAGTTTTGGTACATGATCTTTTTACATACCTTTTTTTGGTCACTAGAGCCAAAGGTTTAAGGTGGCCTATTATGATAATGTTTAGTGTAGTGTGCCACAAAGTGTAGCATTGTGTGCCATAGGTCAAAAGTTTTACCTAGGTACTCCAGTTTCCTCTACGTTCCAAGACCAAACTCTCTCAATACAAATGAAAAAAATCATGACTGCAGGCATGAAACACCATTACACAACTGCCACCTCAGTTCCATCAAATAATTTTCAGAAAACAATTGTTTTTATTTTTTGAAGGCTTGAGGAATTTCTTTTAATGATAATGACAATATCAAGATTTTGATTGGATAATTATCCTTGTTTTTGTTGATTGTTATTTGATGATGATAAAGTGTTTTTTTTCTGTAAATGAAGTAACTCTTGGATATAATACTTTGCAGAAATATTTGTAATACATGTATATATATATATTTGTTACCAATAGATGAAATTTCATTCTGTGTACAGTGTTTTAGCTAATTATTGTAAATGGTTTCTAGGCAACCAACATCTACCTTGCATGCTAGATATATTTTTGTTTCAACTTAAAATTTTCAATCTACAACAAATTGTTGATTTATTTGTTTATTTTTGAAGAAATTTGTTTTGTCAACAACATGCAATAGTCAAGTTTTTAAAATGTACGGTCTTATTATTTTGGACCCAAAAATAAATAAATGAAAAGAAAATAAAATAAAAATTACATTCATAAAATTGAAGAGAGAAATTAATAGCTGACAAATAATTTCTTTGCAATATTTAATGTTACCAAGAACCTAACATCAAAAGTAACAAGACAAACGAATTGTCTTTGTTCAGAATTTTAAATATTTCTTTCAGATGAAAAAAGTACCAATCAAACACGATAGGGGCTGTTGAAATCCATGTTATTTTTATTTTCTTAATAAAATATGTTGATGTGTATTGTAGTTAATATAAATATTTTTATGATTTTATTTTTTCAGATTTAATACACACACAGTAAAAGTCCAAAGGCTTCCAGTTCACACAGATTATGGTATTATCTGTTACCATGACAATGATGAAATCTCCTTGACAACCTTTCTTCAACACAATATTGGTATGATATAATTTTTTTCAATATTAGCATGTATCTATAGTGATGTTTACCTCATTGGCTCTCAGTGCCTAAGTTTCAATCTTACTCAGGCAGATCCTGGTGTTAAAAAGTTTATTAGTTCACTTGCCAAAATTTGATGATTTTCTCTAGGTACTCTGGTTTCCTCTACTGTTTCAGAACTTGCTCAGTATAAGTAAAAGAATCTTGACTGAGGCCTATAGTGACACTGGACTTCATTTATTTTAAGTACCCATCTGAAAGAACAATGACTTTTATTTTATATTGCTGAGTGCTTGGCAAAAGAACAGTCACTACCCTCTTTCAAGTCTTAGGTCAGACCTGGCCAGGGTTTGAACCCACAACCTCCCACTTAAGGAGCCAGCAGTCTACCAATGATGAAGCAGTAGAAGAAAATGAAGTTGTTATTTCACAATTATTTCTTAAATAAAGCTCAGAAAAATTGGTGCTAATAAATTTCTCTAAAAATGTTATTTTTTTTAGATAATTAAGAGAGAGTCTTTATTGAAAAAGATATTGGTCATTAGAATCAAAATGGTTGGACACTTATATCAGGTGGACTTTTTATTTGGGGTTGTTATGTGGTAAAATCTGTTCAAAAATACTTTATATTGGTTGCTATAGACAGATGTTGTTTATTTTATAATAATTCCTGTCTAGGATGGGGGCATTGTATCCTACAAAAAAATCTCTAGTTTAATGATCAAATAAAAATTTTATTGGAAAATAATCCCCAGATGTAACACAAATTCATTTTGAGTTTGCAGTGAAATTGATTACATTCTTTAAAACTATGATAAAATTGTCTTACTGGGAATCAATTTCATGTCTTACCAGCTAGCATTATTGGCTCCATTTTTTAGTGAAAATATTTGTTTCCAGTAGTTTCTGATTATCTTATTGATATGGCATATTTTTTTTTGTTTAAATGTTAGGTTATTGGCATTAAAATGAAATCAGAATAGATAAATGCCTTAAGGCCTATTTTGATCTACTTATCCTTGCTAAAAGATTTTCTTGACCGACTAGATTTGTAGATGCTCTACACCATGATTCTGATAGCCCTTTCGATAGTGGTCATTGGTCATAATGCCTCATCATAAGGCCTGGGTTTGAATCCCACTCAAGCAGCTCCTACCTAGTATGATTTTTTGGTTGGTTGAAATGTGTTTTAATGTCGCATCAGCAATTTTTCAGCTGTTTGTGACAATAGTTTGGTTATTAATCTCTGAGGATTAATTAATGAACTAGTTCGTATATGCATGTGATGTGTGAGTGCGTATTATGGTTAGTCTTGTAAAAGCACACTGTTTGTGCTAGCTCACCAATTAGTCAATTTTCTGTCCTCTTAATTTCAAGTTTAAGATGAGGCAGTAGTAATTCAAATTTTTTAGTCTCATGTTTGACCCAGCTGGAATTCAAACCCTTGACTTCTAGCTCCTTAGGTGAACAACTACTTTTCTGAAAAAGTTTGTCAATTTGACAACAAACAAAAAAGTATTGCAAATATTTACATTTTTTCTCTTTTACCATAATCTACAATTTTCTCTTGTATTTAGAATGAAGCACAGTAATGATACTTGATTCTCAAGATTCAAGATTCATTTACTTTTATCAAGGTGGTCAATTCTGAAATGGTTGAGAAAACGAGAGCACCTGGAGACCCCCTCATCTTTTGACAAATGAATTCACAACTTTCTCAGATTATGATCTGCCTATGTTTGATTTCAAAATCCATATTAAAAGGCCCTTTTATCTGGAAACCAGTCTTTTAGACATTTAGACAACTTAGCCACTAAACCCACACATAATGATATATATATATATATATATATATATATATATATATTGGTTAAATAGACAAGTAATACACATGTAGAGAATTATAGTCCCAAGTCTCTCTGTTTAAATGAAAATCGGTAATTTATCTTGGAACCTCTGTGATGTTCAATAGGAAATCGTTACATTCCTGATATAAAATACCAATTACAATGCCATTATATATATGTAAGGAAATTGGTAATTTGGTCTCAACTGAAAACTTTTGTCACTTTACATTTATTTTCCTAATATATTTTCGCCAGTTTTTTAGATTTATTTTCTTAATTTATTTTCTTCTCACAACTGGACAACAGCCTTAAGAGACGGGATTGGAATTCCAGTAATCAGAAGTTTCTTCTCCTCGCTGTCACATATAATAAGGTTTATGTTACTGTAGATACACAAAGAGTTAACATTGATTTCTTTTTATTTACTACAGAAGACGATATTCAAATGTTTATAGATATAGTTGGAACTATGGAAAAACAACATAGTCCCTCGTACCTACGCCAATTTCAGACTGACTGGCCAATGGATGGATGTCAAGGTTTGTCTAACATTGTAATTCTTGGTTTTATTTATTATTATCTATTTGTTTATTTCATAACTTTGTTGTTTGTTTGTTTATTGCATTTGTGTTTTAATTTTTATTTGATAATTTGGAATAGGACCTCTTATTTTTGTTTTTTTATTCTTTACTTGTACTTGGCAGTTAGATGTAAGAGTTGATTATTTGTTAAATGATGTTATTTGACATGGTTTCTTCTCACACCTATTTATTCTAATATGCAAAAATAAAAAAATACCAGCCCTAATCAGAAACTTTGTAAAAACAAGTAATATTCAAACTGATTTTAACAAAAATGTACTTGATTTTAATAGTGTCTGTGAAACTGGTCATGTGATCAGTGTTATATTGTGATTTTACATATACAAGAACAATTACATCATAAATAGAGGCTTTCTCAAATGATTTATCATAAAGAGGTCAATTTTTGGCAGTTTTAAAGGTACAGGAGTTGTTAAAATTTCAGCAAAACTATTACAAAAACTTCGTAAGTTTATAGTGGTCTCTGGAATGGAAATTCCTAAATCCGAGCAAAACTAACAAAATATTCAGATTTGCCAGTTTTAAGTTTAGAATTTTTTAATTGGACTAGAAAGGTTCATTATAAAATGTTTGGAACAATTTTACACAATCAGTTATAAAATATAAGGTTTGGAATGAAACTTTCAGGCCCAGTGGAGGATTCACTATAACGATGGTTCACTTTATATTTTTGTTTTTAATTTTTTTTCAAACAGTCATATCTCCATATTTTTCTAATGAAATCACTAATGGAATCAGTGTAGCCTTGTACAAACTTATTCAAACTTGGTTTGTGTATTTCTTTGTAAATGAGTTAATGATATTCTTGGTGAAGATTAAAGGTCAGAGTTCAAGGTCATTGTTTATTGATTATAGATGATGATTTTACTTTACCTCTAGATTGCAATGAAAAGAATCATTAAATATTGAGAAATTGAATTTAGTGCAGAAACAGAGAAAGGACAAAATTCCTTTTGACTCAAAGATGAATTAGGATATGTGCTTATTCTGATTGGTTACCTCTCCTGTTTGAAATATTTATAAATTTCAATATTTTTTCATAATCAGGTCAGCAAAATGCTTTTGAAAGTCAATCTGAAAGTAAAATGCAAGACATTATCCAAAAATCCAAAGATCTAAAGGTTGTCATGGAAGCACTTGGACAATATAATGATGATATTGAAAACCAGACAGTTGACCTTGAATCACCAGAAAGGTCAAATGAAGACTTGTCAGATTCCACATTTGATAAGGATAATGAAACTGAAAAGACAGAAAAAGGTCAAAGTTCATCAGAAGATTCCAAAGTTATTTTAGGTAAGATTTTGATAAACCTTCTAAAACAAATTTTTAAGTCTTGTCATTTGATCAGCCTGAATTTGTATTTGTAAAATTTTCATGTGCTTGAACAACAATTACATAAATATGTAAGGTCATCATCTGCCAAATACAAAATCACACAACATTTTCAATATGACATAACTGAAAATAATATTTTTCTTGGACATTTAATTGTTATCATATTTGGGTACAATAATCTATATCATAAAGAAAACTAGCAAAATTTATGAGAGTATAATAAATAGACTATAATAGAAATCGAGTTTCCTTGTTGCAGTATAATTGTATGATAAAATACACAATGGCTGTACTTTTGTATCTGCATCGTAGACATTGCATGATGCCTGATTGTCTGCAAAATGGAAATTTAAACACAATTAGTTAGTTGACAGTAATGTATACAATTGAAATTCGTTAATTCTGTGAACTCATCAAAATGTTTATGGCATGTTTATGTTCAAATAATGAAAAACGTCAATCACTTTGTTATTTTTTTAAAAAAAATTAATAATAACTGAAAAAAAAAATGTTTCATTTATCATAAGTACTTATGACACCTTCATTGATGTGCAATGTGTATGTCTATGTGTGTACTTGATTAAGGATTCAGTGACCTCACTTCCTTTTTTAGCTCACCTGACCGAAAGGTCATGTGAGCTTATGGCATGGCGCCGTGTGTGTATGTGCGTGCATGTGTGCGTGAGTGCGTGTGTGCGTTGTTAACACCTATTTTCGACTTCTCCTCCAAAACTGCTGGACAGATTTCAATGATACTTGGTCAGAAGCAATATATGGGCCGGTGCAATTCAGATTTGTTCATGGCGTTTCCATGGCTACCAAAACTAGGTCAAGGTGACCTAGGGGTCCAAAAATCTTAAAAAATCTTCTTCTCCGAAACCGGATGATGGGAGAAAAAATCTGATGTGATATTTGGCTTCTCTAGGGTCTTAAGCCTATAGTTTGTTCATTTCGTGAAATTTGGTCGAAAAATGGGTTACGCATTTTTGCCTTTAATTTTAAAAATTTCATAAAATGGCTTCAAATTGTTATAACTTGACTACTTGAACAGATAATGACATGGGGTTTTCAGTTTTGACTTTTTCTTTAAATAACCTTCAAAATGGGGTCAAGGTCAAAGTTCAAGGTCATGACCTAGTTTGTAATTTTGCAGTTTTAGGCTATTTTCTTCAAAAATTTAAAAGATATATAATATCAAAACATTGTGAAAATGTTCAGAATGACAAAATTCAAAAAGATACAAAGTTTTGTAACTATATGATAATGCATATAGGAGTTGTTGCCCCTGAAATGTTATTGATTGCTTATAAAAACTAAAATTGTGCATTAGCTTGAAGACTATTAACTTTTTGCATAGGCATATATATTAGAATATTGTAGGTATTGACATGACGATCATTTTGATATATGACTCAAGGTCATACATTCAAAGGTCAAGGTCATAGGTGCATAAAAAACCTGAAATTTTTAATTATCTTGGAAACTATAAACATTTTTTATAGACATATATATCAGAATATTGTAGGTATTGACATGATGATCATTTTGATATGTGACTCAAGGTCATACGTTCAATGGCTAAGGTCATAGATGCATAAAAAGCCGGAAATTGTTAATTATCTTGAAAACTGTTAAGTTTTTTCATAGGCATATATATTAGAATATTGTAGGTATTAACATGACGATCATTTTGATATATGACTCAAGGTCATACGTTCAAAGGTCAAGGTCATAGATGTATAAAAAGCCTGAAATTGTTAATTATCTTGGAAACTATTTACTTTTTGTATAGACATATATATCAGAATATTGAAGGTATTGACATGAAGATCATTTTGATATATGACTCAAGGTCATACATTCAAAGGCCAAGGTCATAGATGCATAAAACGACTCAAATTGTTAATTATCTTGAAAACTGTAAAATTTTTTCATAGGCATATATATTAGAATATTGTAGGTATTGACATGATGATCATTTTGATATGTGACTCAAGGTCATACGTTCAATGGCTAAGGTCATAGATGCATAAAAAGCCAGAAATTGTTAATTGTTTTGAAAACTGTTAATTTTTTTCATAGGCATATATATAGAATGTTGTAAAGATGGACATGATGATCATTTTGATAGATGACTCAAGGTCATATGTTCAAAGGCCAAGGTCATAGATGCATAAAAAGACTCAAATTGTTAATTGTCTTGAAAACTGTTAACTTTTTTCATAGGCATATATATTAGAATATTGTAAAGATGGACATGACGATCATTTTGATATATGACTCAAGGTCATACGTTCAAGGGTCAAGTCATAGGTGCATTAAAAGCCTGAAATTGTTAATTATCTTGGAAACTATTTTCTTTTTGTATAGACATATATATCAGAATATTGTAGGTATTGAAATGACGATCATTTTGATATATGACTCAAGGTCATATGTTCAAAGGTCAAGGTCATAGATGCATAAAAAGGACTCAAATTGTTAATTATCTTGAAAACTGTTAAGTTTTTTCATAGGCATATATATTGGAATATTGTAGGTATTAACATGATGATCATTTTGATATATGACTCAAGGTCATACGTTCAAAGGTCAAGGTCATAGATGCATAAAAAGCCTGAAATTGTTAATTATCTTGGAAACTATTTACTTTTTGTATAGACATATATATCAGAATATTGGGGGTATTGACATGACGATCATTTTGATATATGACTCAAGGTCATACATTCAAAGGCCAAGGTCATAGATGCATAAAACGACTCAATTGTTAATTATCTTGAAAACTGTTAACTTTTTTCATAGGCATATATATTAGAATATTGTAGGTTTTAACATGACGAACATTTTGATATATGACTCAAGTTCATATGTTCAAGGTTCAAGGTCATAAGTGCATTAAAGCCTGAAATTGTTAGTTATCTTGGAAACTATGAACTTTTTGTATAGACTATTGTAGATATAGACATGACGATCATTTTGATATATGACTCAAGGTCATAAGTTCGAAGGTCAAGGTCATAGATGCATAAAAAGACTGAAATTGTTAATTATCTTGGAAACTATTTAACCTTTTGTATAGGCATGTATATTAGAATATTGTATGTATTTTTGCCAATGATTTTGGCCATATTCTCAGGTGAGCGTTAAGGCCCATGGGCCTCTTGTTTTAAAGTGAATCAGAACCCTGATTATTTCAAACTATTAAAAAGCTCTTTTAAATTACAGAAGTTCAACTGTATATTGTTCCTGTCCAACTTTAATGACCACTGTGGTAGCTCAGTTGGTAGAGTGCTTGCTTCATATGTGGGAGGTCGGGTTTGAACCCTGCCCAGGTCTAACCAAGACTTAAATATAGGTAGTGACTATTCTTTCACCAAGCACTTGACATTTAGAAATAAATGTCACAGGATTCTTTAGAAGAAACTTTAAAAATTGATGCCTCCTGTCACGACAGGCATGGCACGTTAAAGAATCCTCCCTGTACAATGCCCTGAGTGCACCACAAAGGTAAAAATTTCTGGCACTTTACCTATAGCGAGTGATGTCTTAATATAAGTGAAATATTCTTGACTTGGACGTTAAACCTTATTCAATCAATCCAACACTAATGAAACAATTTTCTACCGATTCTTTTCCATTTATCAGAAAATATATTTGTCACATGCAGATTCTATGTAAACCTTGAATTGTTAACTTAGAGATATAAAAACTGATGAATGTCTGGACCAAAAAAAAAAAAAAGTTAACGATTCTATCTTTCTATACTGACTCCACAATCAATGTAAGTGCATTACTGTGCGGAAATCATGTGTAAAATTTTCAATAGAAATAAGTGACTTATTAAGAGAAGACTATTGACCTTTTATGGAAATTATGTGCCATTTCAATCAAGTAAATAATCATATTTGGGATATATCATGAAAACATGACATTTGAGTAAGAGTTGAGATCATCTAGAAGACTGCTTCAGAAATACATATAGAATTTAAAGGCTTTTTATGAAGGTGATGTGATTTTTCAGTATAGTTGATTAAGGTGGCTCAGCTCATTTAATCTGATAATAGTTCAGTCAAGTTAAATCAGATGTTAATGTCAAATGTCATTGGTTATTCCTGTCTGTTTTACATTTGCAGTCATTCTTTAGGTAAATACCTCCTGAAGCTTTTAAAGAAAAATTGAATGAGTTTTTCTGTTAGTAAATAAATATAATAATAAAATATTACTGGAATAAAAAAGCTTCTTTTTTTATATAAATAAAACTATACCAATTTTATAGAATATTGTTGAAAGAATTTTTATGTAGTATTTTTGTAATTTCTTACTTAGCTACTTGTGTAAATTTTGTGTACTGATGAGACTTATTTAGCAATATGGTATTTATCATATTTAGTTCCAAGTAGCCATTATGTATTACCCAGCATTCACTCAAATTACTCTCAAGTCACTTAACCAATATGCAGAAGTCCACGAAGTGCTTTTGTAAGCATGATTTCATTATTGCCTAAAAGGCTATAGATAGCATAGAATCTCTTGTGGTTATTAGTGGGCAAACTTGCAAGTGCTCTGATATTCACACTAATGTATCACAGTGCCTGTCAATGCCATGTTCATAACCCACTTAAGCAGATCTCAGTGTAAGAATGATTGCTTTCTAAAGGTAGTTTTTCTGGGTACTGCCATTTCTTCCACCATCCCAGAACTAACTGCCTTAATATAACTGAAAGAATCTTTTTCAGGGACATAAACACCTTTAATTAAATCTAATCCAGAACTGACAATCTTGATATGATTGAAAGAATCTTTCCTGGTGCATAGAACCTTTCCTCATTACACTTCTCCTCCTAGTGATTATAAACAAAATTGTAAACAGACTAGAAAAACACTAGTGCATAAATTCAATAAACAGACTTTAAAACACTAGTGCATTAATTTAATAAACAGACTTTAAAACACCAGTTTATTAAATTAATAAACAGACTTTTAAACACTAGTGCATTAATTTAATAAACAGACTTTTAAACACTAGTGCATTAATTTAATAAACAGACTTTAAAACACTGGTGCATTAATTTTTTTAATAAACAGACTTTTGAACAATAGTGTATTAATTTATTTAATAAATAGACTAAAAAAACACTAGTGCATTAATTTATTTAATTTTCTTTTTGAACTTTTCTCTTTTGGGATAATTTTCTTTGAAACTACACTTCTTGCAACCCATCTGTAGGTGATTGCTGGATAATTACTACATGTACAAATATATGATTCAGTTAGCAGTGTTTAATTCAGAAAGTGTAGTTATTGGGGGTCATCTTGGCCAAGCTGTAATGAAAAACAAGGGAAACAGTCCAAAAACTGGGCCAGCATATGGAGACACCTTTTTTTTGAAAATGTTAGTAATTAAAAAATCCACACCTCTTTATCGATGCACTCTATGTTTCATTTGGCATTTTTTAAAAATTACCTATACCATTAAAATTTTAAGTCAAAGAAAAAAAAGAAATGAAAAAGAAAATTGTATAACTGGGTTTTCCCAAAAAATCTACTATGTCTGTAAAGGTGAACTTGTGTTAGTTCATAGAAAGTCTTTTTGTGGAACAAAGTTATTGTTTTGGGGCCATTGGATCTAGAGACCCTTCTTAATGGGGCTCTGCTGTAGTGGAATTAGAGTTAAATGATGTTGTAAGCTCCTCTTAAGCAGCAATCAAGAGTAAACACCTACGCTAAGGCTGTCAGTTATTGGGTGGTGGTAAAAATGTGAGTACTCATGGTAAATCCACAGACATTTAGCTAATGAACTGACAGACATTCTAGGATCTGCTTGATTTATACTTAGAAAAAGAGAGCTCCTTAAAAATCCAAAATAATGAGACAAGAAATAAAATTGTATTGTGATTTTTTATGCTGATTTCTGTTAAGATAACCATCAGATTTGTTTTTTGTTATCTTAATGATATGGTTGGATTAAGGTAACTGTTTACTGTTTGATTTTTAAGAAAGTACTTGATTATATTTTGTTCAAAATCATTTAGTCAGGTTAAGTCAGGTCTGTTAATTTGATTGTCTAAAACTCTGTTAGCATAAATTACTTCATTATTTTGTCCCATTGATTTGGATAAAACTTCACACTGTTATATTTCTCAGTTCAAGGTATATGGAGTTGTTGCCCTAAAAGACTTTGTTCACAAGGTCTTATAAAGATACTTATCTTTGAATTTTTTCTTCTTTTTCTTTCTTTTCTTTTTTTAGCTCACCTGAGAAGTTTAAATTGCTAATTATCTTGAAAACTATTAACTTTTTGTATAGGCATGTATATTAGAATATTGTAGGTATTGACATGACGATCATATATGGTTCAAGGTCATATATGTTCAAAAGTCAAGGACATAGCTGCATAAGTATACTGAAATTGGTTAATGATTTGGAAATTGTTCATTGCACTACAAATACTTCATGCATATTATAAAAGCTACTTATAAATGAAATGTGAGGGGATATATTTCTGATTAAGTTTTGTGGGATTTCATAACCTGAGAAAACTTGTAAAGTTTCTGTTCTTGATATATTGTCTAGATATTGGGGAGATATCTTTAGGGATGATCATTAAGGCCCATGGGCCTCTTGTTTTTTTGTTTTTTTTTGTTTTTTGTTTTTTGCTTGTGACGATGTTTAAAAATTGAATTAAGAAACAAACATTTATTTAACCAAGATCCAAATAAAAAAGGGAATTGACCGATGATAACATTAGATTGCTTCTTAACAAATTCTATATTAAAATCTCCAATCTCCTGGCTTATTGATATCCAATCTCCAATCTCCTGGCTTATATTTCTCAAATCTTCAATCTCCTGGGTTATAGATATCGAATTCCCAATCTCATGGCTCATAGATATCCAATCTCCTGCCTTTTAAATACTACAGCTTCAATCAGAAACATAATAATATTATAGTCCTGCGTTAGACTCTTCGTTGGAAATATACCCCCAAAAATTTGAAGTTGACATTTTTATTCATTTGTAAAACGAAACTACTCTCACCTGTACAATTTAATACAAACAAGTATGGTTCCACCTTTACAAGTTTATGTTACCCAAGTGTAACTGACGGTCATTTTGTAGACATGCCTATGCCATGTATTGTCAGTCATAAGCCATGTTGACTGTATATCATTTTTCTGTTAGACATACAACTTTTGTGTCTGTGCTTAAAAGGCAATGAAAATGGTTTTTATCATTAAATTTACATGTAAATCCTATAATCAAAAATAAAATTCAGTCAATCATTTCAAAATTTTTAACAGCTTTGGTAAGATCTTATTTTACTTATGACCTTGGGGGGGGGGGGGGGGGGGGCTGAACTCTGAGGCTATTGTAAGTTTTCTTCAGAGAGATTTCTCATCAATATTGCTTGGAAAATAAAGCATGAACCCCCTGTCAGATCTTAGCATAATCTTTCACCTGAAATAATGTCAGGTTTATACAAATCTCTGTGTTTCTCTAACAGGCTTATATCATTTTTATGTATAATTTGACAGTCTTAATGAACCCATTATACTCATCCTCTTGCTTCTGATGCTAGTTTACAGGACAAATCTGGTTGGATCAGATTTGGTTTATTTGGTTAATAAAGTGCTTTTTTAATCTTGCTGTGTCCTCCAGACTAGTTTTGTTTATGGAAAGCTGATTTAGAATCCAGTCAAGTGATGATTTTTATGTCCAGAACTTGGTTGTTCAAAAGTCCGTTAACAAAATGGTTAGTGAAAATTCAAAATGTTATCAAAATTACAAATATTTATTATTGACACTAAAGTTTTAACTGGGTCTTCAGAATTACCGTATTGGCGTGTAATCGAATTGAGCCTTGTTTTAAGTTGTATTTATAATATTTGTGCTGAATATGATGCAAATAGTGTGTAAATTCATAAAAAATGTATTTTGAAAAATGATTGCTTCATTTTTCACGATTTTGACCACCGATTGGGTAAATAACACAGATCCAGTTAGGACTTGGTATAAATAGTATATAATGCCTATTATGGCTGCATGTGTTTATTAAAAATCATTGAAAATGAAACTATTTTTCAAAATATATTTTTATGGATTGTATACACCAACTACATCATAAAAACCAAAAATTTTATACTAATCATTTAAATCAAGGGCAGATCTGGCTCCAATTTGGCAATTATTAGTAGATTCGGTATTTCTAGGGATGTGAAATTTGACTTATGTCAACTGTATACCATTTAAACAATTATATGCAATAACTTTTGAGCAGACATTTCACAGATGTTGCTTAATATAAAAAATACCAATTTTTACTTGCCAACTTTCTAAACTAACAGAACTTTAAACAACCTAGCCAAGTTCAATATTTTTTTTCATTTATATCAAAATGGTCTGTTCTGGGATGGTGGTGGGAATCAGAATATTTGGAGAAAACCATAAACCCTCCACAAGAAAAATGACATATTTTCTAATACAAAGACTCGCCTGAGTATGATTTGATTCTAGACAGTGAGAGGTATTGTGATCTGTAAGACAGTGAGAGGTATTGTGATCTGTAAGACAGTGAGAGGTATTGTGATCTGTAAGACAGTGAGAGTAATTGTGATCTGTAAGACAGTGAGAGTAATTGTGATCTGTAAGACAGTGAGAGGTATTGTGATCTGTAAGACAGTGAGAGGTATTGTGATCTGTAAGACAGTGAGAAGTATTGTGATCTGTAAGACAGTGAGATGTATTGTGATCTGTTAGACAGTGAGAGGTATTGTGATCTGTAAGACAGTGAGAAGTATTGTGATCTGTAAGACAGTGAGAGGTATTGTGATCTGTAAGACAGTGAGATGTATTGTGATCTGTAAGACAGTGAGAGGAATTGTGATCTGTAAGACAGTGAGAAATATTGTGATCTGAAAGACAGTGAGAAGTATTGTGATCTGTTAGACAGTGAGATGTATTGTGATCTGTAAGACAGTGAGAGGTATTGTGATCTGTAAGACAGTGAGAAGTATTGTGATCTGTAAGACAGTGAGAAGTATTGTGATCTGTAAGACAGTGAGAGGTATTGTGATCTGTAAGACAGTGAGAGGAATTGTGATCCCTAAGACAGTGAGAGGAATTGTGATCCCTAAGACAGTGAGAGTAATTGTGATCTGTAAGACAGTGAGAAGTATTGTGATCTGTTAGACAGTGAGAGGTATTGTGATCTGTAAGACAGTGAGAAGTATTGTGATCTGTAAGACAGTGAGATGTATTGTGATCTGTTAGACAGTGAAAGGTATTGTGATCTGTAAGACAGTGAGAGGTATTGTGATCTGTAAGACAGTGAGAGGTATTGTGATCTGTAAGACAGTGAGATGTATTGTGATCTGTTAGACAGTGAGAGGTATTGTGATCTGTAAGACAGTGAGAGGTATTGTGATCTGTAAGACAGTGAGAGGTATTGTGATCTGTAAGACAGTGAGAGTAATTGTGATCTGTAAGACAGTGAGAGGTATTGTGATCTGTAAGACAGTGAGAGTAATTGTGATCCATAAGACAGTGAGAGGTATTGTGATCCGTAAGACAGTGAGAGGTATTGTGATCCGTAAGACAGTGAGAAGTATTGTGATCTGTAAGACAGTGAGAGGTATTGTGATCTGTAAGACAGTGAGAGGAATTGTGATCTGTAAGAAAGTGAGAAGTTTTGTGATCTGTAAGACAGTGAGATGTATTGTGATCTGTTAGACAGTGAGAGGAATTGTGATCTGTAAGACAGTGAGAAGTATTGTGATCTGTAAGACAGTGAGAAGTATTGTGATCTGTAAGACAGTGAGAGGTATTGTGATCTGAACGACAGTGAGAGGAATTGTGATCCCTAAGACAGTGAGAGTAATTGTGATCTGTAAGACAGTGAGAAGTATTGTGATTGTGATCCCTAAGACAGTGAGAGGTATTGTGATCTGTAAGACAGTGAGAAGTATTGTGATCTGTAAGACAGTGAGAGGTATTGTGATCTGTAAGACAGTGAGAGTAATTGTGATCCGTAAGACACTGAGAGGTATTGTGATCTGTAAGACAGTGAGAGGTATTGTGATCCGTTAGACAGTGAGAGGGATTGTGATCTGTAAGACAGTGAGAAGTATTGTGATCTGTAAGACAGTGAGAGGTATTGTGATCTGTAAGACAGTGAGAGGTATTGTGATCCGTAAGACAGTGAGAAGTATTGTGATCCGTAAGACAGTGAGAGGTATTGTGATCTGTAAGACAGTGAGAAGTTTGTGATCTGTAAGACAGTGAGAGGTATTGTGATCTGTAAGACAGTGAGAGGTATTGTGATCCGTAAGACATGAGAAGTATTGTGATCCGTAAGACAGTGAGAGGTATTGTGATCTGTAAGACAGTGAGAAGTTTGTGATCTGTAAGACAGTGAGAGGTATTGTGATCTGTAAGACAGTGAGAGGTATTGTGATCTGTAAGACAGTGAGAGGTATTGTGATTTGTAAGACAGTGACAGTAATTGTGATTTGTAATACATGAGAGGTATTGTGATCTGTAAGACAGTGAGAGGTATTGTGATCCGTAAGACAGTGAGAAGTATTGTGATCCGTAAGACAGTGAGAGGTATTGTGATCTGTAAGACAGTGAGAGGTATTGTGATCTGTAAGACAGTGAGAAGTATTGTGATCTGTAAGACAGTGAGAGGTATTGTGATCTATAAGACAGTGAGAGGTATTGTGATCTGTAAGACAGTGAGAGGAATTGTGATCGGTAAGACAGTGAGAGTAATTGTGATCTGTAAGACAGTGAGAAGTATTGTGATTGTGATCCCTAAGACAGTGAAAGGAATTGTGATCTGTAAGACAGTGAGAGTAATTGTGATCTGTAAGACAGTGAGAAGTAATGTGATCTGTAAGACAATGAGAGGTATTGTGATCTGTAAGACAGTGAGAGGAATTGTGATCTGTAAGACAGTGAGAGGTATTGTGATCCGTAAGACAGTGAGAGGAATTGGAATCTGTTAAACCGTATTTTAAACCATTCAGTCAGAGTTTAAAGTTTTTTATTGGACAAATAGGGGCCTCAGTTGTCTTAATTCACAGTGCCTCTCACTGCCTAGGCTTGATTTCCTTTTGGGTAGATCTTAGTATGAGAAAGTTTTTCAGATTGCTTGCCAAAGGTTGGTGATTTTTCTGGACAATCCATTTTCCTCCATCATTCCAGAACTGACCACCTGGATATAAATGAAAGAATCTTGACTGGGACATAAAACACCATTACTCAACTTAACTCTGGACAAGTCACAGTACAAGTACTTACGACAGATACACTAGTGTTTACACAAAAATACTCTGTCAGTACAATAGGTAGAGAAAATTTATACACATGAAATTAATTCACTAAAAGCTTCTTGGAAATGGCAACAATAGCTTGTCTATGAACCTTGTCACAGATGTGTTTGTTTTCCAATAAATGATTTGTATTAGAATAAAGAACGCTAAACGAGACTAAAACCTATCCATATAATTCTATTGTCTGAACGGATTGTCACATTAATTTGAAAAAAAAAAAATTTCTGCTAGCTTTAAGAATATGTGATTGTGGATAAAGGGAATTTGATATTAATCAATAATTGGAAATACCTGATAGTAACAATGGTATCCCGACATTTGTAAACTTGGACTGTCATGTCTCATTTTGATTTTTTGTGATGTAGTAATTGTATGATAGTCTATATATATCCTATGTAATTTTTCTTTAAATGTAATATTGTAAAGGAAGATTTTTTTCTTATAAGTGATTTTTAGTATTTTTTAAAGTTATTTTCATGCAATATTAGATATGTATAAACGCTTGTAGATAAAAAACCAAATTGTAAAATTTGGTAAATCATGAACAGAAATGCTTTACATGCAGTTTTATGCTTATAATTTCCATTGTCTTTAAATTTAATCATACAACTGGTTAATTATATTGCAAAAATGTCCTTTATTGCTGTATGTATGGATTTTTTATTTTTCATATTTTTTAAATATGAATAAAATAATTTATCTCCCTATTTCTTTTCTCTTACCTCAATTGCTTTGATAGTTCTGATTCCAGTTTCACAATTATTCAATCAATTGAGTGTACACTCAACTCAGATATTCCAATTTTTCTCTCATTAATATTTTAAATATTATGGTTTTTTTTCAACAAATTACACTATTGTAAGTTTTATGAGACAACGTTTTATTTTGTTCAACAAACTCAATAAAACAATTTAGATATAATGTTAGATATTCAGTTTTAAATGGGTAATGCCTTAATATTTGACATTGAAATATTCCCTAATTTGAGTCGAGTGTAATCTCAATTGAGTGAATAATTGTGAAACTTGGGCCAGATATTTTACATAAAAAGTGCCAGATTATTGTTTAATAAAGTGGACTTGGCCACAATAAAAACATAACTGTTTTATATGCAAATCATGATCTGCACATCTATGTAACACTATAGGAGGAAATAATTATTGGTCAGCATAATGGAGTTGAGCCACTTTAAAGACATTGAACTAAATAATCATTGTGACCTGGCTTTTAGTTGGAACTAATTGCTGATATAAGTAGTACGATCTTGACCACACAATAGCCATAAAACTGACCATGAAGTAAGAGTTAATGTATTTATGCTGTAGTTGTTGATGTCCAACATTGACACTTATCTACCTGTAAATGAACAGGTAATAACGACTACTGTGTTACCTGTATCAGGTAAACAATCAGCTGATTCTCTTTTATATATACATACATACATATATATATATATATATATATATATATATATATATATATATATATATATATATATATATATATATATATATATAATATATATGCATACAGGGAAGACCTATATATGATAGAATGATAATTAACACTATTGTTTTATTATATCACCCATCTAACCCATCTAAGCCAATATCACATTTAAATACCTGGTAATATGTTAAAGGTCACATGATATCGACATCGATATGTTTTGTTACGAAGTATGTCAATATGCAACACAAGATTTACATTTGTTGAAGGTTGGTCAGATTTCAGTTTTGAGATTTTTTTCAAACGTTTTTAAGATAAGATTGTGTCATCATTTATTGTGCTGCTGATTAGGTTTCTGTTTTTATTTTTTTCTGACATTTTTATAAGATCGTGTCATCAGTTTATTTTTAATAATCATTTATATTTTATTATTTGTTACTGAATCATATGAATTCAGGATTACATCATAAAGATATGCTTTATCAAATACAATCTGGGATAATCCTATTGGAAACATAATAATTGTTATGTGAATCGTGCCATTTCTTATTCTAATACATATATATACTGTTATTTGTGAGCCTGTATGTTATTAATTTGTACTGGGATTATAATGAGTTGTAAATAAGACTTGGTGAATTATTTTGATTATTTCAAATTCATCCCATTATAAGGCTGGAGAATCATCCAGTTTGTATCAGTTGATTTTCCGTTATAGTTATCGGCTTGAAAGATTATTTCAGATTTGTATAATATTAGATTTTTAATCCATTGAACAAATTGATTGGATTAGACTAGCGGATATATAAATCTTGGATTAAGTTAGTACACTTTTATATATATATTTTTTTTCAATCTGGATTTAGTGTATGATAGGTAACAGTTTTTCTAAACATGTTGCAATAAAGATATTGGAATGAAACATTTACTTGTGGAAAAGAAAAAAAATGATTTACATTGAAACAATTTAGTGAAAATTAATAGAATAATATAGAAATCTAGTGACAAATTCTTGTGAAATTTAAATTTTTGTTTTTTTCTGGAAATATAATTTGGCTGCTGTTAATGATTCTCTACAGAGTGTAAAAAATTACCATATAAGGAATAAGAAATTTACATGCTTGAAACAAACATCGTTAATTTCATCAACAGTTTTTACATTACTGGTAATTCTGTGTTAAGTATTACATGTATTTTTATTTAAAACATAAGCTACATGTGAAAGCCAGGAAATTTATTTGAATTTTTTCTGGTTTTCCTTCAAAACAAAGAAAAAACTTTTTCCTAATTAACACTGAATCCGTTTGTGAAATAGACAGCATGTTACAATTCAGATAATTTCGATTTTTCGGATATTAGTACTTTATGATTGGATCTTAGTTAAGCCTGTTAGTGTGTTAGATATAAGCGTACTTACGTTGTGGTCATTAGGATTTACAGGTTGACCACTGATAGCATTGTAATAAAAAACCACAACATAATAGGAATTAAATGTAACAAGACATAAAAAGGTAAGTTCTAAATTATTGTTACTGATTTATATATATATCATTGGGGGGGGGGGGGGGATTGCATTTATTGTTAGCGGTAATAATTTATATTTTTCCTGATTTTTGTTTTGTTAGCTAGTTAAAATACACCATGCATTATTTAATAGTAAACAAGAAAAAAAATCTGAAGAAAATAATATTATTACAAAATACTAATTTTTGTAGCTAAAGGCAAATAAAATTTTAATGAAGCAATTTGTTCAGTTTTCCCTATATTTTACAGCACATTTTTCAGTTTCGGTCACACCTAAAATTTGTCTGACAATCCATGCAACAAATTCGCCATTTTCAGTCTGGCTACACAAAACACAGTAGACCCCCCAGCAGATTTATATTGACATGATGTGGTACTTTTTTATACATCATTGATGTATACAATTGTGGCCTTTGTATTGGAAAAGAACAATTTTTGTTAAGATTGTAAGAAAACTTTTGTTCCAATTTTTAGAGAACAACATTTGTTCAGATAAAGAATGACTTTTTTGTGCACATGTCTATATTAATTTTTTTTTCATTACAAAAAACTTAATTTCTCAAAAAAAAATATATTAAAACACCATATTGAAGTTTCAAAATGAATATTCTTTAAAAATAAATAAATATAAACAATAAAATTTGAATTGATGGAGAAAAAAAAACATGAAACACAAATGTTTGACTAGTTATGATTTGTTTGTTTCAGTTCAGATTTTATTTTTTATATTAAAACCTGAAATAGGCCAAGTTAATGTTAAACAGGCTTTTACATAGCTTCATAACAATTAATTATGGTTTTTAACGCTATTGTCAAGTACTGGTCAGTTCTAGAATGGTAGAGTGGAGTGGAGTAATGGTGTTTTATGCCCCAGTCAAGAATCTTTCACTTTTTTCAAGGCAGTCAGTTCTGGGATAGTGGAGGCAACCAGAGTGCCCAGAGAAAACCACCGACCTTCAGCAAGCAAACTGACAAAATTTCTAACACTAGATCTGTCCCAAGTGGGATTCGAAACAAGGCAATGAAAGGCTCTGTGATCCATAAGAGCATGCTTTAGACCACTTGGCAACCAAGGCCCCATCTAGAATGGTGGAGGAAACCAGAGAAAATAACCTATCTTCAAAGCAAAATGAAAAACTTTATCATACTAAGACCTGGTCAAGTGGGATTCAACCCAGGCAATGAAAGGCTCTGTAATCCATTTTAACTGGCAATATAAAAACCACCTAGCCACTGGTTTGTGGGAGGTCAGGGTTCAAAACCCAGTCGGGACTTAACAATACTTGAAGATAGGTAGTGGTAGTGACTTCTTATGCCAAGCACTTAGGATTGAAAGCTGTGGTGTCTTTCAGAGGAGATCTTAAATTGATGTCCTGTGTCACAGCAGGCATGGCATGTTAAACAACCCTCCCTGCACATTGCCTTAAGTGCAGTGCAAAGGTCAAAACTTCTGCCACTTCACCTATAATTGGTGATGTCTCATTATAAGTGAAATATTCTTGATTGGGATGTAAAACCCCATTTAATCAATCAATCAATCAATCAAAATATCTTGCCACTGAGACAGACCACTTAGTTGATAGGTAGAGTGACTTATCAGGCACCTTAATGTACACAAATGAAACTCATTTCTGAACTTATAAGAGGGCAGTGACCACCTGACAATAATGACTGACCACTTGCCAATGATGACATGAAGCGTAATTTAAAATATGGATTCAGTGTACACTTTGGTGATGGGTTGTATGTAATATACTTTCTATGACTTCAGTCTCTGTAGGCATAATTTACACCTACACAGACTTTGAAGTTACACAACTAACCAGGTTAGGGGTTGGAAAGGACATCTGTAACCTGTTTAGAGGTTTAACGGTAATTATGTAGTGACAAAACAAGTGTTATTTAACTGTAGTGACCACTGTGTCATTATATAAAGCCTCAATTGGTATTCTGATATTCTCACAGTTTCTGTCAAAACCAATAGGACATCAGATGTGTGCATAAAATTATGTTGGAAGTCAAAGGTTTAATTCCTATCAGGCTCTGACCTAAGTGTTGAAAACTGGGGTATTTTCTTCAGTATTGTTCTCACACTTAAAGCACCATCTATCTTTGAAGACATGTTAGTTGCTGGTCTTTTAGATGAGATCTTAAAGCCAGTCAGGTCCATTATATTCTGGTAAGTGTTGCATGATAAAAAAAACACATACTCTTGTACAAAGTTTTTCAAGCACACAGAATACAGTCTGTGCTTTTGGCTTTTGTGAGATTAAATTTTGCTAATTTTTGTTAGAAAACCTAATGAACTTCAATGTAGTAGGGTATCATGATTTTGAAACTGGAATTCATTATATGCTTTTCTGGAAAGGCTGAAAAATATATCTTAATAAATAAAAGTTTCTGTTATGGTGATTTTTACAGGCTGAAAACTTTGGTAAACGAATCTTGCGTTTGTATTTCATTTGTCGTACTCAAGGACTTAACTTTTGGTATTAATAAGCATTGGTTATTTAATCTCGAAAAATTCTCATCCCAAATATAAATTTCTTTCAACATTGAGAATGTACATAGTATCTCTAAATTATGACTAGACATGAGTAATTAAATGATATCAAACATCATTTATTTGAATATTCTTTGATTTATTAGCAATATTTGTAGTCATAAACACATTGACAAAGACAGTCAATATATACATACATATATATATATATATATATATATATATATATATATATATATATATATATGATTTACACTGATTAAAAGATTTATTTTGACTTTGATATTAACTCTCGATCATTTGAAAATTTTGTGTGAAATTAAATTGATCAGGATATACAAAACCATTCCATTACCACCACCACCACACCACCAACAACAACAACAACAACAACAACAACAACAACAATCACCACCTCCTCCACCACCACCATCACCACTTCCCATCATCGCTCCCCCACCACTACAACCCCAAACATTAGAACAACAACTCCACTGATGGTGAATACAAACATCAGAATGGTCTCTAATACGTTTATGTATTTTTTTTCATGGCTTTATAATTTTTT
The DNA here is from genome assembly GCA_029721355.1 of Tegillarca granosa. Classification (NCBI taxonomy): domain Eukaryota; kingdom Metazoa; phylum Mollusca; class Bivalvia; order Arcoida; family Arcidae; genus Tegillarca; species Tegillarca granosa. Next base: position 920,834 of record JARBDR010000920.1, on the reverse strand, counting down.
TGTGGTTTATTTATAATATTTTATTAATCTCATTTATTTAGATTATAAAGTAATGTTGTTATATATACCTGGTATATATATATATAATGTAAATATTGTTCAATGTAAATATTGTTCTCACGCTTGGGACTTGGGGATTATATTCTAAATCTGTAAAGAGAATTAACTTTTATATTATAAACTGGAATGATAATCTTGTACCTTAATTGTTAAGCTTATAACTTAATTGTTAATCTAATGTTGATGGATTGTAAGTTAAAAGTACTTTAGTTGTTTTATTTTGTAGAATTTCTAGTAAAGTTAAACTAACAGGGTGTCATTTATTGAATGATCTTTTGTACTGGTTTTAACAACAAGCTGTTCTTACAGCAAAAGGGTGTATCACAGTGGTGAAGGTGATGGCAGGAGATTCTAGTAGAGTTGAACCCTCAAGGTCTCAGTAGCTGAGTGGTCTTATGGACTGGCTTAAAAATAAAACTGCTCTTGCAGGCTAGGGTTGATTCCACTTGTGCAGATGATAACAGCAGATCTTAGTGTTCAAATATTTTTCACGGTTTGTAGATGAGTTGGTTTTCTGGTTTCCTCCACTATCAAAAAACAGCCTGCCTGGATTTGAGTGAAATTGTCTTGTCATAAAACACTTATTTCAATTACAATTACCCACCCTGCCTCAAAAATGCACACTAACAGATCACAGTTCCCCTCACAGTCAGGATTCAAATCCCAGTGGGGATCTTTATGTCAGAAAGTTTGTCAGCTCACTTGCAGAAGGTCAAGAGAGTTTCTTCTGGGTACTCTGGTTTCCTTCACCAACCAAGAATGGACTGACTCTATATAAGAGAAAGGATCTTGACTAGGGGGTGTAAAACACCATTACTCCACTCCACCCACCCACCCACCCACCTTTCTTTTGTTTAGACTTCTTTATTGATCTAGTCTAGTCAATTTTGTTCCTAGTAATGTAATATTCTAAATAAGCACAAATAGCTTTTTTTTTTTTTCAGAAATGAAGTAATTTAATAACTCCTCATATGTCTGCTATATCTGATATAATAATGTAGGTATGCAGAGTTCAGTACATGTATTGCCTAAAGTCATTGACATTTTCAAAATAATAAAAAAGACTGGAATATGTATAAAAATAAATTTTTTCAAGTAAGCACTTTGATTTGAAACTTGAATTTCATATGTATTGTAAGATTATTCTTTATTTTAGTTGCTGTATCAGAAAAATGCATACACACTTTTATATATATATATGTATAAGAGAGAGAGAGAGAGAGAGAGAGAGAGAGAGAGAGAGAGAGAGAGAGAGGAGAGAGAGAGAGAGAGAGAGAGAGAGAGAGAGAGAGAGTTATACATCGGCTCCTTTATAAAATATTGAATTAAGATCTCACCTTAACATAGCATACATGGTCTTGTTATTCAATGCTTTATTAATCTAAAGAAATTATTTGTGAAAAATTCAAAATTTTACTGAAATTAAAAATATTTTTACAAATGTGTAGAGTTAAAATATTTCTTAGTTCATAGTTACTGTATGTATTAACTTATATAAGTAAAATAAATTTGCTTCAAACCATTATTGATTTAAGTAATCTGTATTTTTCCATAAATTGATTGTTTCACTTGAGAGCCGTCTCTTTTTCTAATGATGTCACAAAAATTTTATAGTGCTTGACATCACAAAAATGACAAATACTTGTATGAATACTTTGATGTTGTTTTTCCTTTTTTAATACCAGTACCCAATCTTTGAAAACCAATGGTAATACACATTAATAGCTTTATAATTTGTTCAATACTTAAAAGTAGATTAATAAATAAATCTACAAATTCAGATAAAAACGGGTTTTTAAACATAAGAAGCAAACTTTAGTTGTAATCGGTTAATTGGCATGTATAAGTCTTTCAGGTCAAACTCATATTTAAAAATTTAATGTTTAATATTAAATATTAATATTTAAGCTACATATTTCTGCTAACCAACAGGTTATGTTGGCTTAACTTTAAGCATCTAAGCTCTGACATTACAATATTTTACCATGACAAATGGATTGAAACAAGAAACAAAGGCATAAGATGAACAAACACGCTCTGGAACCACTGATTATAAAACCTTAGCTACTGTTAATTCGGGAGTTTTCATGATAATTTTATTTTTTGTGTTAATTTGCGAGTAAAACTGGATGCAAAATGAAACTTTCGCAGATATAAAAAGTCAATATATTTTGTGCTGGCCATCACCAGATTTCGCAAAATTAAAAGTATGGGAATAAATGTCCATGTTGTCTTTCATGAATATTAACTGATGTGAAAATTTCCCTTTAAACAGTAATTAAAATTAAACAACATTCATAACAAAATGGTAGGCATTCAGTTGTGTTGTTCATGTATTGTTGTGGGCCAGGACTATCCTACTTATTTTACACACAGTAGTTTTTGTGTCGCCTGACTAGGCGACATATAGGTATTACTCTCGTCTTCGTCTGCGTCGGCGTCTGCGTCTGCGGCGTCTGGATTTCCTTGTCCGGAGCATAACATTGGTGTTGTACATTCAAATGACTCCAAACTTGGTGTGCATGTTTCTGGCAATGACTCAAAGTGCAGTGCACAAGAACTGCAACTCTATCTTTTTCCGTTTTTGAATTATTTCCCTTTGATTGATTTTTATAGAGCATTTCTTGTCCGGAGCATAACTTTGGTGTAGTATGTTCAAATGACTCCAAACTTGGTGTACATGTTTCTGGCAATGACTCGAAGTGCAGTGCACAAGAACCACAACTCTATCTTGTTCCGTTTTTGAATTATTTCCCTTTGATTGATTTTTATAGAGCATTTCTTCTCCGGAGCATAACTTTGGTGTAGTATGTTCAAATGACTCCAAACTTGGTGTACATGTTTCTGGCAATGACTCGAAGTGCAGTGCACAAGAACCACAACTCTATCTTGTTCCGTTTTTGAATAATTTCCCTTTGATTGATTTTTATGCAGTGTCAGGCGACACATCTGTTTCAAAGAAACTTATCTAGTTAAATATACATTCAATAATTTAAAAGCAAGCATTGTTGATCAGAATATTTAAAACTGGTGTATTAAAATTCTATTTGGTCAACATGGAAATCTGAATGTTTTTAGTTGAAATTTTCAGACATAGAAATGTGATTGGATCAAGGAAGAACAAGAATCTTTAGTACTGTATGAAAATGTGTAGCATTTAAGGAGTGTAAAGTCATGATTTTGTATCTCAGACAAATCAAAACATTGGCTTCAGGGTATCTTATGGTCTTTTATGATGCCAATAAAAAATGTGTAACTTGAGCTGTATAATGTTTCAGAATGACTTGAAACTTTAAAGCATGCAGTATTGTTGTTGTTTTAAAGCCCTCTCTTTTATAGATTCCATGACAGTTGATCAGATCAGGATAAAATTGAACTAGTGGTTCCAAATGATGTCAAGCACTGTTTGTTATATCATAGGAACATAAGAACTTTGAACATGCAATGTTGTTTCTTAAGCCTCAACTAAGCTTATTTCCAAATTGGTAAAAAAAAAAAAAAAAAAAAAAAAAAAAATAGACCAGATACATGTATGCTGTATGTCAAGAATAGAAATCTTTTGCTACTTTATGTAATGTAGCAATGTATTAAGATGCAAAAACATGCAATATTGATCATTGAAATATTAAATTTTGTTTATTTATACATGACCAGATCTTAATCGGCTTTATGGAAATCGAACAAATCTTTACCTTGAACTGTTTGTAACAGTTAATGGACATAAAAAGTTATGTATTGTCTAAATGGTAAAGGTTGAAAATTGTATGTAACATGTTAGTCTGAGATCCAAGATCCAAGATAACTAGGGTGTATTCTTAGTCTTAATCTGAAAATATCCTTCTGTGAAAGTACTTGGCCCAATACATTTTTTTTGATATATCAGAAAATCAAAATATTGCTACTAATTTTGTTAATATTTTGATATTTGAGATAAAAGTTTGGGAAAAATTATTGGATAAGTTTTTAAAAAATAAAAATAAAATGTGTTCCACATGTGCTATAAAGGCCCTATTTTTAAGTAATTATATGAATCTAATGTAGATAAGTGTATTTTCATTAACTTCAGAGAGCATGGAAATATAATACATGTATTGTATGATCATTAATATTTGTTGGGTTAAAATTGCATGCTTTTGCTTTTTTAAAAAATTCTGTTTGTAGAAAATTTTCGTGAAATTGTGCTTTTTTGAAAAATAAATTCCATTGAGGGCAATGGTAATTAAACATTTTCAATGACTTTTAATTTTGTGGTTTTCAATTATCCACGAAAATAACTAAATTTAATACCCCACAAATATTTGTGATTTACAGTATTGGCTTTAAATGATTTGGGCAGTGTGTTTTAAGTATTGAAAACTGAAAAAGATAAATGAAGAAGAAAAGCAATTTGATACACAAATCTATTGTAATTGATTAAAGGAACTTAGAGATTTCTTCTGCATTTTGTTTATCAAATTCCTGAAATCAAAACTTGTGAAATTGATTGTAGTTTAACCTGTCGCCATTTGATTTTACTTTCCTGGATATCTGAAACTAGATTCTGATTTAGCTAATGAACATGTCTTCCATTAATGGGCAGAATATTTATTGAAGGTGAAACTGTTTTCTTGTTTTATTGGTTAAATCATTTTATTCTTTTATTTACTGGATATATATAAATACTGATACCTGTAGTTTATGCAACTAAGTTTGGATGTTGTTCTATTTTTGCCTGTTTCTGCATGTTATAACAGGCCATTCCTTTTAATACCAGATTTATAAATTCAGTAGCTGTATCAAGTTTGACGTAGTTGTGCAACTGTTCAAATTTATCTTTTAACCAGGGGTCAGATTACAAGATGAAACGTTTCAGTTCTTTTAGTCATTAGTGGCCATATAATTTAAAGTGCACACTTATATATATTACAGTGCCTTTATCTGCCTAGACTTTAATTCTGCTCAGGAAGTACCTAGTGTGAAAACAATTGTAAGTTTGCTTGCTAAAGGCCAGTGGTTTTCTCTGGGCACTCTGGTTTCCTCCACCATCCTTCAAAACAAGTAAAAAAATCTTGACTTGGGCATTTAACACCATTACTCCACTCCACTCTTCAAGTCATTATTAATTCTCGTATCCCTTATGTACACAACAGGACTATTTTCCCCAAGTTTTATTGCTCAGTGTTTTCATGTTTGATTGAGGACCAAGTATTTATTGTGGTCTTGGGAATCTTCAATTTCTCCATTGTCATAAATGGAGGTCAAGGTCATTAGTATAGCACTAGTACGCTAATTACATACTGTACTGTAGAACACTACAAAAAGACCATCTTAAGGACCGGATATTTTTTTCAGGTTAATGAGTTGTTTGGTTTAAGCATATTTAGTTACTAATTAATTTAAATGCTATACTATCATTCAGTAGAGAAAGGTTTTCAGTTTTACTTTGGGTGTGGTTTTCACAGATTACATTATATGTATTTGAAGTTGATTAATACAGAATTAGATTTTTAGTGCTTCAAAGTGATTTTTGGAGAACTGAAAAATCTGAGTTTATTACCACCTAAAAAAACCACCTGTCTATTACAACTATTGATTTAAAGTCTCTTTTGCTTCCTAATACTTGTAGTAGATAAAAATGATACAACTCAATTACAAAGCAGTCTTATTAGTGATCTAAATTTGGGGAAAAAACCCAAACTTTTTTGAGAATAAGAATTGGGTCATATTATGTCCCCATAAATTGTCTGCCCTTTTCAATCCATTGTCACACTGACATATCTACCTATAATATTACAACTTATAGGATATCGGTAATCTATTTTTTTGTGATCTGTTCTTTGCTTATTAGATCTTGACATATCAGTATAACACATACTGACAGAGCAGTCACACTTGACATTTACCGCCTAACTATCTGTGTGGGTTATAGTGCAATGATACAAGAAACATCTTAAGTTGACATCAAAAAATTAGCTGCACTGTCTCTGAAATGTAATTACCTTATTAATGGTACAATGAATATAATAAATGTAGGTAGACAGAGTGATCAGATCAGCGAGGGTAACTTAATGTTCAGACAATATCATCAGCAGTAGCATCAACATCAGCAGTATTTAGGAGAAAGAGATAGAGAGAAACTTTTGTCAATAAAACCATATGGTTAAATGAGAGAACTCTGATTGGGTGGCTAATTATAGATTATTTACCAAACTAAATCACCAATATCTCACCTCCATAACTTCAAACAAGTGCAAGGTTCATTTATATATATATACACACACTGATTATCAGTGAAAGTGATTCATTTAATACTAACAAGCAGAGAGGGATAGGACATATAGACTTTACTGTGATGTTCATTAAAAGGGGCTTCAACTAGTGGATTCCATATAAAAGCAGTTTTACATATACAACATATTTATTTTTCGATATTTATTTTAAACTGGAATCCTCGTCTTCTTTGATTCGTTGGAATAATGGTTACCTCTATCCAGAAGAAACTTTTTTGGAAATATTAAAATCACAATGTTTTTGGTTTGTTACAGATGGAAGCTTAGCGGGACTTCATGGAATTAATCAGCAGCTGCTTAGTCTGAGAGATCACCATAGAAACCGTTTGTTGACACAAGTAAGTTAACAACTTTTGATATTACATGTATTATACCATAAAAGATTTTCTGTCATTTGTTTGCATGTCTGCTTATATGTGCATCTCTCTCTCTCTCTCTCTCTCTCTCTCTCTCTCTCTCTCTCTCTCTCTCTCTCTCTCTCTCTCTCTCTCTCTGTCTGTGTTTGTGTTGAAATTGTAAAAATAAGATTAATTAGTTGTCTCATACAGGTGTTATATACATCAAATTAAAATTACAAAACTACCAGTAGAATAGTGTCAGCATAGATTAACTTATGATACCCCTCTTATGCAGAAGTGTTTGAGTATGAAACTGTATAAGTTGATTTATTCTCTTAAAAATGACATTCTGCAAATTTGTGCCAAAATCATATGATTACGTGCTTGTTATCTGTTAGCTATTTTGCCTGTTCACAATCGACAAGTGTCCTTTATATGTAAATGACATATACTGTACTCAGAAGTTAAGTGAACAGAGGTCAGTGGATATTTGAGAGTGAAGATTATTAATACTACATGCACATGTATCAATCATAGTTTTGCATTTCAACCACAGATTGTATTATACTTGTGTTATTGCCATCATTGGTGTTAAATCTTCACACTGCAAATTTGATATTCTTTCTGCCTGTGGTTTTTAAACTTTTTCATGTCTGTTATTATTATTTAGATCATTTACTTTTTGATATATACATTTGTGCCATTTATTATTAGATTATTTGACTGTGTATTTCGAAAGAGAAAATTTTCAAATAAAAAGAAACAAATATGGTACAAAATGACCACATACAGAAGCATTTGCCAAAATAATTTGTTTAATTGCAGAATTATTTCTTTAAACTGTATTGCCTCACAATACATGTACTTAACAATAATAAGGAGTCACTACTGTAATTTATATAACAGGGAAAAGTGTTAGCTGAGTTGTCAAAATCGCTGGCTTTCTATAAAATTACTGATCACATTTTATCTCACCAGGGCTCCAGAAATTTTTTAAACAAACAAACAAACAAAAATATGTAAATAAAAAATAAATACATAAAAATGAAATTGTTTTCAAATTGAAAATGTACAAAAACCAAAATCTGTCTGACTGGTGTTTTTTCAATACATGTATCAGTTTTTTTTTGTCTGGAAAATATAACCATTTCTGAACCCTTTCCTCACAGTACTCGGTATGTCTTGCTAGTATAAGAAATAATGTCAGTTTGTTTGCCTTAGGTTGATGTTTTTTCTCTAGGTACTCCATTTTTCTCTTCCAGTTTCAGATCTCACTCTTATATAGACATTATGTGAATGAAACAACATTGTATCTTAACCCCATTTGGTACTTGATATAGCATCTTGAGTACTTAATACAGCAACATATGTTGATGTTTTATCTCTAGGTACTCCATTTTTCTCTTCCGTTTCAGAACTCACTCTCATATAGACATTATGTGAATGAAATAACATTGTATCTTAACCCCATTTGGTACTTGATATAGCATCTTGAGTACTTAATACAGCAACATATGTTGATGTTTTTTCTCTAGGTACTCCATTTTTCTCTTCTGTTTCAGAACTCACTCTCATATAGACATTATGAGAATAAAATATCATTGTATCTTAACCTCGTTTGGTACTTGATATAGCATCTTTAGTTCTTAATACAGCAACATTAATGGTGATGTTGATGTAATTGATAAAAAAAACTTAAGTATGCTAATTTAGAAAAATGTAGTTCAAGGCTAAATGTATGTGACCTTGACATTAATATTGCAGTTAAAAGTTTTATATTTCATTTGTCTATATGCCAAGGAGCAGTTCAAAGTTCAAGGTCAATGTAATAAATTATATGTTTTTGACAGTTTAATTTCTAAACTAAAAGCAGAGTGTAGAAAAATATCCAAACAGATGTCTCACTTCTGACATGATTACTATTGATCTGTTCATAAAATTTTTGGATCATATGCAAAACGTATTAACTGAGAAAGAAAAGTAACAGGAAATGGTGTGTTTTACCTAAACAGGAAGTGAGGATGTGTATCCCAGGTGTCAGTAGTCAAATGACCGGAATACAGAAATCTGGATCTGGTTCGTGTTTTCTGTCAAGTATTATCCTGGCTTTCTTGGCAATGTTTTCATGGGTTGGAACATAGTTTTTTGTGTAATAATGATAAAGTTACTACAAATGAAGAGTTGTTTTTGTTGACTTAAGATATACTAGTATATGTATACAATAAAGCCTTGTTGTATTGCCTTTCAATAACTTGGGCACCTAACTTATCACCACACTATTTTCAGTTCCAAAGTCTATTTTTTCTTTCTTTTATAAGTCTCACAAAGTTTATGACAAAACTGCTTTAAAATGCAAAATAATGGTAATGAACGAAGGTTTTAATGTGAATGATAATTTGGTTCAATTTCAAATCATATTTATATAATATTAACCAGTTTTTAGCGCACCTCCAAAGAGGCCTTTTGAGCAAAGTACAGAGTGTGAATCCATATGAAACAAATCTAAACAAAACAAAACAAAAAAAAAAAAAAAAAAAAAAAAAGCAACAAATTTTAATTTACTGATGTTGATATAATTTTTTCAATACTGCTGATTACACAAATCACATGACCATTGGATATTCATGTCCTTATAAGAGTTAAAATGCCTGTTTTTTTAATTTTTGTTAGACAAATAGATTACAATATTCTAATTATATGAAACAGTGTTAAAATATTTATCCTTCAAATTTTTAGTAGTTGCTTAATTTATTTCTCTTTTTATGGGAGCTTGCTATAATTTTATTTCAAGTGCTTGAAAATTGAAAAATGTAAGGAGTTGATTCTTCACTGTTGGCTCAGCTGCAGAATCATGAAATAGCAAGATTGTTATAACTCTAGTTCAGTAATTTTGTTTAGACAGTGGTGCATCTAGGTGTTATCCACAAAATATACCAGATAAAACTGGTTTTACCCTACATAATCATGATTCTGTGATCTACTTTCCAGTGTTTTATAAATAAATTGTGATATTACAGTTCAAATTTATTTGTTTACCATTATTGTCGAGCCTGGCATTGCCATTAGGCAAAACTTAGGTGTTAATTTTCCGATGTTGTAGGTGGTGGTGGCAGCATGTCAGAATGTAAAAGTTTATGTTAAAGTAATGTATTTTTCTACTCGATCAAAAACTAACCAGGTGAGACATTTAAATCTGTGGAATTCTTGTTTTTATTATTTTAAACTGTTATATCATATGTTTATGTAGATTTATTTTAATACTACTGTATCCTTTAAAAGGAAATGTTCCTTGTCACAGACAGCTGCAAAGTGGCTGATGTGGCTTTAAACTTGCTTACTCACATAATCATGATAAAGAGGTTATCTGGGTAAAAAGAAGATAAAAGAGTCTTAAAAGTTTTTGTCAAAATATATGGTCCTCACTTTGTTTTTCAAAAATGTCCTTGTTTATTGATGCTAACATGGCTGAATGGCAGTGATACTGACTTGTGAAGGTCAAAGGTTTTGGTTTCAAACCCCTATGCTGCTTAAGATAGTTTTCACCTGTCAATAATTTGTTTCTTTAGATGAACTAAGCATAAAGAACCAAATAAAGAGACATGGTAGACATCCCCGACCAAAAAAGTTATCCCAACTGGAATATAAACCTCTTTTTTATTCACTTATTCATATTTTCAAAATAGTGTATTAAAACTCTAAATGAGGTAGATATACTAGTAAGGTCAGTGCTGTGCAGGATTGGTCAGTTGGTCAGTCTGACATGTGGTGTTGAGTAACTGGTCATTATCTTAGGTAACCCTAATTATGCCTTAGTTCTTATCTTCTCCTGGGAAATATTCAGTGATCTATTCACCATGTGATTAGATAAAGACTTGGTTAATTTGTGTTAGGTAATTATATTGACCATTAATAAGTGGGATATGAACTTATTAATTAGCATTATAATTAGATAGAAAACCTGCTACACAAGCAATAATTAGTAGATGTAATTAGTATATAACTCTAAGGTCAAGACTAATTACTAAGGTCAAGTAGTATAGATATTCCTTATGCATTTACTTTTCCAAAATAAACAATTTTTGTTCCATAGAGACACTGGCTAAGTGTTTAAGGCTGTGAACTCATGATTTAAAAGTAAAGGGTTTAAACCCTAGCAATGCCCAAAGAGGATTACATTGCACAAGACAATCCAGTGGATTAAAAAAATAGGTACTGGAAGAAATACAGGTATTGGGAAGGGAAGGAGAGGGAGAGAGTAGGGGAAAATAGGTACTGGAAGAAGTACAGGTATTGGGGATGGGAGGAGGGGGGGGGATTAGTCTAATTAGAGAAGTTTTTGTACTCTGGTACAGTCTCCTGATGCTAGTAAAACTTGGATAAAGTTGGAACAAGTTGGCCTTTGTCAAAGTAATGTTTTTTCAGCTGATGTATTCTATTTATCATTTAAATTAACTTTCTTTTAAATGCTATATAAACAAAAGAAAACTATCGTCTTTTATATGGGTATTAGTACTAGATAGTCTTTTTCTTTTTGTTTTAACCTAATTTGTATTCAAAGATAGGTTTATTTGGAGTTAGGAATTTGATCAAACAATTGATCTTCTCATGGGCCTCATCAATTTTGTTTTTTTCCTGCTAGTAAGTTCTATCTCTGACTGATATTAATCAATTTAGTCCAATGATGTATGGTTCATAGACTTAAATGAGGATAAATTCAAATTATCTTAATAGAATGTGACATGATATCATGTTTTTTTGCGTGATGAAAGATATACAATGTTATTTGTAATAATAACGAGGCCCTAATCTTATTATTGATGACATAAGGAGCTTTAGATTGGCCGTCAGATGCATAGTAATAGTATATATTAAAGTAAACAAGCTCCAGACAGTAGATCTATCATGGATATCAACTCTAAAAAATCAATCTAAATTCTGATCATATGTTTTGATTTTCTGATGTAGAAAATGGAGTCATACAAGCACTTCTCTTGTGAATTAAAAGCACTTGATAGACCAGATTCTTATATGTGTTTTGTGTGATAATGATGAGCAATAAGCGTTATTTATGCAAGGTTTTTTCCACATGAATTAGTCGGGAGGTTTTATTCTGTTTTAATATGATGTTGTATTCCCAAATGTAACTGGGATGAATGATTTGGCGGAAACAGAAATGTTGTGTATTTGTACATTTCACAGCTGAACATTTTCAGAAATGTGATTTCTACTATACATACTTTATCCTACAAACCATTAAATAATAAATTTAAGATATTTTATTGGCTTTATTTAGAAAAAAAATACATGTTAATGACTTTAATCAAATGTTTAACTTTCACACTTCTTTATCAATATGATAACTGTTTTCATTTTGTTATTCATGAAATTTAAACATCTTCAACTCTTGCATCTGAAATTTTAATTTACACTTTGTTATATCCCATTTTTTTAGTTCAAGGGAAGTAATCTCCACAAAGAGAATGGTTAATTCTAAAAAGGGAGATAACTTTTTCAAAAGGATAAGTAAAGTGCAGTTGTCCTAGTATATCTTTATATAGGTTAATTCTAAAAAGGGAGATATGGTAACTTTTACAAAAAAGAAAAGTAAAGTGCAGTTGCCCTAGTATATCTTTAAATATAGCTTAATATGTTTTCACACATTAAACTAGATACAACTGGTCTTATTAAGGCTATCATTCAATGATGTATGTGATAATATTTTCATATAAAGTTAAAGATTAATTAATCTTAACTGACTTAGGTCTCTCCAATCTGTCTTCATCATTAACAGAAATTTTTGGTCTTTAATTAGAGAAGGCTGATCAGATCAATCATTAGCAAGTAGCACTAATGTTATTAAGTCCAGAATTACTCAGTTTGTTAGGTACGTTTCTAATTTACATATTCCATCAACATTGAGGAATATTGAGTCATTTAAAAAGTAATGAATTTCCAAACCAACACATGTAACTTTGTATCCAATTTTTTTTTTTTAAAAAAAAATCTTTTTGTTGTCTGAAAAATGAATTTTTTCTTTCCAATGAAAAAATACTCAAAAATATCCAATGAAAACATACTCAAAAATAAATAAATAAATAAATAAATAAATAATTAATTTTAAAGAATGAAAATAAAAAAATCATGTAGTTTACTTGTTTATTTTTATATTATTATTGGTCTGATATCAATTCTCAAAAACATTTTACTTGTGAAAATAAAATGATCTTTAGTTTACCCAACAATTTATTATATGAATATGAGAAGTAGTCTAATATTAATTTAACAAGCCTGATATTTAAATCAGGCAAGAATTCCTTTTGTACACTCCACCCCCATTAAATTCAATGTAAAAAATTTTTTTGGAAAAACTGATTTTTTTGCAGCAATGTTTAATGGCTTAATTTTCACATTTTTAGGCTATTTCAGTCGAAATAAAAATTTTAGTGAAGGATTATTTCTAAGAAATTCTGCCACTTTCTTTAGCTGTTAGAAATAGCCTGACTCTTAAAGCTTCATGTTAACATTAATTTGTGAAAATGAATTAAATAACAAAAATAATTAATATGCAGCTGTTATTTGTTTTTATTAAGGCCAGTACAAGTTATTATTAATAATCATTTAAAACATTGATAAATGTAGATAAAGGACCCTTGTGGAGAGTTAATGTTGTTAAAACAGGCCACTGTGGTAGTACTAACTGTAATAATTCAGACTACTGCGGAGGGTAATTACTATTATTATTCAGGCCACTGTGGTATTACCGGTACTTATTGTTTTAATTTAGACCACCACAACCTCTATGGTGGGTACTTGCTGTTTTAATATTCCATAACTTCCAGTTGCTTATTCTAGATTTTTCCTACTGGGTGTCTTTTTGTAAGTTCATTAAACTGTGTGGTTTTGCTTTTGTACTTTATGGCATTGTTGATCATTGTTCCTTGCAAACTTACTGTTTTCTAATGGCACATTCCGGTACAAACCCATATTAGATCTTTACACACCACAATACCACAATAACTACCCTTGGATTAATAAAATTTTAATATGCATAGTGATAAGCTGAAATTATGTGTTGTTAAATATAAAACACAGATACCAGTTAAATTTTTATGTGCCAGATGTGCACATTTCGGAAATTCATTCCTCATCAGTGACACTAAGACCAAAAAGTTTGATAGATAAAAAACATAAGCCAAACAGTTGAAAATGATGAATCTAACTATATACACCCAACCCTTTCTTACCCCAATCCTATGTGGTCCCATTTTACTAAGTATATTTTTATTTGTGGTCTAAAACTTGTAATAGATTTTTAATTGTGGTCTCAACTCATCCATATATTTTATTTTGTGGTCCAAAGTTTTGTGATATATTTTATTTTATAGTTACCATATCATCAAAGTATTTAAAATTTGTAGTCCAATATCTATGATAGATTTTGATTTATTGGACTGGGATTGCAACGTGTTTGAATTTTCAGTTAAGAATCTACAGTGTATTTTGATTTGTTGTCTAATGTCTACCATGTAATTAAATTTGTGTTCCAAAATCTAACATTTATTTTAAATTTAGTTCCCAGATCTTCCATGTTTTTTTCTTATAATTTGAGACCCAGGATAAACCATTTTCATTTTGTTGCCTAAGATCTTCAACTTTTTAAATTTTAATATCTAGATCCACCAGGTATTTTAATTTGAGATCAAAGAACTGCCATGTATTTCATTTCAAGATGTAACATGTATTTCAGTTTGAGATGCAAGAACTGTCCTGTAATTCAGTTAAAGATGCAAGAACTACAATGTATTTCAGTTTTGAGATGCAAGAACTACCATGTATTTCAGTTTTGAGATGCAAGAACTACCATGTATTTCAGTTTGAGATGCAAGAACTATAATGTATTTCAGTTTGAGATGCAAGAACTACCCTGTATTTCAGTTTTGAGATGCAAGAACTACCATGTATTTTAGTTTTGAGATGCAAGAACTACCATGTATTTCAGTTTGAGATGCAAGAACTACCCTGTATTTCAGTTTGAGATGCAAGAACTACCCTGTATTTCAGTTTTGAGATGCAAGAACTACAATGTATTTCAGTTTGAGATGCAAGAACTACCCTGTATTTCAGTTTGAGATGCAAGAACTACCCTGTATTTCAGTTTTGAGATGCAAGAACTACAATGTATTTCAGTTTTGATATGCAAGAACTACCATGTATTTTAGTTTGAGATGCAAGAACTACCCTGTATTTCAGTTTTGAGATGCAAGAACTACAATGTATTTCAGTTTTAGATGCAAGAACTACCCTGTATTTCAGTTTGAGATGCAAGAACTACCATGTATTTTAGTTTTGAGATGCAAGAACTACCATGTATATGTTCATAAAAATCAGTTTTATGGTAAAATTGACTTGCAACTCTCTGCATATGTTCATAAAAATGTTTTATGGTAAAATTGACTTAGAAATCTTTGTATGTTCATATATTTTTTTCGCTTTTTATTTTGACTTATACAAGGTCACAATTGACAAGCAACTGTGCTTTTATCAGCAAAATTAGGCTTGTGGATTTGCGAAATAATTACAAGTTTTTACCCACTGTTCGTAATTCAAAAATAATATAATTTAATCTGAAAGAGAATTTTTGAGATGCAAGAACTACCATGTATTTCAGTTTTGAGATGCAAGAACTACCATGTATTTCAGTTTGAGATGCAAGAGCTATAATGTATTTCAGTTTGAGATGCAAGAACTACCCTGTATTTCAGTTTTGAGATGCAAGAGCTATAATGTATTTCAGTTTTGAGATGCAAGAACTACCATGTATTTCAGTTTGAGATGCAAGAACTACCCTGTATTTCAGTTTTGAGATGCAAGAACTACAATGTATTTCAGTTTTGATATGCAAGAACTACCATGTATTTTAGTTTGAGATGCAAGAACTACCCTGTATTTCAGTTTTGAGATGCAAGAACTACAATGTATTTCAGTTTTAGATGCAAGAACTACCCTGTATTTCAGTTTGAGATGCAAGAACTACCCTGTATTTCAGTTTTGAGATGCAAGAACTACAATGTATTTCAGTTTTGATATGCAAGAACTACCATGTATTTTAGTTTGAGATGCAAGAACTACCCTGTATTTCAGTTTTGAGATGCAAGAACTACAATGTATTTCAGTTTTAGATGCAAGAACTACCCTGTATTTCAGTTTGAGATGCAAGAACTACCATGTATTTTAGTTTTGAGATGCAAGAACTACCATGTATTTCAGTTTGAGATGCAAGAACTACCCTTTATTTCAGTTTTGAGATGCAAGAACTACAATGTATTTCAGTTTTGATATGCAAGAACTACCATGTTTTTTAGTTTGAGATGCAAGAACTACCCTGTATTTCATTATGAGATTCAAGATCTGTATTTCAGTGTGAGATCCAAGATTTGCCATCTACTTCAGTTTGTATTTCCAGATATGCAATGTGTTTTAACTTGAAGCTGTAACAAGAACACTAACATATTGTTAAAGTCACAGAGGTCAACTGGAACACCAAACAGGACTACTCTGTATAAAAATTGATTTAATATAAATTTTATTTTATTTTACCATTCCCTTTTCATATTGATAAAAAATTGTTGATAGAAAGTTTAATCATTCCTCTCTCTCAGTATCAAACCTGTTTTACTCATTAATAGTTACAGTGTACTCAATAACCACTTCAATAGCTACAGCGCCATAAAATATAAATAAGAATGGTAATTTGTGGTTTTGTATAAAGACAGACTTAATTGATTTAGAATTCTTTTCAATATGTTCATAAAAATCAGTTTTATGGTTAAATTGACTTGCAACTCTCTGCATATGTTCATAAAAATGTTTTATGGTAAAATTGACTTAGAAATCTCTGTATGTTCATATATTTTTTTCGCTTTTTATTTTGACTTATAGAAGGTCACAATTGACAAGCAACTGTGCTTTTATCAGCAAAATTAGGCTTGTGGATTTGCGAAATAGTTACAAGTTTTTACCCACTGTTCGTATTTCAAAAATAATATAATTTAATCTGAAAGAGAATTTTTACATATGTTGCCTGTAAACTTGCTTTTATAATTAAAGTTTGATTTTTTAAAATCATTTTTTTTTAGATTAGTAAAAAATTGGTTTTTAAGTTAAGTGTGTTTCAGTACGGACATGCTCTAGAGATGTCATTTGAAATTTGCTTGTTTTATCAGGGACTGTCGTCATAGTTACAATCAGGTACTTTTATATAATCCATACATCTGATTTGTAAAGGTTTCTGATAGAAGGATTTTATATTGGATATTTTCATGTTGATATCATGTGACATTGATTACACAACTTGACACATCATCAATTTTTTTTTAGTATTAAAAAGTGTAGAAATAATTTTAATGATTGGATTCTGATGGCATATTGGATGATGATCTTATGTCACATAATATGTTCTAATATTATAAAACCATTAAGAAATAACATTATTCATTCAGAATGTCTTTTTAAGTCCAATTTACCTATGATTTTCGATAAACTTGAGTTTCCTCAACTATTCCAGAACTATCTTTCTATGTATAAGTTAGGTACTTGGGTTTAAAACATCATTAGTCCAATCTACTCTTTCTAAATGGAAGTCTTTTTTGTATTTGTTGTTATATGTATTTGATGGCTCAGACACAATTGTTAAAGACAAAAGTTGTTATAAGGATCCCAGGCTTGGACTATTACTCAGTATCTGGAATTTGCCTTGGCTAGAATTCCACACAGGACAGATCTTAATGCACATTGAGAAAATTTGTCAGTTCATCATTCACTTCCTTTTGTTTGTTGGTTTGTTTTTTTTTTTGGACATTTGGTTTTTCTACCATCCACAAACTTGCTGAATCAATATAAATGAAAGAATCTTGACTATGGTGTCAAACTTTTTCTCCACTCCACTCCATATTTGCAACAAAACATACAACAAAAATCTCTAGACATAATTCTTCATTTACCTTCTTGATATATCAGTAAGTAAAATTAGGAAGATAACTCATTAAATCATGTAGTATATTTATTGTGTTCTGGTGAAGATGTGAAGTAAAGAACCTATAGAAAGGAGATTAATCTATAGAAATAGACACTTTTTTTATAATGAGTAATTCTGTCTTGTTTTATTTCTCTGTTACCCGACAATTATAGTTGCCAAGGTTTCTGATATAGCGTTTACTATCACTGGTATATGATATTGATTTGATCATAAAACATTGATGTTTTTGCCATACAAATTCCAATCGCAAAAAAAAAAAACAAAACAAAAAACAAAAAACCTACCAAAATGTTGATTTCTTATTTGGGATATATGCAAGAAATCTGAATTTTTTCTTTCTTAGAATTATTTGCAATAATTTCTGATAGTTTGTTTGATTTTCAGTAAATATAATGTTTTGCTTTTTTTTTTTGTTAATTGATTAGTTACATGGGAAAGTGTTGTATTCTTTAGTTTGAAATATTTTCCTGTATCCTGACATGAGTTCTTAATTGATGGAGGAAACTAGAATCTCTTCCCCAATAAATAAATAAATAAATAAATAAATACTGATTTTCATTAAGAAAACTGAAATTTTGTCAAAATTATAATAATCTGCCCTCATATGGGATGCTCCTGTGGGATTGAAACCTAGACAGACTGGCACAGATTCTAAGACCAGTCCTTTAGGCTACTTGATCTTGTCAGTCCCATTTTGATTTTTGGGAATGCACGAATGTTTACCTTTAAAAATATTAATTATCTTCAAATTTTTCCATGCAAAAGATTGATTTTAAAGAAGCAGTTAGAAGTAAGAAGAACGATTGATGTGATAGAGATTGTGTAAAATAAAATTTCTGTAATAATATTGATAATTTCCCACCTATAGATGGCAAGAAGCACTTTTCATGTTTTTTGTCCTTTTCCAAGATGAGACAAGCAGTCTTAAATAATATTGTTTTGAAAATAAATTATAATAAAAATAAATAAATAAATAAAAATGAAATAAAATGAATTAATAAAATTAACCTTAGAACCCTTAGAATTAAAAAAAAGAAGAAGATTGAAAGTCTGTTTAATTAACGTTTTGATATTATAGATATTGAATATTAGAGTGCTTGGTTTATGTTAAAATCATTTTTCAAGAGCATACAGTCATCAACAGTCTGAAGTCTGAAAGTTTTATCATTTCAAGAGTGAAGCCTATATAGAAAATAAAATTCCAAACATTCTATATGAGATTCTTAACAACAAACCTATTTGTTTTAATGTTTTACGTTATTTAGTGAGAATGTTCTTACTTGTAAAATCGTTTTACAGATAATCGCTTTAAATTTTAACACTGTTTGAAGATACAACAAAAACTGATTAAATATATGACTGTTAGCTGTTGTTTTAGAGATTTTAAATGTGTTTTCATGGAAATACAAATATTTTTACTAAAACAATTTTAATTTATTGTCGAGCCTGGCATTTCCATAAGGCGAGACCTATTTTTAGCTTTATCTGTGTGTTGTTGTTATTTAAGGATTTTTAAATTCCCACTGTTGTTGTTGAAATTGAGTGATAGATATATTATATAGGCACACCCCGGATCTGTTGATCATATATTGGTCAGATTCGGAGTACCTGCTTGCCTCGTTATCTATCACCTTGTTATAACATTGAATGTTTCGGCTTTGATCTGTAATAACACAAAACCATGGTCTCTGTTAATATCATCAGAATAATCTCCCTGTGGCCAGTAATTACTTTTTTTTTATTTACGGATGTGATTATCAGTATCTTCTTTTTAAACATGCTAACTTCATCTACAATTGTTTGTTGTTCTGTATCAACAAGATAACTAACAAAAACAACCAATAAAGTTATATTTAACTAAGAATTCAGACTCCAGCACTCTTTTTATGGTTCATTTATGGATAAAGATCCATTAAAGCCTAGTTATAATATCTGTTTTGTTCAGTTAAATATTGATATTGTAGTGAAAAATTATGGTAACCAAATTCAGAGTTAACTGAAAATCTGTCTAAACTAAACTAACCAGTAATGGCCTGACATATTGTTGATATTGTCTGGCATTTTCTGTATAAACTTAAACCTGTTGTAACTGAAATAACCAGTAATGGCAGACATATTGTTGATGTTGTCTGACATATTCTATGTAAACTGAAAACTTTTCTAAACTGAACTAACCAGTCATGGTTGACATATTGATATTGTCTGGCATATTCTGTGTAAACTGAAACCCTGTCTAATCTGAAAAATGTCTTTAGTTTGAAAAGCTTATTGTCTAGGAATTTTCGGCCTGTAAAAAAATTTTGGTTGCAGAAAGAGTTCAGACTTGAATTACAAGGAAATTATACTGTTCTCCTTGCTGTGTTAGTCACCATTAGGATTAATTTAGTCTTTAAACTGACTTTATTGTAGTTTTTAGTAACATTGTAACAGCACCAGTAACCTTGGAAATAAAAAAATCCTGATCTCCTCATATATAAATAACTATGGTTGCCATGGAGACCAAAACTGACTAACTGGCTTCAAAACTGTAACTTTTAGAAGTTTTATTTTAAAAATGATATTACTAAGACATTTTTTTGGTCGTAAATATATAGATGTCAATAGTTTGGTAAGGTTTATTTCATGTCATATTATTATGGATAAATTCAATTTGAGTCAAAATTTCCAAAAAAAAAAAAAAAAAAAAAAAAAAAAAAAACCTATTTCCTTACATTTTACTTGGAAATTGTCAGTGTAACAATGTAGTGGAGCTAAGTTAGTCATGTTGTTGTAATGTTCATCAAGTAGATATATTACTGCCAGACTTTCTGATCTGAATCTTTTAGCCCTGTGGAAGAGGTCCCCTTTTCACCAAGCAGGGCACTTGGTGAGGAAGAAGATTTTTTTTCTACGGGTGTTTTTTACCTGATGTTACAAAAACATAGACACATTGATGCATATAAAAAGTCTCCAAAAAAATTATGGTTTTTTGGCAGACATTTTTTTATACAGAATTTCTTTTTTTCTTCATCAACTGTTAATTTTTATTTTTAGCACTTCCCCTTATAATAAGGTTTAATTAATGAACAGTTGTTTATTTATTAAGTTTATAACATATACAATTCATCTTTAATTTGATATAATATAGGTATTAAAATTACCCATAAACCAAAGTGTTACAGGAAGTTTAATGTATACTTTTAACCTAGACAACTCCATGTTTATTATTTTGTATTTATAGAAAACTATGAACACATGTTTTACTCAAACAGTAGTATAATTTATATATATATATATAAATATATACACCAGGAACTGTAATTAAACAAGTACCTGTTTTTAATGTTGGCTAATTATGTATTGATGTGTGGTTCTTACTATAAAACATGCTTCTATGTTTTCTATGCTGAGTTTGACCTATATTCCTTGGCATTCATCCTGTGTTTGATCTCATTTAACCCAGAGTTTGACCTATTTTCTATTCCTTTAACCCTTGTAGACAAATGATTGATTGGTTGGAGAAATGTTTTTGTCCTGCTTCAGTCAAGAGTATTGCATTGTGTTGCAGAATATTGGAGGAAATGTTGAAGACTGAACAGCAGCAAATGGATATTGATTCATGTACAGGATTTAAAGAATTACCTGAAGCATAAGTTCATGTGATTTAAAAATTGTGATGACATAAGCCTTGACCTAATTTCACTTAAGGGTTGTGAATTATGTAAATTTGACTGTTAATCAGTTCTAGGATTTAAAGAATTACCTGAAGCATAAGTTCATGTGACTTAAAATTGTGATGACATAAGCCTTGACCTAATTTCACTTAAGGGTTGTGAATTATGTAAATTTGACTGTTAATCAGTTCTAGGATTTAAAAAATTACCTGAAGCATAAGTTCATGTGGTTTGAAATTGTGATGACATAAGCCTTGACCTAATTTCACTTAAGGGTTGTGAATTATGTAAATTTGACTGTTAATCAGTTCCAGGGTTTAAAGAATTACCTGAAGCATAAGTTCATGTGATTTAAAATTATGATGACATTAGTCTTGACCTAATTTCAATTTCACTTAAGGGTTGTGAATTATGTAAATTTGACTGTTAATCAGTTAAGGGTTGTGAATTATGTAAATTTGACTGTTAATCAGTTCCAGGATTTAAATAATTACCTGAAGCATAAGTCCATGTGATTTAAAATTGTGATGACATAAGCCTTGACCTAATTTCACTTAAGGGTTGTGAATTATGTAAATTTGACTGTTAATCAGTTCCAGGGTTTTACGATAACAGATGACAGTCATAACTGTTTTTATGTTCATTGATGGTCAAATCTAAAGCATGACCAAGCTAGGGTTCAAGCATTTGACTACTTAGTATAATTTATACACATTCTTTTAAATAAACTATTCATTAGGTTGCAAAAGCATCTGTAGAATTTCAAATACAGCAATACTTTAAAACATTAAATACTCCAAATAAATCAAACTGATTATAAGAATGTTGAGCTAAAAGCAGGATGATTATACTTATTCAATCAATAGAAGCAGTTAGCAGTTTTTTTTCGAAATATCCAATCAGAAGGATAATTTAGCAGGAGGTTCAAATTATCCAATCAGAAGAAGCAATTAGCATGGTGTTCAAATTATCCAATCAAAAAGAGTTATTAGCAGGATGTTTAAATTATCCAATCAAAAAGAGTTATTAGCAGGATGTTTAAATTGTCCAATCAGAAGGAGGAATTAACATGGTCTTCAAATTATCTAATCAGGAGAAGCAATTAGCAGAATGTTTAAATTTTCAAGTCAGAAAAAATAAGTGTGCAATGTAGTTAAATAACGATTTGGTGTTAATTATGGTATTTTAGAAAATTATAGGCTTAAGTTGTTCTACTGTACTTATGTTAAGATTATTTCTTAAAGCTCATTTAAAATGGTCAGAAAAATTGCAAATCTGAGGATCTACAAATTTTAAAAATGAAAAAATGTCTCGTTTCCAACTGTGCTTGATTAATGTTCTTGTCACACTGTTGATTAATGTAAGTCTATGTGCATGTCAATCATGTTTTTATGTGTGAAAAATCCAAAAGATTGGTAACAATTTATTTTATGGAAAGTAACTTTTTTACCTCTCTGAAATAATCAATTTTGTATTCAAAAAATGCATCAACATCAGTTAATATATCTATAACACACCAGAAACTATAACTCTTCTTTTCTGAAATAAGATACCATTTCTTGTAAAAAACAGATGCTTCTGTAATCAGCATTCAAATATAAAAACTGCAAACAGCCAATTAAAAATCACAAGCATATAATTAGGATATGGCAATCAGTGCTTCAGTTGATATGGTGTGTTTAAAATAAAAGAGAGAGAGAGAGAGAGTGTGATAAATGTAGGTATCTATCAGTCATCAATCTGACTAAATCACAACTCCATCAACAGCTGAGAGAAATCAACAACTTCTCTATCAGTAACATGCTTGTCATGATTTAAGCATGTTGAACATGCACTTAAACATCCTAATAACCTCAAAGCATTTTTATGATCTGATATGATGTGGACTTTGTAGGATGTTAATTACTGGAATGGAGAGTGGTTGAATAGTGGCTTTTAGGCTAAAGTCTCTTTTGCGAGGGAGTAATGTTATTTTACGGTCCAGTCAAGAATTATTCACTAAAATCAAGGTCAGCTCTGGGATGGTGGAAAAAGCAGTGCTCAGAGAAAACCATAAGCCTTTGGCTAGTAAGCTGACAATTTTTTCAAAATAGTATCTGTCCAAGTAGGATTTGAACTAGGTAGTGAATGACACTGAGCCATAAGCTCACACTTAAAGACCACTCAGTCACCAAGGCTCCTAGTTAAGTTTTAGGTAATAGATGAAACTAGAGTAGGAAAACCACCAACCCTTGACAAGCAAGCTTGTAAACGTTACTTTTTACACTAGGATTTGTCCTGTTGGAATCAAACCTAGGTGATGAAGGAGTTGAGTTGAGTTGAGTAATGGTGTTTAACGTCCCAGTTAAGAATATTTCACAAGCTATAGACAAAAGTCCATAAATTTTGCCTGTGCATTGCGCTGATGGCATTATACAGCAAGGGTTCTTTATCGTGCCAAGCCTGCCATGACACGGGACCTCATTCATCTTAAGTTCCCATCCTGAAAAGAACTGTGAATTTCATTTTGTAATGCCGAGTGCTTGGCAAAAGAACAGTCACTACCCACTTTCAAGTCTTGTTTCAGACCCGGTTGGGGTTCGATCCCACAACCTCCCACTTATGGAGGGTGATGAAGGAGTTTTGCCCTGTAAGCATGTGCTATAAATATAAATAATGAGGCTTTATTCAAATTTTGCATACCAGCCAAATTCGAAACATTTAAATTTCTTGATAATACTATTTGACTGTATATACCAGATTTATCTTGGCATTTCCTTATCATGATTTAAACATATCAGCAACAACTTTTTTTCCCACTAAAGTTTCTTTTCTAAATATATAAATAAACACTATCTGTTACTTTTAAACTAAAGATTGTGAAATCATGAATTTTTATTAAAATGAATATATAAGTACTGCCTATGTCAGGTGAAACTACTTGTCGCATGTTATTTTTGAAGTTTGTTGTATGATTGGATAATGAAAATGGCATACCTTGATAAATATGTCTAGATGTATTAAAATGATGACAGGATACTGCAGCAAACTTCTGAACTGATCCTAACAATTTTGACACACACATGTATGTATGTAGTTTATTTCTATAGGTAACATATCTACCATGATAATCTTTTAAACTGGTATGAATATGGTATTTTTCCTTTAATCATATTGTTGTACATATGTTGTCTTGACAATAGCACATTCTAATGCCACATTTCTGTCAGAAGTTTTTATTTTTCAAGAACTAAGACAAGAAAATTTTGACTTCATGTGTTACCCTTAGTCAATTTTTATCCAAGAACGTTTTGATTGTAAGACTAACAAATCTTGATTAAACCATTATCACGGGGTTATGCCATTAGTTTGTGTATATTTCTTGATAGCAAAAGAGAAATGGAAAGATGTAGATAGTGTGTGTGTGTGTGTGTGTGTGTGTGTGTGTGTGTGTGTGTGTGTGTGTGTGAGAGAGAGAGAGAGAGAGAGAGAGAGAGAGAGAGAGAGAGAGAGATATTTAATTTAATGAGGTTTAATGCCCCACTCAAGAATATTTAATTTTTATCGAGATGTCACCAGCTAGAGGTGAAATGGCAGAAATTTTTACCTTTGCAGTGTGATTAGTGCAATGTGCAGGGAGGGTTCCTTAATGTGCCATGGGGCATCAGTTTTTAAGGTCTCATCCAAAGGACCGAGAGAGAGAGGAAAGGGAGGGAGAGAGGGTTATTTAACAAATAAACTTAATCAAAGTTAGGATTTTTAAAATAAATAAGTAAAGCCAGATTGGATTTTTGCTCTTGATACTCTGATAGATATAAAAGCTTAATTGGCTATAGTCACTCCATGTATCATAGACTCCTTACATTTAATGATGTCTGGATAAAATTGACAGATGAAAACAAACAATTAATGTGGTGGTCATTGGGTCAGTATTGAAGGTTATTGATATCTTATCATGGCTAAGAAGTTTGTAAGTCACCTAGATGGTCAATTAGTGCTGTAAATCATTGCATCTTATGTAAGCTTCTAGATGACATTGATCTGGCCAATCAGTTTCTTAAATCTTGAGAACTAAATTTCACAGATGACATTAATTAGTGGTCGTAGTGTATTACACAGGCAGTTACTACATCAAATTACTAAAAGGCTGTTTGCCCACACATTTCCTGAAGTGTGTTATCTATGAAGTCACATATATGGTTATCTCCTCTCTGATGTATTGGTGGGTGCTGTTAATGATGCTAATGATGATCTGATCAACATGTTGTAGATGTTTTGTTGTTGTTCTTTAAGATCACATTAAGTATCAGTTATTGCCAAAGCAAATCAAACTATGAAATTAATGCCATGATTGAAACAATTTAATTTGAAATATGGGTGGCATTACTTGTTAAGTTTTCTAAAACTTATCTAAGTAAGAGAGCATGAGGCCACGACTCTTACAGAAATTGTTATTTGTTGCTGTTCTAGTGATACATTTTGTCCAGTTGCTCCATTTCTTCTGTTCTTTGATACTGTTCTTGTGATACATACATATATTCCAGCTGCTACACCTAATCTGTTCTTTGCTATTTTTCTGTTAATACATATTGTCCAGTTGCTCCATTTCTTCTGTTCTTTGATACTGTTCTTGTGATACATACATATATTCCAGCTGCTACACCTAATCTGTTCTTTGCTATTTTTCTGTTAATACATATTGTCCAGTTGCTCCATTTCTTCTGTTCTTTGATACTGTTCTTGTGATACATATATATATTCCAGCTGCTACACCTAATCTGTTCTTTGCTATTTTTCTGTTAAAACATATTGTCCAGTTGCTCCATTTCTTCTGTTCTTTGATACTGTTCTTGTGATACATACATATATTCCAGCTGCTACACCTAATCTGTTCTTTGCTATTTTTCTGTTAATACATAGTGTCTAGTTGCTCCATTTCTTATGTTCTTTGCTACTGTTCTTGTGATACATATGTTCCAGCTGCTACATTTCACCTGTTCTTTGCTACTGTTCTGTTAATACATATTGTCAAGCTGTACCTCATCTGTTCTTTGCTACTGTTCTTTCAATACATATTGTCCAGCTCCTGTACCTCATCTATTCTTTGCTATTGTTCTGTCAATACATGTTGTCCAGCTGCTCTATTTTGTCTGTTTTTTTCTACTAGTCTGTTTATACATATTGTAAAGCTGCTCAATCTCATCTGTTCTTTGCTAATGTTCTTGTGATACATATGTTCCAGCTGCTACATTTCATCTGTTCTTTGCTACTGTTCTGTTAATACATATTGTCCAGTTGCTCCATTTCTTCTGTTCTTTGATACTGTTCTTGTGATACATACATATGTTTCAGCTGCTACATCTCATCTGTTCTTTGCTATTTTTCTGTTAAAACATATTGTCCAGTTGCTCCATTTCATCTGTTCTTTGATACTGTTCTTGTGATACATACATATGTTCAGCTGCTACATCTCATCTGTTCTTTGTTATTTTTCCGTTAATACATATTGTCTAGTTGCTCCATTCCATCTGTTCTTTGCTACTGTTCTTGTGATACATACATATGTTTCAGCTGCTACATCTCATCTGTTCTTTGCTATTTTTCTGTTAAAACATATTGTCCAGTTGCTCCTTTTCTTCTGTTCTTTTTCTACTGTCCTTGTGATACATATGTTCCAGCTGCTACATTTTATCTGTTCTTTTCTACTGTTCTGTTAATTCATATTGTCCAGTTGCTCCATTTCATCTGTTCTTTGATACTGTTCTTGTGATACATACATATGTTTCAGCTGCTACATTTCATCTGTTCTTTGCTACTGTTCTGTTAATTCATATTGTCCAGCTGTACCTCATCTGTTCTTTGCTACTGTTCTTTCAATATATATGTTCCAGCTGCTACATCTATACTGTTCTGGTGATACATATGTTCCAGCTGCTACATCTCTACTGTTCTGGTGATACAGTTCCAGTTGATCCAGCTCATCATACCTATTTCCTTCTCCACAGCTCTCTTCCATGATCTTATTGTCTGGGTTTTTAACAGTGTTATCCTTGGTTACTTAATTTTACTTTTGATTTCTGTGGCCAATAAGATTTTATCTTCTTGTGCATCAAGTTAATAATACATTGGCTATGTTTAGATGCAGTAAAATGCATTTTTATACTGATATTGTTGGTAAATAAATAGAATATACTTGTATACTTGTTATGTTTTAATATCAGAATTTATAAATCATTTCTATAACATTACTGGCCCTAGACAGTTATGCAGTAGCTGCTCACAGTAACTCTTCTTTAATTTCCACTTTGGCATGCAATCAGACAGACAATTCTGTTGTGTTTTTCTGATTCTGAATACAAGGCTTTTTATCTGACATTACAGCAGATAAATTGATCAAACCCTAAGACACAAAACAGCAGGTGGTTGTCAGAAAGTAAATCAGGAAGTAACTCAAAATAACATACGTGAACAGAGAAATGTCATCAAACAAAACAATAGATAAAATATATTATTACTAATAAATATAAATAAATCTTCTTTGAAATATTTAACCAATACCTCTATCTCTGCCAAATATCATATCACATATCATAGAAAACAAACAATTAAAACATCAGACAATGCAGCCAGACCCACTCTAAGATTTTACTCATGAAACATATTGTTGGTTTATATTTATACACAAGATGCTGGCTTAAAAGGTAGCTTTTTTTATACTAGTATATAAAGGATCTTCAGTGACCAAGTAACCTGAAGCTCACGTTTAATGGTCATTGTGACATTGAATTTCACTGTAGTGCATCTTTAGTACGAGTGTCAGAAAACTGGTTGTTTTCTCCAGACACTGGTTTCTTTCAACATTTCTAAAGTAACCACTTTTATATAAGTCAAAGAATCTTGAATTCGGCATAAAACAAACATCTTTTTTCTATTTCACTTTGGTAGTATAAAAACACTAAAATTCAGTGAGTAAAAATCACTTTAAGTTCATGGAATAATTCATGTTTTGAGGCATCATGGGACGGTTGATGATACAATACATTATTTAACATTTATTGTTTTGAAACATCATGAAAGGGAAACATTTCAGCAGGTAACAGTTATTCTTATCTAACTTTTATGTAACATACTCTAGATGCTTGAACATCTTCAGTTTGAGACTCTCAGGTGAGACTTGTATACCCAGTTTACACTTGTTATCATTTGATTGCATCAATTTTCATGTCCAACCAGTAAGGTGTGGCAAACTCAATTTCCGTAAACGAAGTAGCACATAGCCGCAGATTTAAATTGACAGCATTCTGAAGTAAATACTAGTAGTTCATTATTTTGTGTGAATTCTTGAGAGCAAATAGATATTGAAAAACAAAGCTTTGCAAATAGTTAATGTTTATTCATTTTCATTTGCACTGACTGTTGATGGGGGACATGTAATTTAGGTAGTAGAATGGGTGTAAACATAATTTGTGAGATATTGTGTGACAGGAAAATTTCCCAATTTACAGTTTTCAGATGGAATTTATGGAATACAGAAAAATTTACATATATACATGCAAAACAATTTACTAAATCACCAAAAACATGCAACAATGAATAAAAATGAGTAAGTATGAGACAATGTATAGATATAGAGTTCTGACCATGCATAGATTGATTTGTTGGTTGATTTAATAAGGTTTTACATCCCAGTCAAGAATATTTTACTTATATGGAGACATCACCAGCTATAGGGGAAGTGGCAGAAATTCTTACCTTTGCACTCTGAGCAATGTAAACTGCAATCTGAGCTACCACATTGGTGACCATGGGTGGACAGGGGACAATAAATAGATATATACACTGAGCAGATATTATAAAGTTTTAAACATGGGTGGACATGGGACAATATATAGATATTTAAAATGACCAAATGTAAAATAGGACAGAAAGATTTAGTTTTGTTTGCACCAGCTACACTAAATTAATTTTGACTGGAAAAAATTAAAAAAAGGCATGTTCAATAATCTTAATTATTCTTTTTAAGAAATCAAAATTTTATAAGGATTTACAAAAGGGACTTTCAGTCTTAATTCATTGAATACTGGATTATATAAAAAGGAATCTCTAACAATCTCAAGACCTCTTGAGATACAAGTTCAGGATTATTTACTCCAAACTTTAGATTATTGATTAACTATGAGAAAAAAAATTAAAATTTTATAAGAATTTACAAAAAGAACTTTTCAGTCTTAACTCATTGGATACTGGATTTTAAAAAGGAATCTTCATCAGTCTCGAAACTTCTTGAAATACAAGTTCAAAACTATTTACCCCAAACTTTTGATTATTGATTAACTTTGAGATAGCTGTCTAAGGATGGGATATAGGAATGTTTTGAAAGCTGTGAAGGAATGTATATTAAGGTGATGTTTTTGTTTGTTAGCTCGTTAAGGTGAATTAGTTTGTGTATTGTTCTGTCATTACTTACCTTGATATAAATATCTGCAGGTATTTGTATATATATATCTTTGTAGGTTAATTATATTACTTATATACAACACACAGGTGATTAGGTGCTAAGTTGTTTCTGTTTAGTGGTTAGAGTACATATTTTGTATTAATTTTATCATAATAATGGGAATTTCTGTTGATTTAATTTCGTTGGATAAGAGGAGCGATTCACGATTTACGCACTTAGCAAGAAGTTCTTACGTATTCAAATATTTTTCAAATCAGTCAGGTGAAGAGCTAAAATTTGCATAACACATGTGGATACCGAAAGTGAATACTTTAGTAGTTTTACCAAGTAATAATTTCTGATAGATTTTTGCAAACAAGATTATTTGTCTACTTTAATATACTGGTTTCAGTATATTTGTATTTGTTTGTAAATACATGTATTCTGGTTTCCAGTAATGTTTGTGACCTCATGAAGAAATATCTTTACTCAAGATGATTGTAGAAGAAAATAAAATGTGGAAAAAGTGATCAAGTACATTATGATTTAAGTACTTTAAGTACTTTGCTGATTTCTGTTTTGACTTCATAGAATAAAACTTACTCTTTGATGGTCAGATTTGGTTTATATGCACAACAAATTGTATTGTCCTGTACATGTATGGGTATATTGGTTTATTCAAAGCAGTGTTGTGGCACTTTGTATTACGGTTAGAATGTCTTTGCGGTGAAGATCGAACTCTGTTCATGCAGTTGCATAAAAGTTTATAAGTGCTATGGTAACTAACTTCATTAGATTAAGGTAATGGACGTTAATGGAATTAATTTACAGATCACTTATGATGAATCACATAACTTGAGTATGCAATAAATTATTGTCATGGCAACTGATGACATACTTTTGATAGATACCTAAGTAACAGCCATGTTTAACTTTTAAATACAACAAATCTTGCAAAATGTTGTTTTAGTAAAATCAGTCAATCAGCAAATTATTTTTAATTGTTTGAGCAAATTTGCACTGATCAAATCTTATTACCCTTTGGTATTTTCAATGATAGGTTTACTGTATATATTTTAATTGTCATATGATATTTTCAGTGATATGGTATACCATATATTTTTTAATTTTCTTTTGGTATTTTGAGTGATAGGGTTTATTTTTTATAAGAACAATTCTTATGTTGATAATTTTCTCACACATCAATTACAGTGGATTAGAAACAAACTAGAATATAAAAACAACAAATAGCAAGTAAAATTATGAAGGGAAAAAAAAGACAGGGGGGAAAATGACAAGTAATTAATAAGCCATGAAAAACGATAAAACTTGGTTAATTGTGTTTTATTACGCTTTTCTACGACTAAACCAATAAAAAGGTCCAAAGTGTGTCATGTAAACAGAAATCTTGAGCTTTATATAATGTCTCTTTAGCTTTCCACCAAATAGAAAAGCCTAATTGTTTAAAATTTGTATGGGTTCTAATGAATTTCCTTGATACAAGACCTTATTATTGAAGATCTGGGTTTAACTTGATAAATATGTTAGTTTTTTGATAATAAAATCGTTATAGTTATTGATTAGTAGAGCGGATGTTTAGCATTTGTCAAGTTTGAAGTCAAGGTTACGTTCAACTTTCCGAGAACGACACTAAAGTAGACATGTTATTCTGGAAAGTCTAGTAACATTTAATGAAGTGTAATATTGGATGTAACTTGCCATCGGCTAACACACGACTTCAGTTCTATTTATTTGTATTGGTATAGTTACTGACATTATTTGTATCTTTTCAGATCATTGAAATGATTATTACAAGTAATGTAATGAAATATATTTTCAATATAAATTTGTAATGAAAAGCCATGATATTCGTTACAGGAAATTTTAAAAATTTGCATATAACCAAATTGAAGATGAAAAGGTTAAAAAAAAAACTTAGAAAATTCATTATCAGAATGGATGAAATTGAACTTACGTCAGAAAGATAATGAATGTTATTAACCTAGGATCTTACATTGCTTGTGTGATTATAGAAGAAGTTATGTCATTACAGCCAGTATCATATGAACATCAATGTCTTAAATCTATTAATTTTTTTTATAAGTCAGCATCATTAAATTTGCTTGCTAAACTATCAGTAGATGGAACTCATTTTCTGTGTGAGCTGTACAATTTTTTTTATGTTGTGCTGTATTAGTATAAAATTTTTATGCATCTGATAATGATTGTTGATTCAATCCTTGGTCTGGTTCGATTTTGGGCTGAAAAATGGAAAATTTTTATTACGCACTATGCCAATGATAAATGTCCAGCATCATGTTAAAGGATAAAAGTATTCTGCTTGATAATTAATCTGATTAAACTTGTCTGGTATTAGCGGATACTGCTGCTGGTGAAGTAAAACTAACTGAGGGTATCCATAACTCAGTAGACAGTACTTTGTGCTGTCAGAAAATATACCATTTAGCAAAATTTTAGATTTATTAAAAAACTAAGGTTTGTTCCCTCATGCAAAGCATTCCTTAGCTGGATTTGGATTCATATAATTTTGGAACTTTAGATTAATTAATTTTCAACTGTTTGGCATATGTTTTTATCTATCAAACTTTTCGATCTTAGTGTCACTGATGAGGAATAACTTTCCGAAATGTGCACATATGGCACATCATTTTTAGCAGGTATTTATGTTATTTATTTTACAAATGTTCCTTAACTAAGATTTTTTTAACTTTAAATCTGGTAATTTAAAATAATAATAATCTTGTAATTTAAAATAATAATAATTTTGTTGTTGTTATGATATTAAGGAATTTAAAGATGTCATTCTAAAGATTACTTAAAGCTCATAGAATTTGTATTAAGTTTTGAGTTGACAAAAATGCTTATTCTTAATCCCAGAAAAGATTGCTAAAAATGCCAAATTTCAGTTTAGGAAAATCGTAATTTAGGAATGATTGTGAAACTGAGCCCTGCTTTTTACAGGTACTACTTAAAAGGACTGCATTATAGTGTGCATACTATTATATGAAACAAGACTGATTTTTAAACATTGATTAATGTCTGTTTTTATTGGTTATAAATTACATTGAAACTTTCTCAACTTGTATCACAATGAAATTTTGACTTTGACTTTTGAGTACAATGTATTGTCAATATGTTATTTGACCTTGACCAAATTTTAATCAAGGTCATACATACTCCAACTTATAAATAGCAATATCATTATGGATACATAATTTACATATACATATATAAGATTTCATATTCCTTTCTCTTTTTCTTTTGAAAAAAAAGTGTGAAAAATTGATTGCATCACTGTCGACATCCGCATGACGGCTATGTCTTTCACTTTTTAGAGAAGACAAAAGGAGTGTTCTAATATAAATTATTTTATTTTATTTATTTATTTATTTACTTTCAGGATGTAAGGAAAGGAAACTTATCACGATTTAGTACTTCTTGTCCGTCACTAGATGCTGAAGGTGGTCAAACATGTCTACTTGACACTGAAGAATTTGGTAAGAAAAAACATTTTTCTTTTTAAAATAATTGGTGATGAGACTAAGTCAAAGTTGTATTTTTGGAAAACAAGAATAGCATTATAGCTCTGCCTTGTAGCCAGATGGACAATTTTACCAGATTTGGTAATTAAAGAATCATTGAGTATGTACCTGGCAAATGTGATTAGCCATCTGAAATTAGCACCATTGCTATGAGAGGATAGAAGTAGTTGTGTTTTATGCCCAGTAAAGATTATTTCTCTCATATTGAGGCAGTCAGTTGTTAAATGATGTGTAAACAAGAAAACTTTTTTTATAAACATAACAAAGAAAGAAAAACTGAATTGTGAAACTAGAGACCAGGCCCCAGTTTCACAATCATTCACTCAACTGAGTGTACACTCAACTCAAAATCGGGAAAATTTCAATGTCAATTTCTAAGACATTACACAGTTAAAATTTAATACCTAATATTATATCTAAATTGTTTAGTGTAGGTTTGTTGAACAAAAAAAAATATTGTTTAATAAAACTAAAAATTTTCAAAATATTGATGAGAGAAAAATGTGAATATTTGAGTTGAGTGTACACTCAGTTGAGTGAATAATTGTGAAACTGGGGTCTGGTTATAACATAGGTGGCTAAGTAAAGGAGACAGTTATAATGATGGTTTTATTGATTGTATGTACATGTATCTTGAATTGAAATATTTGCGATTTTTTTAAAATGTAGATCATCACAAGTCTATGCTTAACCTTGTTAAAGATGTGGAACAGTCAAAAACATCAACACAACTACCTGAAAATATTACCTCACACACAGAAGAGTTCCAACCAGAATTTCGCATTATTCATTCTGACGATCCAAAAGACCCGCGGGTACAAATTTGCATAAACGGTGTAACTGTCGATAGTACTGACGATATTAAACTTGACGAGAGTTTGAATAATTTCTTAAATAACTATTATGGTGGAAATACTCCTGGTGTGAGGCGGAGGCGAAGTTGGAGCCCCAATGCCATGAGCAAAACTAGGCATGATGAAAAACAAGCTGAACAAGATTCTATATCTAAGTCTCGTAAGAGGTAAGAATTCATGACATAGTATGCTGGAGTTTCATTTCTGGCAGAGTCAGGCTGGGGGTTTGAAAAATGAGTTAAGTGAAAGTTCTTTTACTAAACACTGATCATTTGAAATTTGAAGTCATACAGTTCTTAAGTCTAAAAAACTAATGTTGTCAATGTAGGGTTAAGTAAACTGAGTCATATTTTTATTGAGGAAATTAATATTGTGGAGAAAATACTAGAGTACCTAAAATTTCACCAACATTCAGAAAATACACTGAAATAATTTTGATATAAGAACTGTCTGACAGAGATTTGAACCAAAGACCGTGAGAACTTTGTGATATACGATAAGTAAGTTGCTGTAACTGTAAAACACTTGCATTGCACCCCCACCCCACATTGTTTCATAGTAGACATGGCAGATGAAAAAACTTCATCAATAATAGCCATTAAGTGTATCCCTTAGCTCAGAATTCTGCTACTTTATCTTTAGATGGTGATGCTGGCACAAGTAAAGTGCAAGTGTAGTAATCCTGACTGAAATCTAGAAACCTCCATTCTCTCTCTTTTTATCACTTTAACACCTGAGTATAAATTTATTGGCAGCCCTCTTGATCAATGAAATATCACATGACAGTTCTGCATGTGTTAATAGATAAGTTTTATGTAAATACAAGTCAGCCTGTTACTGACCCAAATCTATGTATCAGTCAAAAGTCAAAAACTATGAAACTGATAAGAAGTGATTGGAAACCAAACAAAAAAAAATATGGTCTTAAACAATTACAAAAACAGGAATCGTCTGTAAAGAACATGGAACATTGTCAAATTTCGAGCAGGTTGAATTAGTTTTTGATAAACAGAGATTACAACTTTTGAGTAGGTTCAGTTGATTTTAGAATAACAACGGAAGATTATTTCATAGGCTGTGAGTAAATATTAGTATTTCGGTATTCACATAGTTTTACTAACAAGAAATTGTCAGTCTTCATGGTCTTTGGAAATAAAGATGGCATTTAATGATCCAATGTGTGTGGTATACATGTTTTAGTTGAGTTCAATATAATATGATACTTTGGAGTTTCTGAAGTGGTCATTTACTGGTCAATAAGTAACATTATATTTACCTGTTAACAAGCAAACTCCTTGCCAATTTACCTGACTAATTACAATTTTATGATTTTTTTCTCTAAGGTATAAAATCAACCAGTAATTCCAGGAAAAAGTTGAAAAAAAAAATAAATTGTTACTATGCAAATATAAATTTAATTAGAAAAAATGGCTTCTAGTGACTGTTTTTCGTAAAAAAAAAACCCCAACAACTTTACATTTAAAAATGGACGTTTAGGAGTCACTATAGCTAATCCTTCTTGTAACAAGAGGAATGGCAGGAAAAAGGAAAAAAGAACCATCAAAGCTGATTGCAATAACCACATTTCATTGGTATAAAATTTAAGTTGTGCCTCATAGCAAAATCACCTATAGCTGGTGAAATCTAAATATAAATGATTTTTATTAGTTACACCTTGACTGAGTATTCGGCATTTTGCCCACCAAGCTAAATAAGAAGAGTAAGAAAATTTTCAAATGTTTTACCAAATTTGTTCATTGTCCTTGATTTTCATATCCCATACTTTGACGTTTTTTTAAAAACTTTTAATGATATAATATATTGTATTTTATTAAAGTATGAGCCTAAATGGCCTGGATGGAGATGATTCAGATGATGGTGATGAAGAAACATTTCACGATGCTCAAGAACGACGACTCTCTGAATTGGAGATAGGATCAGAAGAAAATAGACTAAGTCCACTTGAGCTTGATACAGGAAGTTTATCGCCTCAAGATTCAGATAGTTCAAGTCCTCAGAGTAAGAAATAATACTTGCTATACCTTCACTATCTGCTTATTGTACACAACAAAATTGCCATAGGATAAGTCAAATAATTTCTTCCAAATTGCCATCATTTAATGTTTTTTCTAACAAAGCTAATTAATTTTGTACATTGAAATCATATATCCGATCCGTGCTCGTCATATGGAAGTACTCGGTGACTGTAAAATTTAATGTGCCACTGAGTGCGAGAGGTATCATATGACCTGATGTGGATGTTGCTCTATAGTTTGTTTATTTTGTCTTAGAGAATACGAAAATGAAAATATTTGTAGGATTTCAAGTAAGATGGGGGAAAAAAAAAACTATTGATTAATTTGAGATGTTCATCTAGTCACTAAAAATATACATGGAGACCAGAAAAATCTGTTGAGTTCTCCCGAGGCAGTGTTACACAATTTAGACAATACCATCAATGAATTATTAAGAATGGGAAATTAGATAGAAATATGTTTCTCTTTTATTACATAACTTTAAAAGTGTTTGTCTAAAGATACAACTAACACTCCATTTTACTTAATCAAATAAGTATTTCTGAAAATAACTCTGATTTTACCAATATAGGATACACGATTTATAAACAGTGTTTAAATTCAGATAACAGAAAAGCTAGTTTACACATTCTGATGTAATGGAAAAACGAAAAAAGATGTGTAGATTTTATTTATGTATTCAGTATCATTAATAGACGATGGAACATAGATTTCAGTGGTTATATTTAGAAACTGGAATGTAGTAAATATCAATCAGTCTTGTAAAGAAAAAAGAAACAAAAAAGAAAAAAAAGGCAGTAATGACTTAACATCATTTGGGTTAGTCGGTTTATGTAAAAAAACAGTACCTGATCATTTAAAAGTTACAACTCGCGTCTGTATGAAGATATTCCCATTAACATAATTTTTTTTGTAAATTTCAAAAAGATCAAACGACATTTCATGTTTTGACGGGATTTTTTTAATCAAACAAATGTTTATATTTGAACCATTTTTATTATAAAGTGGAATAATCTAGTCTTGGATGTAAAAAATCTCATTTACTTGCTAAGTTACATCTGTTTCTTTCATGATCATTTAACACATTTATATTGCTGTTTTTTAACTTTGATACATAAAACAACTAAATATAAACTATTTCTGTTTCTAAAACAAGAGAAAAATAGAGAAGAAGAAATAGAGATTTTTGCCCCAGTTAAGATTCTTTCACTTTTAATGAAGCAGTTTAGCATACATTGTATTGTGGAGAAAATTGGAGTGTCCAGAAAAAATATTGACCTATTGGCAAGAGAACTGACAAATCTCTTCCACACTAAGATGTGCCTGAATTGAAGTGGAGGCTCTGTGATCTACATGTCGTGTTTTAGACAACTCTGATACTTAAGTTCCCTTTTCAACAACATAAGAATGTGTCACTCATTGTTCAGGCATATATTATGTGACACCTGTATGATCTCCATTGCATGCAGAATCACACACACACACACACACACACACACACACACACACACACACACACACACACGTGTGACACACACACACACACACATGTGTGTGTGTGTGTGTGTGTGTGTTTTCTTTTAAAAAAAAAAAAATCTACATTGAATATTAGAATTTGTAGTGGAAGGATTTCCACAACCATATAAAACAATAGCCATTGTTTTCAATTGACACAAATGATAACGGTCATGTACTAAACACAAACCATAAAATTGCATTTATCTTTTGTTATTTTAGCTAAAGAGATGTCCGAGGAAGGAATATTTGGTTCATCAACATTAGTCAGAACTTTATATGGAATTCAACAAGAATTAGTTACACCTCGCGATAACAAGGTAGACAACTCTTACATATATTTTCACACTTTGAATAGTTTTAGCATTGATTTGAAACTGTTCTGCTACAAATTTAAAATCAAACATTATAATGGTTGATATACTAGTAAAATAGCATTTTCAGCAAAGTTTGCAAAAAAATTTGGTGTATAATTTTGTTCATTGTCATCGTAATAATGCATTTTGTTTTCAGAGGCTAGGATTTTTATGGATATGTTAAGTCTTTAATATATATCCTAACAATTAATTTCAAATTATAATATTACAAATTGGTTTTGCAGTATAATGAGAGATGACAAAGTTATCACCACATGTTAACTTTGAGTATATTGCCTACATATATAAACTTCACTTTGTTCAAAGCCTACATATTTCACTTTGTTCAAAGCCTACAGATTTCACTTTGTTCAAAGCCTACATATTTCATTTTGTTCAAAGCCTACATATTTCACTTTGTTCAAAGTTACTAAGATTAAAAATGGTAAAAATTAAACTATTTTATATTTAATATGCCTGTTGACAGTGAGACTTGTATTTTTAATTCAAGTGTCAGAAGTGTTATTGTAAGTTAGCATCATAAAATGGTAAAGTTGTACATTAAAGTCAGTTTTAAACTGAAGTCCAGCCTTGTGATGACTATAGGACATGGGCTAGACAAATCTGTGTAATTCTTCTTGATTGAATGGGAAGCTAAAACTAGAAAACATTAATTTGTGAAAAACAATAATATTTCACTTCAACTAACATTTAAATGACATTTTTCTGGTATCTCTAATAATTAATGATTTTTAAATTTTTTTTTTTATTTTTCAGCCAAAAAATCAGCAAATTCAAGACATAATGGCTGGCCAAAGTGGCGATTCCACTGACGAAGATT
The DNA here is from genome assembly GCA_029721355.1 of Tegillarca granosa. Classification (NCBI taxonomy): domain Eukaryota; kingdom Metazoa; phylum Mollusca; class Bivalvia; order Arcoida; family Arcidae; genus Tegillarca; species Tegillarca granosa. The sequence goes on along the minus strand of JARBDR010000920.1, from coordinate 881,898 downwards.
CTTCAAATCTGACTGTTCCACATTCCAATATGACTAAATCATTGTCTACGCCCTCGATTCCTGCTGCCACTAATGCAGTCATTTTGCAAGGTTTGTTACGAAGAATTTTTTTTACAACATCTTTATTGGAGGAAAAATCAATTTTGAAAGAGAAATGAAATAATTTTTTTTTATATAAATTGAAATTATTGAATGTGAAAATTTTGATTTTATAACATTAAAAATGTTGGTTTTAATTATAGGCACTGTCTATCCAAAATGAATGTGAAAATTAAGCATTGTCTATATATACCCTTTTCTGTGAATCTTTATATTAAATATAAAAAATCAAGTTATATAATGCTATGAATTTGTTTAAAAGAAAAATGGCTCAAACTGCCCTAGGAGAAAAAAATATCAGGGGCAATACTGATATGATGCTTGAATTATTTATCATCTGTCTATAATAAAAAGAAAATAAAAATTTGTTTTATGTTTTAGAAGAAAAGAAGCAGAAGGAACCAAAACAGTAAGTAAATATAAAACCACACCATAAAGTACAATAAACCTTACATGGTTGTTCATTCTTTAGCTTACGACATGCCACCAAACTGAAAAACACACACTGCTCTTTTTTTTTCTTGATTTTGTTGAAATATTTTTCTTGATTTTGTTGAAATATATTTTTTGATCCATTAGAAATATGTAACTGTTTTTGTTGCATTTTTGGAGCCAATATTAGTAAAAATCATATATGTATGTGATTGGTGACAAAAGTATTGGGTACAAATATTATGCAGGAATGGATCAGTATTTTTCAGCAGTGAATAATTTTAGGTTTGGTGGTTGGCTAGTAATTTCTGTCTTGTAGTTACAGCTTTCATTAACATGACAGAATAACAATAAACAGATTTCGCTATATTAAATAAATTCCATTTAGACAAGCAGGTTTTACTGTACATATCAGAACTAAATATTATATTATACATGAAAATCAGTTTCTTGTACTATGATATAGTTTTGTAATGAGCAGTTTCCATAGAAAAAAGGATAAACTTTTTTCTTGACATAAAATATTTTCCAAGAAAATAAATAAATGTTTGATAGAAAAATATAAAATGTTTAATTATATTTATCAAGATTTAATGAATTTCTTTTGAAGTTTTTGTCAAGGATCTTTAGATGTTCAGTTCAAAGTTTTTCTCTTGTAATAAGATAAAATTCAGGTTATTGACATTTAAAGAAAACAATAACCATTAAACTTCAAAAGGCCAATATGTCCAATTTAGGTTATATTGTATGATTTTGTTAAATTTCTTTTCATATTAGTCATTGAAGAAAATAAAATAAAATAAAAAAAATTATACAAATAGTTATTTTGTGGAAGCTATGAAACAAACATTTTTATGTGGTAGTTTAAGGTATTTACAAATCTTACTGTAAGTTAAATACAGTAAAACCTGTTTGATATAACATCTGTATTGTCAAGGCCAAAATAAAGGTTTTTAAAAAAAAAAAAAAAAAAAAAAACTTTTTAAAATTACCAGCAGTATTTGACTTTTTGGCTATAAAGATATAAAAAGACACAAATATTACTTTTCAAAAATTTGTCAGCATTAACTATTTAGTACAAGTGTACAAGGCAGTTAACTTTCAACTCTTGTGAACAAGAAAATCCAATAAGTTACCTCCCTTGGACCAGTAAATTGAAATACATGTAATATTAATCTCCAAATCTTCTCCTTTACAATCCAGATGATAAGATATTATTTTGTTCTAATTTAGCTGCTTTTAGCAAATGAGATTAATGCTATTATAACAATTTAATGACAAAATAATTTTTTTTTTGTTTTCAAAGGGTAATCACAAAATATTGCTATTAATTATGAAAACATATAGATAAATATAAATTTCAGAATACTTGTTTCAAATCTGTAAACCTTCGTGAGTGTGTATGCGTGTGTGTTGAGAAATATTCACTCTGTATTTCCGTGCTTTATTTTACATTGTCCAATCAGATCCTTGCTTTCTTTCCAGTGGTTTTATTTTTGTGTTTTTACACTTAAATGACATAAATTATTGTTAATGGCACACTTCCGTTCTTATTACTGACATAATTAAGAGTTGTCTACTCCTTACCATATTCAAGTATTATATTTTTAATACATTTTTCCATCTTGTTGCATTTTGATGAAACCTATACCTGCTAGAAATCATTAGATTAAGTAAAAAATGACTAAAAATGATAAAAACAATTAAGTTTGCCTTAAGCTTTTGTTTTGACCTTTTTTTTGAGATTTTAGAAAGAAATTTAACATGTCACAACTGTTATGGAATGTATGACCTATATCAGAATGGTTTGTCTGTAACTAACATGTGAATGAAGAATTAATAATTTATTTTTAAGTTTGATTTAATTTGTTTATTTATTTACTTGATTAATCATAAAACATTGTCATAGTATATGTAAAATTTGACCTTTACTTTGAAATTTAAAAGGGTTTCTGTGATTGTGTGCTAAGGGAAGCAGCATGTAAGAAAGGTCAAATGTCAAGGTCATGATATAGTTTTCAACCTTTGCATTTTTTGCAATTTTTTTTTTTATATTTTTGGCAATACATATAGTTCAAGATAATTGTCTCCAAAATTAGGTCATTGTGATGAAAAATATTTATTATATTGAAATATACATATTCTCTTAACCAGAATTGAATGACCTTGACTTATGGTGAAAATAAAGGTCAAATAACCAAGTATATCTTGTGGAACTGTGAAGGATTGATACACCTTAAATGTCAGTTGAATAACTTCCCTTTATTAATATTTTAGTTGATATTTTTGTTTCCTAACACCACTTTATTTTGATGTTTTTCTTTTTTTGTTAGAATTTTGCAGCTTCAGCCTCGCCGGTATGTTGGGAATTTTTCAAAAATGTGGGATATGGGTCATGTTTGTTTATTTATTTTATTTTGTTAGTTAATTTGGTTACATATGATGTCTCATTAAATCATATATATATATTTTTAAGAGATGATAATTTAAAAAAAGTTTTTAATTGTTGCAAATTAAATTTGTGAGGTAATTGTACGATATAATTTAAAGTAAAATTAATTGCATGATGGTGGAATGTTGCAGTGACAAAAATGATGGAAATTAGTAGAAAAATTTTATTTATGAAAATGAGCCTTGAACTGATTCTTTGTTGTTGATCAATGTTGATGAGATTATTGTTAGAGTTATCTCCCATGGTGTATTTTTACTTGCATTGTCTTTTTTGTTACCATGCACACCAGAAAGAAATAAATGATTAAAAAAAAAATAATAAAAAAATAATAATAATAAAAACCCTTTTCTTTTACACTGTTTTTAGAACAAATAAAATTTTCTTTTCCATATTTTTCTGTAATTTTTGCAAAAGGAAACTGTATTGACATATTTTTTCATGATTTAATTTGTTGATAAAACTAATTTTGTTTGTAAGATTTTACGTATGATTACTTAAACAGTTATTCAAGATTCTGTGGCCCATGCTTTTCAGATATTACATGTAAATAAGAAAAAAAAAGATTTTATCTTTTTAAAAGTTAGACACCATCTGTAAAGACCTTCATTAGTTACTTCCCTTCACTGGTTCTTTAAATTACATCTCAATACTTACAGAAAAAGGAAATTAATAATAGAAATACACTTATGAGAGATAACCGTAGAATACATCACTTGTGTGTCATGTCAAAGCTGTAATTTGGTTTATGAATATATATATCGATAAAGAAATTTATATTTAAAAAAGACTCTTACCAATTAAATACTGGTACATATACTTATATCAGTGTGAACTGGAAAAATATAGATTTACCAGAAATGTTATATTCCTGAAAACCATGGATTACCTCCTTTTTTTTCAAATTATTCTTTTATACCATCTTTTTTTTTTCTTAAAAAAATTGTCATGTTATGTTATTAAGTAAAATTTGCATTTGATAAAAAAAATCTAACCACAAAAAACAACAGAATTGTTTTAAGGCAATACCATCAGTTTGTTTCAGAATCTTTTCAAAAAAAAAAAAAAAAAAAAAAAAAAAAAAACTGTTATTAGTTTCAGATTTTCAAAATCTTCTCCAGTGGTACAAATCATTTTAAGAAATAAGCGAATTTACTTTTTTTCGCAAATTGTGAGTTTTCCAAAATTTAAAACTATAATTTTTAAACATAATGAAAGGATTACATGTAATACATGCCAAACAGTTTGTCATTAGAATGTAATGTTTTACCAGAAAATGCTTGCTGCTCAGTTTTTAGAAATTTTAATTTTAAAAAAATCATTAAAAGAACCAAGTTGTTATTTGACATGACAATAGATGATGTTTATAGCTGTATGATGATTGTTGAGTTTTTTGGTTTTGATTGTGGGGTTATTTTCAGAGCCAACGACGGTCCTCCGTCATACCTCCTCATTCAAAAACTTATTGAGGAACACGAGTGAGTTGTTTTTATCGTCTTTTTGGTTTTCTGAAATTCTTTACAGATTCTTCAAAATATTGAATACAGAAACCTCCAGTTTATTAATAAACTTTTAAATTAATAAATATGTGTCTTTACATTTCAAAAAATAAATAAATAAATAAATAAATAAATAAATAAATAAATAAATAAATAAATAAATAAAATAAAATTGATAGGACACTCATTTGAGTGTTAAAAAAAGTTTTCAAAAACAAGTCTTCCACTGAAATTTATAGGGAGATTTAACAGGCAATTAATTAATACTTTACAGCAATATTTTTATATAATACATTATTTTGAAGAATCTGCCTGTTTTAAGCATGTGATTTTTTTGCTGGTTTGTGATTTGCATGTTGCATGATTTTGTTGGTGCCTTGCTTTGCAGTGTTTTTATTGCACCCCTGTTTTGCCTTTGTTTGATTCTTAAACAAATGATTTGTTTGCAGGATGCCATTTTGTAATGAATTTGTATTGGTTTTCAGTTAGGAAATTTATCATCCTATCTAATGAATTCCTGTTGTTGTGTTAAAAAAATCATTAAGCTTACCAGTTTACTCATTGTATGGCAAATATATAAAGCTTACAGTCTTATAAAGTGAAAAAAAAAATAAGAAGGAAGAATTATATGAAGGGAGGTAATCTCTTAACCTTAAAATATTTTTAAAATAAATATTAAAATTTTTCAATATGACTAATTCTTTGAACTGAAAATACTTTTTCATTTTTTTCCACCTTAATTTTACCAGAATAATTGATTGAAATTATAAGATACTACTGAGTTACCTCCCTTTATGAACATGTTTTTTAAGCAAAGGTAAACTGTTTGAACTAATGTGAGTGATTTTTTTTTTTTACTCTGGTTTTAACATGTGTTAGGGTTTGAAAACACTTAAAATTTCTCATAGGCTGGGAAAAAAAATTGTGTCTAGCTACAGAACTCACCCACTTCTTTTTCCAATTTCATATAAAGAAAATCTTGTCTTTACCTTTAATGATATAAATGATAAAGAGCCCTTTCATTCTAGAATTCCACAACAGAATAACTAAGAAAATGTCTTGGGGGTTGAAAACTGGTTTGTCCAGTGCTTATTTCTTTGGCTTAATTTTATTTAATAAACATTGTTAAGTTTTTTTGGGAAAAAAGATGGACTTAATTTGCAAGCAATTTTTCCTCTCCTCCTGACAGCTGTTGGTTTTCATAAAAATATTTTTTGTGTTTATTTCTTCATCATGTTTCCCTTTGATAGAGTTGTCCCCCTTTGATAGATGTAGAATGATTGTGTCCCTTTATTTCCCATCATCCCTATTGCCTTTCTTTCCATACATGATGTTCTGATATAAAAGATTTGCTTACAGTATGCCTTTGTTGCAAAACTATACATATTTGTTATTTCTACTTCGTAAAACTAGCTCAGAATTTCAATGTTTACTATTTATAAAGTTATTGGTTAGATACTAGTACATGGTATAGAAAATCTCTCAGTCTACCCCTAGTTGTTAATTTTTAAAAGTTTTTCTTCCTTAATTTTATTATTTTTTCATTGTTATTGTAAAATAGTTAGCAGATATAAATATATATATCAAACATTTATTGACTGTAGATATGAGAAAATGACACAGTTGAACTAAACATGACATAGTCTAGTAGTGACCTAGTCCACCCAGAAATATTTAGAAATAAGACATAAGGTGGTTTAAAGAGATGATACTGATTTCCATTATTAAGTTTTAACCAAAAGTTAATTGTTTAGTGACAGGATGTTCAGTACCAAACCAGTTCAATGTTCAGTAGCAAACCAGTTCACTGTTCAGTAGCAAATCAGTTCACAGTTCAGTAGCAAACCAGTTTAATGTTCAGTAGCACACCAGTTCACTGTTAAGTAGCAAACCAGTTCACTGTTCAGTAGAAAACCAGTTCAGTGTTCAGTGTTCAGTAGCAAACCAGTTCAATATTTAGTAGCAAACCAGTTCATGTTCAGTAGCAAATCAGTTCACTGTTCAGTAGCAAACCAGTTCACTGTTCAGTAGAAAACCAGTTCAATGTTCAGTAGCAAACCAGGTTACTGTTCAGTAGCAAACCAGTTCACTGGTCAGTAGCAAACCAGTTCACTGTTCAGTAGCAAACCAGTTCACTGATCAGTAGTAAACCAGTTCACAGTTCAGTAGCAAACCATATCACTGTTCAGTACAAACCATATCACTGTTCATTACAAACCAGTTCAATGTTCAGTAGCAAACCAGTTCAATGTTTAGTAGCAAACCAGTTCATGTTCAGTAGCAAACCAGTTCACTGTTCAGTAGCAAACCAGTTCAATGTTCAGTAGCAAACCAGTTTACTGTTCAGTAGCAAAACCAGTTGAAAGTACAAAATTAACCTGGAAGTATTCAGGGATAAGACAGTGGTGTGAAGTGATGATAATTTAATCCATAATTTAGTTTAAACCCATGGTTAATTGTTAAGTGACATAATTTGACAGTTCATTACTGAACCATTTGACTATACATGTATATAATTTATCTGGTAGTGTTCAGGATTAAGACAATAGGTGGTTTAAAGCGATGAAACAATTTCCTGTCAATCAATTATAACTTATGGTCAATATTGTCAAGTGATTTACATGTGCTTATGTGTTTGCACATGCACAGTGTTGATTAAGAGTACAAAATAGGATTGTAATGCTCCCGAGATATCGTTTATTTTATGTGGTAGTTACTTCACAGTATTAAAAAAATAATAATAAAAAAAGCAAAAAATATTGGAATTACATGACAGATAAATGTATGAAAAATATAGCAAAGATGGGAAGAGGTACCCACAAGAGTTAAGTTGGGAAATGGTGTTTAACGTCCCAGTCAAATATATTTCACTTATATCGAGACGTTGCCAGCTATAGGGGAAAGTGCAGAAATTTTGCCTGTGCATTGCGCTGATGGCATTATACAGCAGGGTTCTTTATCGTGCCATGCCTCCATGACACAGGACCTCGTTTATTTTAAGTTCCCATCCGAAAGAACTGTGACTTTGATTTCGTAATGCCGAGTGCTTAGCGAAAAAACAGTCACTACCCACTTTCAAGTCTTGGGTTAGACCCGGTCGGGGTTCGAACCCGTGACCTTCCACTTGGCGGTACCCACAAGAGAAGTTATCCAGTGTGACTGGTGTCAAGTTTTCCAATGACAGTAGTTTGCTAAAAGCTACAAAGAATAGCAAATGAAACAAATATGCAAAAAATAGGGAAAAAAACTTATGAATAAATTAAATATTCATTTAGTTGAAAATGCAAAAATGGCAACAACAACAACAACAACAAAAAGAAAAAAAGAAAAAACTGATCAAAGCAAAGTTAAGTTGGTTTGTGGTGGTAAAATTACTTAAATAGAGCTAAAAGTAATGATTTATAGAGCTAGAAATTGATGACAAGATAGAGCTAGAAATTGACAACTTAATTATTTTAGAAATTGCCTATAAACCTAGTAAATTTGAAATTTAACTTCCACACTTACAGAATATTGAATTGGAATAATTTTTTTTTTTATTGTGGTGGGAATACATTGAATAAAATTTTTTTGAAAACAAAGTTGATTGTTTTTTAAACAATTTTTTATAACTTTATTTTTCCATAATCAGTTTCTTTGTCAAAGGTATTTGGATGAAAGTTTTGTTTGATATGGTAATTTTTAATAGAAATATGCTATACAAATTCATTGTTAACTGTTAATGAGGGTACAATATAGGGTTTATAAGAGTTTATTGGCATACTTGAAATATACCAACCTTTAAAATCTATATAACACTGTGACGGCAGCAACCGTGGAGCTGTTGGTTGCCGTTTGGTGATGATACATACATCAATCTTATATCCGCAAAAAAAATCAGGAAAGACACATGAGTTCAACTACAGATATTTATTGGTGTCGCATAAAGGTTTCGAAGATTAACAATAACACATGATAGTTCGCAGCCTCAAATAATACTTATTGTAAATCACATAAATATTCTTCCTTTACCAATAAATCTCTACGTGAAACTGAAATATATGAAAATAAACTCATAGCAAATATCGCTCATATCGATTATACTTTAGTCTCACGCATACGCATTCTCACATGATCGCAAAAAAAATAATAATTCTCAAACGCGCATATAATAAAACATAACATTCATTAGCAAAACTGGTAAAGAAATCACGCACTACTCTCACACAACTTACATTCTATTAATTTCGTACTCTCAAATAAGATTAATTATTGAATAACAAATGTAATTATAACATTAAATTTAAAGAACATATAAAATGAGCGAAAATCTCTCTGTATCTCACCATACGCACGCACACATACAAAAAATTATTTCGTATTTCTAAACTAAATTACTAAGATTACAAATAAAATAAAAGAGAAAAAAATTCATTTAACAAAGCTAATAATTGAGATATAATTTGAGTTAAAACATACCTCCTTTGTGCTTCCTAACGCAAATCGCAAATCATAATTAATAAATTCTTAATCGATGCCAAATTTCGGCCGCATGTTTCAATTCATATCGCAGTCTGGGTGTTTGCTCGGCAATTTCCAAAGTGAACACGTGACTTACGGAAAGTGACGAGAAATACTACGATGTAGGAATTTTAAAGTAAATACAAATAACAAGAGAGATAACTCTTGTTATCAAGAAGTCGCATAACTACAGTTACATGGCTCCCCAAAATTAGTTATAATTTTCTTTCAAAATCTAACAAAACAAAAAGGTTTTCTAAAAATTACAAAAGTAGAATTGTAATACTTTGTACCTTTTAACTTGGCTCCCCGTTGGGGAATTCTTAGGTCTCCAATAATAATACCAACTTATGTATAGGTCGCTCAAGAGAACCGTTTCTTGTAACAACCTTTACCTTTCTCACAAGCAGATCTTCTTCAGGGTACGTTTCGGTAATCCTGCCAAGATGCCATTCGTTTCTTGGCATATTATCGTCCTTTATTAAAACTATGTCACCTACCTTCATATTTCGCTTTTCTGAAGTCCATTTAGAGCGCACTTGCAAGTTTTGTAAAAACTCTTTTCTCCAGCGAGACCAAAATATATCTGCTAAATACTGAACGCGACGCCAACGTTTCCGAGCGTACAAGTCCGTTCGTTGAAACTTACCAGGGGGTGGTAAAATAACTTTAGATTTCAGCGTCAATAGGTGATTAGGCGTCAGAGGTTCGGTCGCATTAGGATCGTTTAAGTTGTCAGTAGTTAAAGGTCGACAGTTAACAATAGCCGTCGCTTCGCACATAAAAGTGCGTAATGTTTCATCGTCTAACTGTGTTCCAGACTGGTGCATAAGGGATGACAATACATTTCTTACAGATCTAATTTGTCGCTCCCATACGCCTCCCATATGACTTGCTGATGGAACATTTTGTTTAAAAACAATGTAATCGCACCCGTTGTCAGTCATATATCGCTGGATTTCAGTATCGTCCAGCTCTTGAAGGATAAATTTTAACTCTCTTTCAGCACCAATAAAATTTGTTCCTCTGTCGGACCGTAATTGCCGCACAGGCCCTCGTGCTGAAATAAATCGTCGCAACGCATTAATGAAGGAGCTTGTGTCAAGAGAGTTCGCAGTTTCCAAATGAATTGCTCTACAGCTCATGCATGTAAACAAAACACCATATCTTTTTAACATTTTTCGGCCCTCTTTTATATAAAATGGTCCAAAATAGTCTACTGCACTGTATGTGAACGGAGCTTCTGGGGATAGTCTGTCAACAGGCAAATTCGCCATTTTTTGATTTTGAACGTTACTTCGAAGTCTCCGACAAGTCACGCATTTGTAAATTAATCTTGAAACGGCAGAACTAATTCCGATTATCCAATAGCCATTGGCCCGTATTTCGTTAACTGTAATTCCGCGACCTTGATGTTGAAGCTTGTTGTGGAAATGCCTAATGATAAGCTCTGTAATATGAGAGTTCCTAGGAAGTATGACTGGATGCTTAAATTCCTTGTTATAATTTCCTAATTGAATTCTTCCACCAACTAGCAAAAGTCCGTTCTTATCTAGAATTGGATTAAGGTTAAATATAGAAGTTCGCTTGTTTCGTTTCATTTTACTACCATCTATCTTTAATAAGTCAATTTCATTTGCAAACGCATTTGCTTGCACCAACTTCATAATTTCCGACTCTGCCGATTTTAACTCCTCAACCGTCAAGCTTAACTGTTTTTCTGTAACCTTTGACTTTGAATCCCCTTCAACTCTTTTGAAAATCTTGTTACGCAACAACTCTTTAAACTTTAAGCAATTAGCGACCGCTCTTCTGAGACGTGTCCATTCCGAAAAATAACTAAAACGATCAAGCATAGAGCTCTCTTTTGGGACATCAGTGGCCTTAGTCGCAAATACTTTAACTTTTTTAACTTCCGGATCATCTGCGTTGATCTCATAACTTCCAGATTTCGCATAGTTTGTAGGGTTTGTGGTCCAAAGAAAGTCGGGTCCTTGAATCCATTTTGAGTTTTCTAGCAACTCATTACTCGTGCAACCTCGTGACGCAACATCTGCAGGATTATCATTAGATTTTACGTAATTCCACTGAGCAGGTTTACTTCTGTCCCTGATCTGCTGTACTCTATTCGCTACGTAGACGTGAAAACGACGCGAATCGTTATTTATATAGCCTAGAACAACATTACTGTCCGTCCAAAAATATTCTGTAATGTTTTCATATTTTAAGTCTCGAACCAATAGACTGCTAATTTTTACCGACAACACAGCAGCCGCTAACTCAAGGCGAGGTATGGTTATCGGTCTAAGGGGAACAACTCTCGCTTTTCCCATCAATAACGCACAATGTATACGTCCCTCTGTGTTTACGAGTCTGATATACGAACATTGCCCATAACCTGTGCTACTGGCATCTGAAAAATGATGTAGTGAAATATCAGAGACTTCACCAAATCCTTCCGGCTTTATACACCTCGATATGTTTAAATGCTTCAAATTGTGTACATTCATTTTCCATTGCTCCCATTTAGCTTCTAAGTCACTAGAAAGCTGACAATCCCATCCTACTTGATCTTTACATAATTGTTGTAAAATCTGTTTACCTACTAAAGTAAATGGAGCAATAAATCCTAATGGATCGTATACAGAACATATAGTAGACAATATACCTCGTCTAGTGGGTGGTCGATCATTCAAGGTTATTTTAAACTGAAATTTGTCGGACTCAACACACCACTGTATACCCAGAGCTCTCTCAACTGGTAATTTTTCATAATGTAAGTCTACATCCTCTAAGCCCTTTTCTCTGTCTTCCGGTCTTATTCGTTGCAATACTTCCTTTGAGTTGGAGATAAACTTGTGAAGTCGCAAACCACCTCTTTTACACATTTCGATACTACTCTCTATCATGTTAATGGCTTCTGTGGCATCGGATACTGATTTAAGTCCATCATCCACATAAAAATCATCTTTGATAAAATTGACTACGCTTTGTCCAAATTCCGACATTTGATCAGTAGCTATTTGCTTAAGTCCGAAATTTGCACAACCAGGTGACGACGCAGCCCCAAATAAATGAACCTTCATTCTATATTCTTTGGGATCACCTGACATGTTTTCGTTGTCCCACCATAAGAATCTAAGAAAATCTCTGTGTTCTGGATTAACTTGAAATTGATAAAACATTTGTTCTATGTCGCACATGAAAGCTACGGGTTCCTTTCTAAATCTACATAGAACTCCTATTAGCGCGTTTGTGAGATCAGGACCTTTTAGTAAGTGGTCATTCAGGGACATGCCTTTGTATCTCGCGCTACAGTCGAATACCACGCGTATTTTTTCGGGTTTCTTTGGGTGGTATACGCCATGATGCGGTATGTACCATGAATGTCCATCAATATTGTCAGTTTCCGTTTCCGGTACCTTCTCAGCGTGACCTTTCTCTAGAAGACCATTCATAAAAGCGTAATAGTGATCACGGAACTGTTTATTGTTATTCAAGCGTTTCTTCAGATGTAACAGTCGGTGAAATGCCAATACTTTGTTACTGGGTAAATTCGGCATTTCGTCTTTGAAAGGCAATGGCATTTCATACTTACCATTTGCAACATGCACACCTTCTTTCATAATCTTCATAAATTTAACATCTTCGCGGGATAACGCCGAATTATCATCTAAACATTCACTGAAATCGAGTTCCATCATTTTTAGAACATTCTCTGGAGTAATAACTTCCTTTAACTTATTTCTGACGGTGAATCTTACGGTGTCGGACCTTTCATCAATATTTATGTCTGTTGGTACCTTACAAGTTACCACTCTGTGACTTACTCCAATTTCGTCATTTTCGCAATTTTCTTCACAGTTATGTTCGATAACTCCAATTATGCCCCAACCTAGGTCAGTTTTTTGGGCATAAGGACCATCTTCTGACGGCGCAATGACGTCACGTGGCACTAAAGCTTGTGGGCAATTGTAGCCTATTAGCAGACCAATTTCGCACTCATTTGGTGTCATCAGCTCGCTGGATATTGGCTCAAGATATGACCATTTCTTTGCCATTTCTGACGTTGGTATATGTTTTCTATTCGCTGGCATTATATCCCTTGTAAAAACATCTGGAAGGTAAATTTTCTTATCGCTATTAAATCCTCGAACCGCAAGTCCTTTTACCTTTTGACAGTGTACCAGCTTGTTTTCGGCATGCATAGTAGAAAGTAATAAGTTAACGTTTGTTCCTTGTACACCCAAACTTTCCTTTGTTGTGTTCAAAATGAATGAAGTGTCTGACTGTGTGTCTAACAAGGCATAAACCAAAACTTCTTTCTCGGGATTTTCGCAATGAGATACATACACAGGTACTATCATAGAACTTTTGTCGCAATTACCGGAGCAGCGCACGTAGCAGGAAACTGATTGTTTTTGTTTAGTATCTTCAGAATTTGTGGCTGTTTTATTCTGAATTTCTTCGTTTCTAACAACTACATCTCCATGCAGGGAACTGGGATGCATCTTGAAGCATTCCTTGCACTGTTTTCGTTGTCGGCATCTTTTTGAAACATGACCACTTGCTAAACACCCAAAACAAAGTTTGTTTTTCTTAGCAAATTCCTTCCGTTGTTCGAGCGGCTTTGATAAAAATTGTCGACAGTGGTCAATATTATGTTGCTTTCTACAAAGCGCGCAAATATCGCGTATATTTCTGCGATTGTTTAAATTCGCCGAGGGTAGACGGTCTTCGTGTGCTTCCATGTTAAATGCGCGACCCTTGGATGGTTTTTCTGATCTGTTAAATCTAAATTTTCGATCACTGTTACAATCAGCATGACTATTATCGGGTTTTAAAGAGTGTATGGAGGTTACTGGATCACAAGCTATCTCAGCCTCCTTTACAACAAACTTCATGAATTCTTTAAATGACGGGAATTCTCTATTTTCTTCCTTTCGTTGTGCTACAATCCTTCCCCATCTTTTAACAAGCCAATCGGGCAATTTTGTAAGTAACTTTCTGTTCTCCCTGTTATCGTTTAGAACGGAAAGACTTGTGATTGATGCCATCGCGGTATCACATTGTCGTAAAAAGTCAGCGAATTTTTGAAGCGCAGCTGAATCATTTGAACTTATCTTAGGCCATTTGTCTAACTTGTCCCTGAAGGCGTTAGCTATTACAAATGAATCGCCATATCGCTGCTCAAGAAGCCTTTTAGCTTCGTCATACGCATCTTCTGTCGAAAGTAGAAAGAAATTTTCGACTACCTCTCGAACAGGTCCGCCAATGTATTTTTTAAGATAATGAATCCTTTCTGAAGGTGGAATCTGTCGCTGCTCAATAAGAGTATGAAAAGCGGCTTTCCAACCCGGAAACTTAAGCGGGTCACCGAGAAATATCGTAGGTTCGGGTGGGGGTAGCCTACTTAGACTTACTTGGTCTGCAATAGACTTTGCTATCATAAACAACCCATTTTCCGTACTGAATGTCGCATTTGTCGCATTATTAGCCGTAGATGTACGTCCTTGGAAAACGGAAGTCGCAGGCAACGTGGAATACATCTGGGTGTTAAATGTGTCAGTACTGTTAATATATGGTAACTCTGAGGTCTGTTTATTGCAAAACTCTGTTGCCATCGGATTCAAATTAGTCACAATTGAACTGTGTGGCGCATTCGCAGTGAACAAGTTGTTCGCAGCAGTTCCGCACTTTCTATCGGACACGTAGTTCGCATTTGCCCCATAATTAGCGGTAGCTACGCTAGTTTTCTTAATTGTAGCTTCAGGCGCAAAAGTGGGCCTCGTTTCGAACACTGACGTCGAAATACACGTATTAAGTGGGGTAGAAAGGAAATTCTGCAAAGGAGGAAGTGAAGGTTTAACATCTTGTGTATCTTCGAATTCTGTTAATGCATGCTTGTTGAGGTATTCATCTACATAATTATTCATGTCATCTTTCGGCAGATCAGTTAATTCATATTTATCTATTTCACATAATTTAATCTCCGCGTTTGCTATTTCTAACTGCTGTAATAATTGGATTTTTTCTAATTCTGCCTTGGATTTAGTTTCCGCATCGTAATATTTTAATTTCGCTTTTAGCGTTGCTGCTCTTACTGCCGCGTCAGACTTATTGCTTTTGTGAGATCGATTTGTCAAAGAGGACAACATCGAACCTGATGCACCGCTTTCAGATTTAATTTCTCGAATTGAATCTGCTACTGTAAGCATTAGCTTGTGGTGTTCTGTCTCAATCTCATCAAAACGTTTTAAAATGTTGTCTAACGTTTGTTTGAAAAAGTCGGCATCGTCAGTTTCTTCACCCTGTGCTAAAAGACGTGTCAAGTTGTCACGTATTTCACTTAAGTCGCAAAGAATTAATTCAATTTTGTCGCGCTCGGCGCGTATCGTTGGCAGACTCTCGATGTCAGATAAAATCACGGAAAGTTTATTCGATTGTGATCGCCACTGGGATATTTTAGACTTAAAATTGGAGAAAGTAGTTTCTACCTTAAATTTAAGTCCTTTATCGGTTAATTTTCTGTTTCTTTTACCTACCTGGGTTTCAGCTTCGACCTCAAGTAACTCACCGTTTGATGTCTGATCTTCATCTTCACCTTTAATGACAGTATCTTCAGATAAATTTGTGTCCATATTTCCCTTATGAGCTGTCATAATAATTTTGACTAATACTAACGGTTGTCAGATCTTAAGAATATAGTATATTTACTTACCTTTTTTTATTTACGAAAGGGAAAATTTAAAACCAAAATATATTTTTAAAAAAAAATTAAAATTTAAATTGGAAAGGGATGGCTTGGGGTTTCAAAATTTGT
Source organism: Tegillarca granosa (assembly GCA_029721355.1). Taxonomy (NCBI): domain Eukaryota; kingdom Metazoa; phylum Mollusca; class Bivalvia; order Arcoida; family Arcidae; genus Tegillarca; species Tegillarca granosa. The sequence goes on along the minus strand of JARBDR010000920.1, from coordinate 866,096 downwards.
CAAAATTTAGAAACATGCGGTTTGGCATTCACATAAACACATAAATTCATTTAAATACACACACTTCGCTTAAGCCCATAAAATGAACATATAATTCAAAATTGATTAAACAGTTTTGTATCTCAGAGTTCTATTAAACAAGAGTATCACTTTCACTAATGTTTACAAGTTCTTATAATTAGTTGCAAATCTGAAGAAGCAAGTCAACCAAAATAAATAAATCCTCACTTTAGTTTGCAATGGTCAGTTTTAAATATAAATAATCTTTAATCAGTTGTTTCACTGACAGTAATCTGTAACATTAAACGGTATTCCCACTGGCACATTAATTTAATGTCACCGTTTTGTATATACACAGCTGCAGTTCCTCCAGATAAGACGGTAATAAAATTCACTTCTAATTAACTTTATTAGGGTTATTTTGTAATGGATCCCTGGAGCGCTGGAATTTCCTATTAATAATGAAATTAAAAAGTTTCCTTTCTATGGAAAAGTATCCAATCCCACAAAACGCAATGTAAATGTAAATTCTTAAAATTGTCGTTGATTTTTCCTTTTTACCAAAAAGGAGTTTCACTATGACGGCAGCAACCGTGGAGCTGTTGGTTGCCGTTTGGTGATGATACATACATCAATCTTATATCCGCAAAAAAAATCAGGAAAGACACATGAGTTCAACTACAGATATTTATTGGTGTCGCATAAAGGTTTCGAAGATTAACAATAACACATGATAGTTCGCAGCCTCAAATAATACTTATTGTAAATCACATAAATATTCTTCCTTTACCAATAAATCTCTACGTGAAACTGAAATATATGAAAATAAACTCATAGCAAATATCGCTCATATCGATTATACTTTAGTCTCACGCATACGCATTCTCACATGATCGCAAAAAAAATAATAATTCTCAAACGCGCATATAATAAAACATAACATTCATTAGCAAAACTGGTAAAGAAATCACGCACTACTCTCACACAACTTACATTCTATTAATTTCGTACTCTCAAATCAGATTAATTATTGAATAACAAATGTAATTATAACATTAAATTTAAAGAACATATAAAATGAGCGAAAATCTCTCTGTATCTCACCATACGCACGCACACATACAAAAAATTATTTCGTATTTCTAAACTAAATTACTAAGATTACAAATAAAATAAAAGAGAAAAAAATTCATTTAACAAAGCTAATAATTGAGATATAATTTGAGTTAAAACATACCTCCTTTGTGCTTCCTAACGCAAATCGCAAATCATAATTAATAAATTCTTAATCGATGCCAAATTTCGGCCGCATGTTTCAATTCATATCGCAGTCTGGGTGTTTGCTCGGCAATTTCCAAAGTGAACACGTGACTTACGGAAAGTGACGAGAAATACTACGATGTAGGAATTTTAAAGTAAATACAAATAACAAGAGAGATAACTCTTGTTATCAAGAAGTCGCATAACTACAGTTACAAACACAGAAGCACAATCAGTTTTGCTACACTTTCGAAAAGTGCACAATCAAAATGGTTGAAATTGACATTTTCACTAAATTTTCAATAGCACTTTTATGCAAACTCACTGCAATTTAATATTCATTCTTTCCAGAGAATCACACACGGAATCACATAAAAATATTTATTTTTACTCATGAGTAAAATTTGTTTTGAAATTGTCATAATTACTGTTAATTCAGAATTTAAAAAGTTTAAAATATTGTAACTAGGGTAACCCAAGTGTTATCAAGATTTTAAGTTATTCTCAACATTTGAAACTTAATGTGCATCAGATATAAAAATTATTAAAAATCACTAATGATGTGCTTTTTTAAATCAAATTTCCTCAGTCTTTGGAGGCAATAAACAATTAAATAACCCAATGTATTAATTTCCCATCAATGTATGGTGAAAATTTTTGCCAGCATGTTGATTGCTTATGAAAGTTTGGTTTAAATTTTAAATACAGTTGAAATATTTAAATTATGATATATTCTTTACTGTTTTGAATATAATTTCTATTCAGATCTACAGTTTACACAACTTTACCTATACATTCCAAATTTCTCAAACTGTGCATCAGTTATAATATTTTGCATCATGTTATTGTAAAATATTTTCATTATTGACCTGTAATGTTATGGCATTAAAATAAACATATCATTTCTTACTCTCACATACTTTCTAGTCTCAAATCTACTCTCACATGTTTACCAGTCTCAAATCTAGGTCATTTATAAGACAAGTCAATCTAGATTGTCTTTTAGCAACATACTTTGTTTCACCTTACTGGCATGAAGAAGGAGTTTTATAAATACAAGAATATTTGTTAGAGTTATCTCTCTTTGATAACAATATTTTTATTAATTGATTGTGAAGTAGGATAATAAAAATAAAGCATGTTTTTTATTAAACATAAAAAATTCAAAATAAAAAAGTATCAAACCACAAAAAATAACTTTTTGTATTGGTTTAGTTGCTGGTATTAACTTGTATGAAAACTATTGAATATAAAATGGCATTCTTAGTATTTTAGGTGCAAGATATGTGACAATTTTTAGTGTACATTGCGTACTTGTATTTTCAAATCAGGGGTTAGATTTCGCTTTGAGTGAACAGTAGTTGATAGTATTACCTCCCTTGTAGTGCACAATTTCGTCGTCAGAGAGAAGTAGAAGAGGACGATGATGAGGTAACCAATCGTATGTTAGCTGGTCATGGTAACAGCAGGAAGATGTCACATGAGGTTTCCCTCATAGACTTTCTAAATGAGTAAGTTCACTTGTTTGTACATGTGTGTAAGGGGAGGTAATTTAAGGGACGTTATTATGTTAAAAAAGTTATCTGGTTATGTTTTTCTTTCAGTTTGGAAGATTTTTTACACTTACATGTTTTTTAAGATTTTTGAATTGTTGGACCATGAATTTTACTGGTTTTTGTATAATTTTTTTTTCATTGAAAAAATGTTTTACGAATATTTTTGAATGTAGCAGCTTTTTTGCTTGTATGCTATTCAATTTTGCAGACTATTTAATCAGATCTTATATATTTATTTATTTTATATTATTTAATCAAGACTATTTAACATATATACATGGTGAAGGGTGTCTATATATTTATAGTATTTTATCAATATTGTCTTTATATCTTATTAACTGATACAGTTAGAACCACCCAAAGCCCATGCCTAAGCATGATGAATTATGGGAAATTTTACCATCCTCATGTATACATCCTGGGAAAAAATTATTCCTACCAACCCACAGGGTCCTGCTTATATTATACATGTATTTTACATTTGTAAGATTTCCTGTAAAATTTTTTAAAAATTATTTTAAACTTTATATAATGATATTTTGACTCTATCTATAAATTTATTATTAATTTTAAAGTCATTTCATTTTTTTCATAACTAGCTGCACTAGAATTTTTATTAAAATTTTTGATGGTACTGATAATTTATTTCTTAATATATTTTACTTTTTTGGATTTTTAATAATTGAATGCTATTTTTAGTTTTTAATATGTAAAAAATTTTTGCTGCTGTTATATTTAATAATTAAAAGTAGAATTTTCAGCTAACTTTGTGTGATATTTTTAATAACATGCACACTTGAGATTATTCAGCACTATATGTTGTTTAGATTTTTAATAAAAATTAACTCATTACTAAATCCTACATTAATTAAAATTTTATTTATATTTATATTAAACTAATTAGGTCATAGGTTAAACTATTTATAGAAGTTTTTTTTTCAGTAATGACAAGTATCACATGTATTCATTTTATAAAAACTGTTGGTATTTTATAATATGGTTGCAATAAAGGATTTTATATTTGTGATATATTACATTATTGTTTTTCCCCGTTTCAGTCCTTCTTATTACGTAAACGAAGAACAAACCAAACTCTCTAGGAAAGAAGAGAAGAAAAGAAAAAGTAGTGTCTTCTCTAGATTTCAAAGCAGCTACAGGACCAAGAAGGTATGGTTAGATAATTAATATTTATAGCTTTAATGTACAACAAAAGTAAATGGAGTAGACTTGTTAAATCATTACCTGACTTAGTACTGTCAGTCTTCAATTTTGAGGCTGTAACACTGGCTGGGTCATACATAAGATTTTAAAATTTGAGATACTGTTTCACCCACTGTTAGGAAAATGTGACTTGGGAAATGGTATGCCTATCTATGTCATACTGACTGTGAGTTAGCACATTAAAGATACTCTGAGTGCATGTTAATAAATGGCACATCATAAATCATACTTGCACATCACATATCTATACAAACTTTTTCTTAAAATAATCCTAAGAAATTAATAAACTTGCTGTGAATAGCTGAAAAATTACTGATAAAAGTTAAACATTCCAATCAATCATAATTTTGAAAGACTGAAATTTCTGGTGCATTATTCTGGTCACACAAGGAGATTTAAGCACTGGAATTTACCTAAATTTTCATGAAATTCTAGGTATCAATTTCAAAGTTTATTGGGGAGTAATCTCCCTTAGGTGAGTAACTCCTACACCGTAGGCTAAATTGTTAAATAGGGCCAACAAATGATTTTTGTATTTCTTTATTATAAAATAAACAGTGAAATTTGTTATGATAAAAAAATATTTTAATAAAAGCCCACTTTCTGTATTCTAGACCAATAAAAGGAGAAAGTAAACAAAGTACTTTAGAGGTTTTAGCTAAACCAAATAGTTTTCTTATTGACATATTGACATATTCTCTCTCTCTCTCTCTCTCTCTCTCTCTCTCTCTCTCTCTCTCTCACACACACACACACACACACACACACACACACACACACACACACACACACACAGTGTTTATACTATGTTTTACTTTGTGTACCATACTGGTGAGTGCAGACAAATATACATGATGTATATGCACATGCAGTACTATTAATCATGCATATACTGTGTCAGAAGTTAATTACATATCCTGGTGTAAAGAATTTGTTTTACCGTTAACCTGCCACTGATGTTACTATCTAATAGGTTATATATATAGGTACATGTGCACTTTAATACGCACTGCAGAAAGGTTCATTATTAATATAAAATAGGCTTTGTGTGGTCACATTAAACAGGGGGGGGAGTTATATTTTCTTTTACCGATGTGCTTGGCTCAAAGAGTTTCTAAAATGATAGTGACTGTAGCACTTTGTGATAACTTCAAATGTCTGACACCTACTAAACATAGAAATTTTTAGTGGCACTTGTCAGTAACTTTAAAATTTTGTGGCACTTGGATAATTTAGAATTTTCTGTGGCACTAGACAGTAACTTTGAAATATCTGTGGCACATAGTGATATCTTAATAATTTCAGTGGGACATGGTGATAACTTAGAAATTTCTCTGGCTATAACTTTGAAATTTCTACGACACTTAGAAATTACTTTGAAATATCTGTGACATTAAAATAGCAGTAGAATTTACTATAGATGTCAAAGCATGACCTTACTGTGGTAGCCACTGAGTAACAAGAGTCTGAAACAGACTAGCTTTATGTCAATCCCAAAAACGGGGAGGGAGGAAAGGGAAGATTATGTTTTTAGATAAAATACATGTATATGCAAGAAAACTGCACTCTGTTTTCCTGTTACATGCAAATATTAGTTTTTTAAACACTAAAAAATAAAAGAAAAAAATAATTATTATAATTTATAATTTTATAATATAATTTATTTCATTCATTTAGAGGAAGTTCTATCAATTTGTTTTTCTTTTTGGTAACTTATCAAAATAAAAATATTGTTTGCAGTCTTAAGTCTCAAGTATAGGGTAATTATCTCAATATTTTAGTTAAAAGCATAATCAGGGTGTGATTTTACTGATAAAAAGATTCCTTTAAAAATTGTGCGCAATCAACACAAACGTGCTGAATTTGTAAATAAATGAATATTGAAAATTGTTGTAATTGATTATTTATCAAAAAGGATAAAAATCTGATATCTAACAGTTTTTGGAGTTAAAGTAAGTTTCAGTTTTCGAAAAATTTTTCCCCGCTAATTTGTTGAACCTAATAACCTTGTGGTCTGTTACTTCCTGTGGGTTGTTGGATGTACTTATCTTAAGTAAGATTTCTAAAATTTGTACTTATCTTGAGAGAGAGAGAGATTCATGTTTTATCTTATAGTGTCTTGTTGTACATGCATTAACTGTAGATGTAAAGACAACTATTTGACTAGCACCTGCCTCTCTTCAGCCAAAAATCATTGATCATTATTTTAGACTAAAAGACACATAATTTTACTGGTAACCAATGTTTACCATTTTATATTTTTGTTCCCAAATAAAGTGTGAGAGGACATATTGGTTTTGCTATTTTTCTCCTTCTAAACAATCTGTTTTTGCTTTTTTTTAAAATGCTCTATCAGACTTTATTAGAGATGGCTTATCAGATTTTTTTTCTTTTTCTTTTCTTTTTAAAAAAAAAAAAAAAAAAAACTTTTTAAGAAAAATAAGAAATATGTGAAGTTATGCGTTTTATTATTCAATTTGGGACTTGAGTCTATTTAGTCCAATTTGTAGACTTGAAATCATCTTAGCCTCTAAGTTATCACCATCTGAAATTGGACCCAGTTATGTATATTATACTTTACTTCCTGTGTAAAGACAATACAGTCTGATCTAATCTACTGTGTAAAAGATGCATTTATTTTGTGCATTATTGTAAATGACCTTTTTATAAGATATAGTCATTGCTATGCTGATATGTAATGATTCATTCTTTGTTGAATATCAGTATATAAGTCCTTGTACAAGGTGACTGAACATTATCATGTAAATTACAGGTTGTTGTGCATCAAATAACTGTTACCTCAGTGAAGGTATAAATAAGTTGTACTTTAAAGTCTAATTTTAGCATTTAACAGTTAATGTATTCCTTAAGGGACATCTGTTTTAGAAAAATAAAGTTTACATCCCTATTGAGAACCATATTTAACTCTGAGACAACCAGCAAGCACCTGTTTACTTCGTGGTTTGTTCTGTGTTTGAAGAAAATTTGTTCACATTTGTGAATACAGGATACATTTGTTGAGTAAATAATTGGGAAGATAATTGTTTAATCAAAGGACTAAAAATTTATTTATTTATTTGGAGGCTAGATCTTAGCTGTTGAAAGCTCAATTCATACCAATTGACCTCTGTTGCCAATTTTTGTAAAACATCAGATTATGGTACCTCTCTCTAGGCTCAAATCCCACTTATCAGATCCACATGTGTGGAATTGTTTGCTTGTCACAGATTGGTGGTTTTCTCCAGGTACTCTGGTTTTCTCCACTGTCTCAGAATTGACAGTCTAAATGTAAGTAAAAGAATCTTGACTTGGACATGAAACACCATCATTCTACTACACTCAATTATTTATTGCTTTTCATAAAAGTTCAACACCATTCTGACCAAGCATAAAGAACATTTGCTCTAAAAGGGGATAAAATCCCTACCATGTCATTTCTAGCTATTCCTTCCAACAAAAGGGGGACAGCCTGTTAATATCAGGGAATCTGTAGATGATTTTCCCCCTAGGTAAATTACCAATTAAAATCTTTGATAAAATAGGAGCCTTATCTTTTGTATTTATTTGTATATCAAGGGAACATGAATGAATGATTATAAATTATAATTGGGTCTCAAGAGTTGAGGGTTGTAGGTTCATAATTCAGTTTGGATTTTAGGAGAGACTAAGTAAAGACTGATCAGACTTCAAGTTATCAGCAGTACCATTATTCGAGAAATCAAAGGCAACAGGAAACTGTTACAGGAAGGAGGAGAACGCAGGGTCAGACCGAGGATCAGACCCAGCACCTCCTGCACTATAGGCGAGTGCTCTACCAACTGAGCTACCCAGACTTCTATATTCCTCCCCTGTTGTTCTTTAGATTTCCATGGTTCTATGTGATATATCAATCTAAATTCCCTTGGATGGAGTTTATATGGCTAGCAAACGCCAGTCCACCACTTCTGAGGGCCACACTGACCTCCAAATTGTATCAGGAAGGAGGAAAATGCAGGGTCGAAACGGGGATTAAATTTGTGACCTCCTGCACTACAGGTGAGTGCTCTACCTACTGAGGTACACAAACTGCTACATAACTTAAAGTTTTGGATACGGAATTAGCAAAGTAAACTCAAAACAAGTTATGGCTATAATGACCAAAATCATACTTCATGGTGAAAATTAAAAATGTCACCATTAGGCTCTGTATAGGTTAGATGACAATGAGACAAATTTTCAAAAATAAGAAAGGGGTGGAGCCAGGAGTGTGGTCTAAGATCAGAATTTGTGATAGTAAATTTTATGGTCTACACCAGCGCTCCAGAAATGCCGGCAGTGTCAACCGGCGATTTTAGAAAATCAGTAAAACAAGATTTTTAATGCCAATATTTGCGTCCTTGGTAACAACCCCCCCCCCCTCTTTCTCTCTCTCCTTCCCGACCGTTGCGCAATTTCGTCTGTGTTTGTAATGTCAGTTTCTTTAATTGTTTAATATTTGATAGTTTACCGTTATAGGAAGCCTTTATTAATATGATGATCTATAACCTAATGTATAATGAACATTTCAAGTCATTAACTGTAATAAAGATCAGAGACACAGTGGTCTTACGTCATTTCCAGTTGATTTTCTTTCTCGTGGTATTATCCTTGATCAGAGCAACATCATATGATATAAAACTGTTTAAGTAGCTATAAATTATTAACTAAAAAATTCGGTTATTTAGTAGAATTCAATAAATTTATCGCCTATCAGGACTGATTAAAGCAAAAAAAAAAAAAAAAAAAAAAAAAAAAAAAAAAAAACTACTACTTTTGTTTGTCATTTTCCGGCGAACCTCGTTACTATATTTATATAACACAAACATGTTTGGTTAAATCAGATACATATATAACGAATATATGTCTCTGGTTAAATTTCTATTTTATTTGGTGTTAAAAGCTTCTTTGAAGTGAAATCCAAAAAGTCGGTCTTCAAACGGAAGTGATATTACAAAACACCCTCTCGTGATTCCCATGTTGGTAGTTTTTTTAAAGTAGTTTCCCCAGGTAAAGACACCGATATTACTCAATCATTAAACCATTCAAGCCATGTAACACGTGTCCTGGCTAACGATGCGTGTATATTGATCACATAATTACAGGTAATTAACAGATTAAGATAATTATCGATCTATCGGAGTATAAGCCCATAGTTCTGTTATGTGATTGATATTAAGGGTGCAGTAATAATTTATTTTTCGCCGGTTGGATGTTTTCACAACCAGCGTTTTTGCTTGCAAACCGGCGTTTTTGGCCGAAAAAGTGCCGTTTCTAGAGGTCTGGTCTACACCATTATCAATTATTTAGCTCACCAGAAGGTAGGAACAATTAACTATCAAACCGGATACAAGGTAGAAATTGAAATAAAATTTCCCATCAGATGTTCAAACTCTGATAGTGACATTAATTTTAATCCTTAAGGAACCCCTGGTGTTAAGTAATTGACATTTCAGTGTGACCTGTTACTCTTCTTATTCAAAAGTTCAGAAAGATATCCACATTTTAAATCAAATCAGATTTTCAAAAAATTGTGGCATGCTGACCAAGTGTCATGTTGACAACTATTTGTTATTTTTTATGGTCAGTTTCTGTAAATTAAAATTCTACAATTCAGTTACTCTCATTTCATGTCCAGTTTTTGTGGAGTACTAATTACCCCCTGTGGTAAAGTATGGAGGGGCACTTGGTTAACCATTCACCTTATAATTAGGGTATTTTACCAAGAGATTATAAGTACAATTAGTCCATGTCACATTACTGATATGAGGTAACCCCCACCACCCCCTACATTGATGTAAACAAGGGAAAATAATTGGATATCAGTCAACCTGAATAATATTGATAGTCCAAACAGCTGATGAGTAGGAATTGTGTTACACAAATCCCGATGATTGCTACACTTTTTGGCAATTTATTATTACCCCAAGTGGCATGAAAATTTATAGATTCTGAAGCAAATCTGAATGCACTAACAATGAGTAAAGACTTAGCACGTTCCTCGGTGCTTTGATGTCATAAAAAATATTAGAGTGGGCCGCTAAAAACTGTCACTTCGCATAGATAAGTACATGTAACTGGGAAGGTAATTAGGTACGAGTATTTAATAAATATTTATGCCAATACTTTGTTGATGAAAGAATGAGATCAGGATTACATTGGTTTATAAGTAGGTAGGTTTATTTTGTACTTACCTATTAAATATAAATTGTTTAGACTCAGCATGTCTGCGTTTTATCATTTCACATAATTTGTATCTTCTGCTGCAGTTAAGCAGTTAATCGCTAATCAGATGTCGATACTTAATGGATCGGATGTTTATTTCATTCATCTGGCAGAATTGTATTAATTTATGATGTTATTTTCATTGTGTTACATGTTTTGATTTTTGAGAACGTATTTGTTTCAATTTGGATGGATGTGATGAATATTAAAAGGATTGGAATTGTAATTTCTTCAGTATTAAGTCTGATTGTTCAAGTTGACATTTGTTCATCTCATACATTGTGTTAAAAACGGTACATACCAGATTGGAATTGTGTTCCTCTAATGGACAATTAATTTTTGAAATAGACAGCAGCTAAATTACTGTTAGAAATATTGAGTTGAAAGATTGTATAATACAAGTAAGAATGTCCTATGTGAAGTAAAGTGGACCCTTGGTTGTTGTAAGAAGGATTGTTATTGATTTATATGATTATACAATAGCTTTATAGACTAACGATACATTTGTGAATATTAGACATTTGTATATCGCAGTTTTATATAGTGGAATATGATGTTTTTTGTATCGATGAATGGAAACATGTTTAGAGTAAGTACTGAAAACTAATGTTGAAAATATACATTTACCACATAACAGTTACTTCTTTATCTTTTGTGCTTAACAATACAGAAATTTTGTTGCAAAATTCCCAGATTAATACTGTTTTTTGTGAAAAAACATAAACTATACAATTCAATATTCAGTTGAGTGGTATTTTACAACCCAGACAAGATTCAGTTCGCTTTCGAATGGTCAGTGGTTTTCTCCAAGTGCTCCATTCCAGAACTAAACACCATGATTAAAGTGAAAAATTTTGATTGGGGCACCAAACACCATTATTCAACTCCACTCTTTTAGTATCAGCAGACTTGTAGTCAGATAAGGTTTTGTTCTAAGAAGTCACTAACTTGTGACATTCTAACATAAAATTTCCCTTTTTGACACTTTCATTTTAAAGTTGATATAACTTTTAGATTTTAATTACCAAAAAAAGGTTAGATGTCCACTTTTTTTCTACAAATATTAATGTGTTATGTGAGATATAAAAACATTTTTTCTCTCAAAATTACAAATTTGTTATTATATAACCGAAAACCTTTTTAAAAAAACAGATTTATGATTACCAGACTGGTTTATACAAGTACCTGTTACTAGATAATTAAACAATTATATATTGTGTAATGTGTGGTATTTTAACAGATATTTTAAAATATTTAAATTGATTTAATACTGATAATCAAATTTAAAGTTTAACCTTTCTGATGAAAGATCACTGATGTTATTATCAGCTCGTAGTAAAGAGATATTGTAATCGTGTCAAATTTTAACAATCGATAAGGTAGACATTTATCCTGACAAAAAGGTTATCAGTTTCTTGGTATTGATTTAATCAAAATTTGAGATTGATAGCAATCATAAATAAACGGTATAATTGAACAGCTGTGACTCAACACAAGACATAAAATACATTATATTATTTCAAAGTTTATTGGTAGTTCAAGGTAGCATATGCTCAGCTTTTTAGTACAGTTTTAATTCATTAACAGACCTGGAGAAACTTTGTTGTTTGGTTTTCAAAAACATAAAGCAAATTTTCAATTATACACACTCTGGACAAAAAATCGCTGTTGTTATTGCAAGTTTAAGCTGTTGATTGTGTAACAAGGTGAGAGAATTGTAAATTTCATTTGTTATGGCAACATGTGTTACACATGTAAGAATTGTAAAAGGAATATGTAATGATGTTTTAATATAGCTAACATGTAACATTATTGAGTGTGTTTTCTCTGGTTTGCTATAAAACTGTAAAAATGATGGCTTAAGGTTGCTCTTGCTTAGCAATTAATAGACACAACAATGAAAACATTCTTGATTTTGAAGGGGACTCCCAATACAATGCTAGATTACAAGTTCACATTGTGTTTAGCATTTATCATATGATGGTAATTTTTTTCAAACATTTTAAAATTCCAATCAGAAATGTCTCTTGCAATTTTTTTCCCTTTTTTTCTTTTCTTTTTTTTTTTTAATATGATTTGATTAAAAGAAAGTTATTCATGACAGAGAATGCACTTGTGAGTTTTACTTGATGACTTGATGAAAAATATTGAGAAAACCTCACACCTGTGATTAATGTTGATTCAAATGATGATACAGGTTTACAGTGAGGTATTGTGGATGATATAATAATTAAAAAGTCCTACCTTGACTTTATGACCCAACATAAGATTTTTAAAAGTAGCAATACAGTGGTCTATATCTTATTGGATGGTTCGTTGTAATGTTGTTAAATGTCAATTAGCAATTTTCAGCTATTTGTGCTAAAAAGCAAGATGATTAATCTAAAAATAAGTTCATTATGTGTGAGTGTGAATTATGGTTTGTCCTATACGTAAGACAACAATTTGTTAAGGTGCTAGCTCACCGAGTCATTATGCTGCAAACAGGCATACCACTCCCCCAGTCTATGCACTGGCAAGCAGGTAACCAAGTTGATACTCTGTTGTCCTAATGTAGAGTGCTAGGTGAGGAAGCAGTATCTCAAATTTTAAAGTCTTATGTATGACATGGCTTGGGTTTGAACCTATCCACTCAAGATGGACACTCGAGATAGAGAGATTTCTATCACTGAGCCACTGAGGCGGTGCTCTATATAATATGTGGCCTCATTGTATTGATAGTCTTCAATGTTTTTCATTTCTCTTGCTAGTTGTTGAAGTGTTTTCCGGGTAATACGTTTCAATACACCATTCTAAAACTGACCACCTCCAGTAAAAGAATCTCAGCACGGTCTTGCATGTACTCCATTTCCAATCTTAGGAATGTCATTACCTAGCTACATAGTTATCACAATTTTTTTTTTTCTGATACTCATGCATGGACTGATGAAATGAAAAAAAATGCAGATTTTAATGTCAATTTGGGGAATTTATTAATCTGAAATGTAGAAATTAAAAGATTTATGGTGTTGAATTTGATTTATTTAGTTAAAATAAATATACACAAAGCATTTTTAGTTAAATGCTTATATAAACTGAGGTAAATTAACTCGCAGAAATATATGTCATGGACTCCGTTAACTGGAACCTATTTGATGTCCAGAATAAAGTATATAAACATTGTACCTTAGGTAAACAAAACATGTCACTGTTAGTAGATGTAATTAAGATCAAAATCACCAGGTAAATTTTAAACTTTAATGCACCATAATTATCTTACACACCTGTGATCTGCACCTGAAAAGTGCATACCTGTACATAAATATACATACATGATTATTAATATGATAGTAAGTAATGGTTATCATAACAATAGATGTTACTTGACAAATGTAATGTCTGATGTATTTTTTTATATATATATATTTATAGAACAAAGATAAAGACGGCATAAAGCCAAGAGATACCCACCGCTTTGTGTCCGTTTCCTTTAGTAACTCAGCAGCTTGTCATGTATGCAAGAAGTCCATGGCAAACAAGCAAGCTCTTCGTTGTGAAAGTAAGTAAATTAATCTGTCACAAGGATTTCTCTAGCCAAGGCCACAGCACCAAATTGGTTGTATTGTTGGATTAAAAATGTTATTTTGCTTCATTGCTTTTGTATGCTTTTATATAACTTTGCCTTCACAACTGTGAATGCTTTCAAACATATTTGGCCTCATCACTATGGATTTTACTCAAGTTAACTTTGTTTGAGAAAAGAGTTTACCTGATTGCAGACCTTTTTTTGCTAATTAGCTTGAGGATATTGTGTGAATGTGTGCTAGCACTATAAAAGTTGTTATGTACACACTATAGTAAAATGATTTATAGTAGATTAGAAACATTTACATAAACTTGTCTGCCATATGCGTTATATTCATTTTTGGATAAAGCTTTCAGATTAATAAAACTGTCTTTTTCCACAGTATGACATAAAACATGCAACAGAGAGTTTGAACAGGCATACAGTGATAACTATATATGATGTGTAACCTCAAATATGTTTTAGGGTATTTTGTTCTTCAGATACAATGTTTTCACTAGAATCCTCAAATTTATTTCAAGTTTAGTTCATTCAGAAAAAATTAAAGACCATTTGAGCATTAGATGCCATATTGGACCACATGTTTTTTCCATTTATATTAGTGTCTGATTTGGAATCTAATATCACCTGCATCACCAAAACACTTTGATGCAAATTTGCACTTTATTTACTACAACAAATCTTGTACTTCAAGCACCTGTTTGTTTACCATCACTAAAATTCTCCTAAAAATATTTATTTGAAAATAAGTGCCAAATAAACATAAAAAGGAACTATGATAAATATATAGTGAAATAATCACAGATATTATGTAGAATTAAAAGTTCTTATACTGCTGTTATTATGCAACCTAAAGATGGAAGTGTTATGCAACCTATCTGTTTGTTCTTGTGTGAGGTTTGGGATTAATGTTACGAAATATAAATCCTTTTTTTTTGTATTTTTCTGAAAAATTTGAATTCTGTTTTATTAAATGATATGAATATTAATCATTAATAAATACTAGTATCAATCAAAAATTTATATGCATAGAGATACATAGATATATAAAAAATTTGTCTGATAAGACAGACAATTTGATGCTTCACAGTGAGATCTTTCTGATTTTTTTTTACTGATAAAGTAAAAATTATGTAATACTCGGTTGAGATTAAAAAATACAATTAACACCGTTATATCATTTTATTTTGAGTTTTATGTTAAATTGAGTTATTCAGTGAATTGTTTATTTGTTACTTGTAAACAAGTTTATTGACATGATTTGATGTACAATTTATTTATAAACATATCTATATGTATGTGTGTGTACCAGTATATATATATATATTGCAAAATTGCATGTGTATAGAGAATCAATTAATTCATTGTACACATTTTCTGCAGTTTTTGATACATTAATCAAAACATCTGGTGATATAAAACAAAAATTCGCTTGTTTTACATACTATTTAAATCATAAACTCTTCGTGTATTATGTAACATTGGCTTTTTGTATGTCACAAAATAGCTCTGCATTATTTTTTTTTTGAAATTGTGACAAAATTATGAATGAGGTTATTGAAAATTATTGTGAAGAAAAAGAAAGTGTCAATGTTTTCTTCTAACTGTGGTTTAGTTGTTCACATATACTGTTTTTTGGTGAGTCCAGGAAGTAGTTATCTTTTTTTTTTTTTGTGTATTCTAGAAATCTTGACTATTAATATTTCTAAATCAAATTAGATACCACTACTATTTAATCACACCAAAACATCAAGACAACAATTTGCCATTTAGTTTAGTGTCTATACAATTTCATGAGATATTTAATCCAGGGTCCCGGAAATGTAGCAAGGTATAAGCGAGTAGTTTGGTCACTCAAAAAACAAGACAAAGAGGTTGTTACCATATTACATGTACTATTTTTGCTTTGAAGCAGCCATTTTTGAAAGGCTTGATATTACCAACTACCAGTAGTCTGAATGTATTTTAATGTATTTTTTGTGACCCATTTGTGGATTGTCATTTAACGCTGTTGTTAAAACACTTTAAGCTAGAACTTTTTTTTTTTTTTTTTTTAAAATTCCTTTATAAATTCATGTCATTTAATTAAAAGAGTATATTTGTTGTTTTCAGATTGTCTTGTGAATGTACATGAGAGCTCTTGTAAGGATCAGATAACTCCTTGTGATAAAAACAGACTTCATATGAAGGTGAGATTCATTGTTTCTGATTATTGTGACCTTGTAGAGTATTACATATTCCTATTTCATTAAATCCTTCCTTTTTAAAGGGAACCTGAAACAGTGTACAGGTGATGAAATCAGTACAGTACTTATGAAATCCCAGCCTTATACCATTCTAGCAGACCAAGATGTTCCATGCTTTTGTTACTAAGTAATTTTTTAGCCATTCTGCTTGTGATGTTTCCCCATGATACCTGTGGCTACCCTCCTTGATTGTGAAGCTTTCTTATTGTATACTTAGTAATTCCACCCTGTTCAACATGCATAGATAATTTTGAAGATAGAGACTTCCTGGATTTGTCAAAAGACTTCCCTATAAGGTTCAGACCTACTACAGTTGAAAAAATTCTCTAATTATTAACATACACACAAAATTTTGATACCATTAACCTGTTCTTTTCAAACACCATGGATAAATTAAATCATTGGCATATTCAAAGGGGGGGGGGGGTGTTGCAGGGGTTGTAAGCCCCCTTTACAAAATTCAAGATAGATAGAGAGAGAGAGGGGGGAGGGAGAAATGTGACCAGAAGGTCCCCAAAAGTTAAAAAATATTCATTTTTTCATTGTCCCAAGACCCTTTACCAAAGGGGAATTAAGCCAGGATCAGTACTCACAATATTTAATGATAAAATTCTGGAATCCTTTTTTTTTTTTAATTAGTCCCATCAATTTTAATTTGTCTTTGTTTTATACATGTATTTAAATAACTGTAACACTTGGCTACCTCAAAGTCAGAATCAAAGCCCACATACTTGTCAAAGTTTCACTACATGTTAATATAAATGCTTATTTATAGGTATGTAAAAGATAGATTAAAAATGATTAGGACCTATTTATATGTCCTATACTGGGGTCTCTATAATAATGATTGTGTTTACAAACATTTAAGATTGAACTTTTAAGACAAATATTTACATACTTTTTAATAAGTGTTCGATTTGTCATGTTATTTCTACCCCGGCAAGTATCCCTGGACAAAAAACTGACAGTGTTAGAACTTAAGACCTCATGGCTAGATTAAAATAAGCTTATTTTTCCGGTGTTTATCCATGATTTAACAATTGTGATATCTTTTTAGTAAAAAGAATTAGATATTTTGTTAACACAACATTGAAAATTTAAATTCTTTTACATTTACAAGATTATAACAACACCGCTGAATAATCTTAATGTTGGTTACTCTGATAGATTGTGGTCGTGATAATGCAAAAATCTCATAGTCATGATAGTGCAAAAACCTCATACATTTTAGGGGTGAAAAATTGTAAGATTTCAATTAGATTTATATAACATATTTAAGTACAGGATAAATGGTGCAAGTTAATTAATTAACAATATGATACTATGAATGATAAATGAAAATATCTAAGATGATTAAAAATCATTTATTGGTCATCAAACTTTTTTCTTCCTTTTAAAATTTGAAAACTTGAAAGTCAGGAATTGAAGTCTAATGTCATATCTTGAATAAGTAAAGTTTCAAATTGATGGTTAATATTTTTGACCAATATTTTTTCTCTGGTTTTTCATTTGTTGTTTAAGCCAAGCTAGTAATTTCAAACCGTTTTGTAAAGTAGACTTGAGAATTTTTACCCAGGTAAATTAAATTTACCTCTTCAACCAAGGAAAAAAAGTTTTATATCAAATTTATTTATTTATTTATTTATTTATTTATTTATTTGGAAAGGGGGGGGGTAGTCTTAAAATGTCTTGTATTTCAGAAGGTACAAAAATAAACTTTGGCTAAGTATTTTTAATGTTCATCTGACTTTTTTACCCAGGCTTTCTCGTGGTTAATCTTGTTTTTGTTTGTTTGTTTTTATTTCTAAACATGTCATATTTATTACGATTATGTAAGAAGTAAGTAACAAACACCCAGACATGATTTAAATGTCCTTAAGTGTGAAAAACATCCTCAATTATATACAACAAACAGCCTTTAGGGGACAGATAATTTCTCTTTCCCAGGGATCACTTGTCACCAAAAAAACATTTATTTAAATTTGTTTATTTATTCTTTATTATAAGTTGATACAAACTTTGCTGGTAATATCAGACATCAAATCTGCAAATCAGAATTAAATTAGTTCAAGTTTTTTTTTTTTTTTTTTAAAATGATTATAAATTTTTAAAAAATCTTAAACAATCAAAAGTCATATTCTCAGAGTGTTATTTGTCTTAGAAAACCTCTGCTGTTGGTCTTGGGATGAAAGCCAGAGTGTAGGTGAAAAATAAGATTAACAACATGGATGTTTACCTTTGGGCATCACCAACATGCATGTTTATATAAGTACACTCTCATCTTTCTACTGTTCACCTTCCTGCTGTATGGCCAAGTAAACAAGTACATGTACCGGTATTTGTTTTCCTTCCTACATGTCTACTAGCTGTGATGTAATGTCGATCAGGATGGATAATTGTTGTTCAGAAATCTTTTTTTATTCAGTTTTGACAAATATATTTTATAAAGTGATGATCATCTAAAGGTTAGTCTCATAATATACTGCTTACAAAAAAATGGTAATGATCACATTAAATATGCCTAAAGACTTACCTAACTAATACAAGGAGTATAGCTAGGTTATAAACAATTCCTCTCCATCATGCTCTGTTCCTTGCTAGCTGAACTCCAGTTACAACATATGTTTACCACATTTGTCTTGGTTGTCCTCTGTTTTTCTGATATGTTTTATTGTCAAACCCTTTTTGTAAATATCAGAATCTGACTGAGAAATGTTTGCAGTGAATCAAGGTTTTACTGTAATAAAAAACCTTATACATGTGTACTTTTAAAACTGGAAAATATAGAACAAATGTCCTTATCTCAAAGTCTTGGTTTATTTTGTTTGTGAATCTTTTTATCAAAAATACACATAAATACAAAAATTTATTTATTTATTTATTTATTTATTTATTTATTTATTTATTTATTTATTTATTTATTATTTATTATCATACATACTGCTTTTTTATTTTTGGTATTTGAAAGATAATAATTTAAGCTGTAAAATTGAAATACTTCTTTAACATTTCTTATAAGAAATTTAATTAAAAGAATAAAATCGTAGGAAATTACTCAACAGTTTTAGTTCTGAAAGACACAAAATGAATGAATGCTTATTTATACTCTCATGCAACAGTTCCACAATTTTTTTGCAAAACCTTTTTTTATTTTTTACCTTAATTAGTGTCATGTAACATAAAATTAATCAAAAATTTTATTTCTCAAAAATATAATCATGGTTTTTGTTAATGTCCAGGGATTCTCTCATGCAACAGTGTCACTAATTTTTACAAAAACTTTTTTTCTGTCTTTAATTAGTATTATGTAACTTATCCATAAAATAAGTGAAAACTTTTTATCTAAAAAATACAATCTTTGATTTTTTTTTAATGTTTATAGAAACTGTGAGAATCCACATGACACAGGTCAAATTGTTTTGAAAAATTAGCAAGTTAATAAGTTTATTTAGGGTTAATGACCACAGGCATTTTCTGAATTACTGAAGTCGATCACCTGTACACTGTTATATATCATTACCTTAAGTTTCCCCCCAACATGTATCACACATTCCCCATGTAACTACTGGTAATTATAATCCATCTATGTCTATGGTCTGTTTCATTTTATATAGCACAAGTTGTCAATAAACTAATCAACCACAAACTTTTATTCCCCTCTAGGCAAATCATAGTTTTTTGAAATTGGTTATACCAAATCAGAAAAAAAAACTCATTTCTATAAATTATTGATGTGTGACAATTTGACTGCATGGCAGATTTTAAGTCTCCTGTTTGGGTGTGTGACCAGATCATTTATGGGTCAAAATAAACCCAATTTAAGTTCAAATCAGGGAGATTTATATAATTTACCAAATCATCAATCCAAGATTTTTTCTACATTGATCACATGACTGTCAGCTGATAACGTTCAAAAAGCAAACGGAACTTGAATGCAGACAAAAGGAGGATATATTATAGTTAACAGTGTTTGTGATGGATTATGTTGACATTTGACAAACTGTTTACTTGATCATCGAGTATTTGTATACAGTGTATACATTTGTGTTAAATTTGTATACAAAGTGCTCTTCAGTTAAAACTCGCTGATACAGATATAGAGTGGTTACAGTTAGATGATCAGACATTTGTACTTTATATTATATGGTCTAGTGATTCCATCTATCTAATTAAATATCATCCAAGTGTCAGTCTGGAAGTGAAAAAACTATTTTGAAATTCATCTCATTGTAGCATGAATTTTTAAATGAATTGTTGTTATATGAACAGTTAAAATTAAGGAAAATTTTTTGGATATATCGTTCAAAACAAAAGTTTTGAAATCAGTGGACATTTTCACATCACCAGTTACAACATCAGGCATGAGATTATTTCACTATCACTATAATCTCTACAATGAGTACCAAATTTTGAATTAATAGTAGTTCCACTTGGCTAAAAATTCCAGTTTCTTTGGAATGTATTTTGATAAAAATTTCAAATAATAATGAATAAATTTTTTATCATGGCTTTCTCTGATTTTACCAAGGTACCGCACAGAGTAAACTCCGATGAGGGACAACAGAATTTGTCATCATCCAACAGATTACGGGATAATACACAGCCTTTAGCAGGTTTGTATTAATTATATAATCTGAATAATTAATATGTAACTGAAATGTCAAGAAAATTTGTTTTACATTTGCTTTAAACTATTTTTTTCCTTGATCTCTTGTTTATTTTTTACCCCTCAGGGAATGAAAATTTGCAACTTTTAATAAGAGATATTCTTAAATTACTATTTGAATGTGTTGATATAGAAACCGGTATTATCATTGTCTACATGTACTTACAGTAACTGTAAGTGTTGTGTTAAAACAAGGTAAACCTGTTTATTTCAACTTTAAACCCACATGTCTACATTTGCATAATGTTTCAGTCTATTTAAACAAACGTCTGTTATGCATTTTTAACAACAAGTTTACTGAACATGGATTTCATCAAATGAAGTGAAACCCAGTCTGTCAGAAATCAGACAAAGTTGTTGTGTTTGTAATTAAGAAAAACCAGATTGTTTGGTGTACATGAAGATAATATACTGTCTCCTGCTATTAACGGCCTGCGTGACTGCCTGATCTATAGCATCAAGATCATGACCATTGGCATCTGCACCCTGATTTGTTTTTGTTTGGTGTTTGATGCATTACATATTATACAGGCTGACAGTTTTTGTCAGAAAATATAACATCATACATGTTCAACAACTTGAGGATGACATAGGGGATCGACCTTCGGACTAGCTGATATAGGCATTGGCCTTGAGACTGACTTAGGCATCAACCTTGGGACTGACATAGGCATCAACCTTGGGACTGACATAGGCATCAGGCTTGGGATTGACAAATGCACCGGCTTTGGAACTGACAAAGTCATTGACCTTGAGACTGACATAGGCATTGACCTTGAGACCGACATAGGCATTGGCCTTGAGACTGACATAGGCATAGGTGGTGTGTCAGCAAGATCTCTGCATCTGTTTTAGAAGTGTTTGGTATATTTGTTTGGTTGACAAGATCGGTCATCATTAGTTCTTGCATGATGGTTGAGATGGGCTGAAAAACTAGACTGTTTTTCCGCTGTTTTCTGTCAGATCTCTTTTCATGGTTGTGATGTCCAGGTGAGCTATCCATTTGTCTGCCAGCTTATGTCTGATGGTTTAAATGTGCAGGTGAGCTATTCTGTTTGTCTATTGGCTCTTGTTTGGTGGCTAACATTGTTGGTCATGATGTGTAGATGAGCTATTCTATTTGTCTATTGGCTGTTGTTTAGTGGTTAACATTGTTGGTCATGATGTGTAGGTGAGCTATTCTATTTGTCTATTGGCTCTTGTTTGGTGGTTAAAATGTGCTGGTGAGCTATTTTTCTGCCAGCTTTTGTTTGATGGTTGAGACGTACAGGTGAGCAATCCTCTTTGTCTATCAGCTCTGGTTTTAAAGCTTATGATTAAAATCTTCTGTCTGGCTGGGAATTCAACCTGTAAACTTCGATCTTTGTATCTATATAGCATGAATGGAATGCCATCAATATTGCCCACTTGTCATTGAAGTCAAATATTGCTGAGTTATGTAAATATAACCAGCAAAAACTAAATCAACACAAGTTTCCTTATTGAACGGAAGTTAGATGATATAATAATATAAATATTCTTCAATTAATCAGTTTGTTGAAAGTATCGTTATGTTATCAGGTAAAAATCCACATAACTTTTTATTTATGACTTATTTCCGGTGGCTATCAATATTGCTTTATTTGTATTTTGGAGACTAAAAATTGATTTTTTGGGCGGCTAAATTCTGCATTATCAGTAAAAATGAATCCTGTGTTATAACCTATATACAGAAATTTTAACTGATATTATAGGCAGTTGGTATTGACAATGTTAATCAAGTATCCAACTCCGTCAAGTGGTTCAGATTGCAGACTTATGCATCAAGGAGACAACTTTGATTAGTCTCAAGGGTTAATCTCAACACAAGTTCATGTGGTGTGTTAGTGTGCTAGTGTTTTTGATCTACATGCATTATGGCATCCTTTAGTGTGCTAATACACTTCCACTCCCGCAATGTAACAGATAAATATTGTAGACCACTCAGTTCATTATTCTGGTACTTGGTTAACCAGTAAAGGCCTACAACAAGATAAAAACTGTCTTACTTGCCGTCCACCTTAGGTTGAACCAAATGCGGTGAGAGGCCCTGAGTTTGAAGACGAATGTCTAAATCACTCTGCCACCACCAACCCCCCTTATCCACTTTCGACATTTATATTCCCAGCCACTTCACATCTTTGAGAATATTCAAAATTCTGCGAACAGATAACCAACTTCAGTATCTTAAATTTGTTGCCAATTTTCTAAGGTATTCATTAAAATGATCAGAATTTTATCTTTTCTATCATATCTGATCATCAAAATGTTGAATGTTTTTGGTTTGATGTTGAATGTTGAGGATTGTGGTTAGATATATAAATACACCATTTGCCAGTTTTGGTGATAGTGTCTTATCGTGTTTTACAACTGGTAACAAATGGTCCTCCAATAAAAAAGAGTTCCACTTGACAAGATTCTGAATAGAGTTGTTTTGTCATTAAAAAAAGTTTTTAAAACTTTTTATTACTGTTTAATTTCTGACAGATTATGATAATTTATTATTTATTTTAATCATTAACAATAATTCTACATTCAATTATGAAAAATGTTTTAATGATATTAGAACAGCATACCAATGTTGTGTACTTGTTTTGGGGGAAAAATTTGTAAAATGAATAAACATGCTGAAAAGTAAAATTATGTCATTACAAAAAGTTCCATGCAGTTTCTTGGATCAGATGCATGTGTAAGTTTTACCTGTGTTATCCGAAAGAAAAAGGGGGAAAATGCCCAGTTGTTTGAAAAACTGAATTTCTAGGCAAGACAGGATATGATTGCATAACATGAGATACTAGTAGATTCATACTTGTTTTGAAAAGTTATACCAAAATTAATTGATAAATTAATTGAAATTTTGCCACAACTTCCAGTTGATAAAGAGATATACCTTTCTGATCAGCATATATTATATAATTTGTATACAGTTTAGTAGAACAAGGTCATGTAACCCTCCCCTTATCATTTTAATGGCCTCTGTGTCCTAGATAAGATTCTACTAAAAGAAAATTAAATGTCATGTTAACACCCTAGAAATAATAGCATTGTAATTGTGATATATATATATATATATATATATATATAATGTAGGCCAGCTGACTCAGTTTTTATGATTCAACTTAATAAGACACATATTTAATTTATAAATAATTTCACTTAATATATTCAAGGAGATTTGTTTTAAAATGCACTTTTTTTACATTTAAGTGAAATTTAAGAGCAATAGCTAGCACTTACTGCTGCTCTACAGTTTTAAGATTTTCCCATGTTTTAACGGCAGTGAACTTTACAGGCCTTTTGTAATAGATAGTCACTAAATATCAAATGAGTCATTGTGTATAAAGGTCTCAAGTCATTGTGTTAGGGCAAAATGTCACCCTGTATTTAAAAGACCCTTTGAATTTACTCATTGAGGCTTGCTAAATGTTTAGAACTTGATAGTTTTGATGAGCCTTATAAGAACTAAAAATTCTTGTGTAATAGCTTTTTTTACCTTAAAATTATAAAATATATGGTAATCAACTTTTGTTTTTAGAAAGAAAAGAGAAAGAACAAAAATAGAAAACAAAGTCCATACTTGTGTTGAATTATATAAATACACAAATGTAAATATAAGTCTAAGTTAATATCAGAATACCAATGAAGCAAAGTTCACATTCAAAACATTCTGCTTAATATGAAAACATTTTAGACAAAACTCATTTTATAACAGTTGGAAAAGTTTTTAGTTTGCAGGGTGGATCATAGCATCAAGAATAATATTTTTGAATATTGCTCAAAAACATTTGTTTTATCTCAAGATACAGCATATTTTTAAGAAATGTTGCAGTGACATAAATTTGTGACTGAGAATGTCAGTAGCCAATTTAAGGCTTCATTAAGTACAATTTATGGTATAATTCAAATGAAAAGATACCGGTAGTTTGGTTCCTGTTTGTTCATATGAATTACTGAATGTCAGGTCTTTAAATGTTTTGGTAAAATTCACGACAATATTTTTTAATCTTCAACTGCCTCTAACTATCTATTGGGTACGATAGTCCAATTATTATACAATTATAGCATGGTGATGAGGTCGATATGTGTTTTATCGACTGAAGAAAACCGATATCGACCGAGGATGTAGTCCGAGGTTGATATCGAGTTTCTTCAGTTGATAAAACACATTTCGACCGAAATCAAAATGCTACAATTGCTTTATTATTAAATCCGACCATAAATGTGTTGTTTCACCTTCAAAAATAAAGATCAAACATTCTCATATCAACAATAACACGTAAGCTTGGACGCCATTTGAAAACAATGAATACAACGCGGAGCGGAAACGATCATGGATGAACCCAGCCACGTGCTCCAAGTCAATATGATGTTTTTGCACACTCTTTGCAATATGATATTTATCGCAAACCACGTGATGCAATCTAAGCCAATGGGAATGTTTAAATAATATGATTTAATAATAAAGCAGGTTATTTTAACATGACTAAATTTTGAAGATCTTGACAAGAAAAGGTCAACTGAAAACTTCAGCATATTTTTTCAATGTGATCTAAAACAACTCACTCCTGATTGACAAGTACACAAATATTTTGATTTTTTTTTTTTTAATGCAATTTTAATACTTCCACCTAATATCCCAAAATTTACATCCCGTAAAAATAACCTGCTATACAGTATTTGTGATTCCCTGTTACAAAAATAATCGGCCTGATTAGAAACCCGAGTTTGATGATGCTACTGTTGAAGTGAAATTTACATATTGAGGAACAAAATAACTGATTTCAAACAAAAGGAACTTTAAGACAAAATAGCGATTAAAATTGATTCAAGTTTTCATGTAAAAGAAATGGTTGAATGGTGCAGACTCTTAGCATATGATTATTATTTATATCTGGCATTAAAAAGTAAAGATCCTTTTTTTGCTTTGAGTCAGGATAATTTATACATGAAGAAAGTCTCAGTTAGTGGAGTGATGGTTATTTATACTGATATGTGATATTATTTATCTGGAGAAGTCAGTTCTTAGTGGAAGAAACCATATAACCCCCCCCCCCCCCCCCCCTCCAAAAACCCATATCTTTGGCTGAACTGACAGATTTCTCACACTAAGATCTGCTCAGTTAGATTTTAAACTAGGTGATGAAAGTGTATGATCCATTTGATCCGTAAGCCCACACGTTAGTCCGCTTGATCACAGTGGCCCATGATCAGTTGTGTTACTGAAATTGCAGCCCAAATTGTATCAGAAAGACCAGGTTTCTTGTCAAGGTTGTCTTGTAGTGATGGTGTGTTTTGTACTGCAGTCAAGAGTCTTACTTATTTTGAGGCCATCGGTTATGGTGCTGAGAAATAAACTTGAGTGTACATAATGGCCAACTGACAAATTTCTTGCACTTGCTTTGGATAAGTAGAATTTTGATTTATGTTGTAAAAGACATTATGTTTTTTTTAGTTGGCTCTTTGGTCACAAAGGTTCCACATTGTACCAGTTTATAAATGGCTTAGCAAGTTTCAACAACTGGTTGATTAAATTATATTAAGTAGTGCAGTGTTTAAGTCTTAAGTGGTTGAAAACTATAGGTGGAACTTATTTCCTGGTATGACAATTTGCCTTATCACCCTGATTGTGTTATAACAGTGTGGGTGAAGGATAGTTTCACTTTATGAGAGATCTTGGCGAGACAGCTGAGTATTAAGTAGTAGATCATATAACTGATCTGGACATATAATGGACATGCTTGACCAGTCATTATGATGATTATTGACATAGTTTAGTGATACAATGATTATGTTGGAAGCTATTATCTAGTATTATCTGTACAGACAGGTGCCCTCAATCAACACTGGACAACACAGATGATGGGCACTTTTGAAGGTAATCCAGATTGTGTTGGCACAGAACATGGCTAAATGTCAGCTTCTTATTCATATTTCATGTATCTTTGTTTTTTTTTTATATCAATTTTATCTGATCATTGGTTCAGTTTGAATCCATCTCGTAAAATTTTTAGCCTTGTATGTTATTTATACTGTATATTTAAATGCCTTTATTTCGGTATTTTTTTTTTTTTCACCATTACAAAATGATTTTATTGCAAAGATTTAAAAAAAATTTTGCTATGTAACACATAACTACTTGTGTTCTGTCGGTTGTTAATAGTTTATTGATTCTAACTGTTTTTACCTTTATTTGTTGGTGTGTAACAACACATCCCATCAATGAAGGACTATTTCTGTGGTGTAGCTTTGAATGACAATTTTATTGATATTTTAATCGCTTATAATAGGGAAATTATTGATTTTTCTCATATTTACATAGAAATTATACAAAAGGGTTTTAAAAATACAACAATGTAACAGATGCAAGGGATCTGAGGAGAAGTTATTAAGAACATTTGAAATCATCAAATAAAAGTGATCACAGATTATTTTTGTTGATTTTGATAAAGTAAACTTCAATTTCACATATCAATCTGTGTTTTATAATTCAGTCACTCGATCACCGATCACCAAGCTGTAATTAATTTTTTTATTAGTCAATCACATACCATATACAATGACAATATACTGGTTATTAAAAATCATAATGGTAATCTAATATTTATTGTTCAATATGAAAATTAAATGCAAGTTTTCTTTCAAAACTGCAGCAATTTATATTTCCAAAATTGGTAAGAATTCTATAGCTTCAATTAATAAACTAATTACAAGAGAGAGAGAGAGAGAGGGAGAGAGAGAGAGAGAGAGGGAGAGAGAGAGAGAGAGAGTGTGTGTCTTAGTACATCAGTATGATTTTCATATCATTGTCAACATTTCATAAAAGAGGAAATAATTTTACCCAGATTTTCATGTTAATATGTGTGTTGCTATTAATTTGTATAATTAGTATTTTCAAAACTTTGATATATTATACTTGCACTTAAAAATTAACAAATCTATATAAAAATCTATATGTAAAACAAGGAAGTGGCTTTTATTAATACAATATACAAGGAAATTAACTCCATGTAAATCTGGATTATAAACTTCAAACTTCAAAATTTTAATATTATCATTGTAATCAGTGTATGATTATATTATGATCATATGGAATAGATTTATATTCAAGCAAAGCACTAATACTTGTACACTTCCTTGCTGACTAAGCTCTCTCTCTCTCTCTCTCTCTCTCTCTCTCTCTCTCTCTCTCTCTCTCACAGAGAGAGAGAGAGAGAGAGAGAGAGAGAGAGAGAGAGAGAGAGAGAGAGAGAGAGAGAGAGAGATAATGTCACTTTCCAATGTGAAACTTCAGTTTTTTTTGAAGAGTATATGTAGTATATGTACAGGGCAGGTAATGATATTGTTCTCTTGACAGCTCTTTTTCATGGGTTTCGACTTCGAAATAACTTGTGTTATGAAATTGTTAAAAGGTGCAGTAACAGAAAACATCAGACAAAGAAGGTTTTACACAGCAGGATGTAATTTGACAACATTTTCTTTTGATTCACATCCAAAACAATATGTTCTAACAGAATGCATATCAACTTAGATTTCAAAACAAGACTATTTGTCACATCTTGTACAGCATCTTACATAGTAATCTGTAATTAGTGATTGGTTCAGAGCCAGAACTACATGTCTTACGGAACTAAAACACATACTTATGCAGTACCTACAAACATGATACAGGCATTAGTTGTTTTTATGTTATTTATCCGTGTAAAATAAATGATACATGTAAAACACAAGTTGCTATCTGTTTTTATGTGTTTTATTCCATTTACACATAGCAATCTGTAAATTTCATTCAGATAAAGTCTGATTTTCCGTATCTAGGATTGAAGTGGAGTGGAATGAAGTGGGGTAAAGTTGTGTAATGCCCTGATCAAAATTCTTACATTTTTAATGAGACAGTCAGTTCAAATTCAGTATGGTCTACAACTGGAAGTACCTTGAGATAACCACAATCCTTTGGTTGGCAAATCAATAGGCTTTTGTCAGTGAAGGACAGGTGCTTTGCCAATAATGCCCTTCCTAAACTAGCACTTTTCTTTAGAAACATCTAATAATGCTTCCATCATTACCATAGTGCTTCCATTATTATGTACCAGTTTGTTTTCTAAGTGCTTGAATGACGTCTTTTAGCAGGATGTTAATGTTAGCTAATTGATTTTGTATTAAACATGTATTGTAAATGATACTGGACTGGTCAGCAGATTTGGTCATTGACTCATTGTTTATTGCTTACAAATGCAGAGATGTGTAAAAAGTATTTGGACATTTCTCAAAACCTTTGTTAATAGCATACATGTATTAAAAGTAACCGATAAAGAAATAATGGATAACAATTATTTTATTAAACTTTCTATAATATATAGAGAAAAAATTAAATGAATTTCTTGTATACATTTTGCACATCATTTTGTGTTTAGACATGGAGTTACTGAGCACTTTAAAACACTATAGTAACCATGACTTCTGAAGTTCAAGGTCAGTGTTTTCCTCTTGAGCAATCATCAATCATCACAAATGTCTCCAACTGTTCATGGGATAAGTTTGAAGGTCATTAGCATATCAGTTATATGGAAGCTCTTACAAAATATCATCATCTATGGTCAAACTTAGGCTATGAATGGCTGAGAAATTTGACATTTTTCATGGAGAAAAACCTTGAGCTTGTTCTTGTACTTTAACTGTTTAACAACATGTTTGATTATCTGTTTAAACAAAGTATATAACTCAAACATTATCATGATTATGAATAAATCAAACACTGTCATGATTATGAATAGTTCAAACACTGTAATGATTATGAATAGTTCAAACACTGTCATGGTTATGAATAATTCAAACACTGTCATGATTATGAATAGTTCAAACACTGTCATGATTATGAATACCTGTAGTTCAAACACTGTTATGATTATAAATAGTTCAAATACTGTCATGATTATGAATACCTGTAGTTCAAACACTGTCATGATTATGAATAGTTCAAACACTGTCATGGTTATGAATTGTTCAAACACTGTCATGATTATGAATAGTTCAAACAATGTCATGGTTATGAAATGTTTAAACACTGTCATGATTATGAATAGTTTAAACACTGTCATGATTATGAATAGTTCAAACACTGTCATGGTTATGAATTGTTCAAATACTGTCATGATTATGAATAAATCAAACACTGTCATGATTATGAATAGTTCAAACACTGTCATGATTATGAATAGTTCAAACACTGTCATGGTTATGAATTGTTCAAATACTGTCATGATTATGAATAAATCAAACACTGTCATGATTATGAATAGTTCAAACACTGTCATGATTATGAATAAATCAAACACTGTCAGGGTTTTGAATAGTTCAAACACTGTCATGATTATGAATAAATCAAACACTGTCATAATTATGAATAGTTCAAACACTGTCATGATTATAAATAGTTCAAACAATGTCATGATTATGAATAGTTCAAACACTGTTATGATTATGAATTGTTCAAACACCCTCATGATCAGGGCTCCACAAACGCAAAGGGTACATCACCCCGCCTCCCAACATTAGGCAAAGGGTACCCTACCCCCACCCCCACCCCCCCCCCCAACAATTTTGTTTTTTTAATAAACACACATCAGATAGGTAAAGAAATAAACATTTAATTTCTATTTCAAAATATGGTGGTAACTTACTGCTTTTTATCTTTCCATAACTGTCCAGTCATTGGCAATGCAACAAAACATCAATAAACAGTTAAACTAAATTCCGTTTGGTACATCGGGATATCTGTCGTTTTAATTATAAATTATATGTCGATGTGTGACATTGTCGCATATATAGATAAATGTTCATAAATACCGCTTGCAAAAATCCCATCACTGGTAACTTAAAATAGATTGGCATATAACATAATAAAACCACGTGTAATGCCGTGATCTTGTTGTTGGTAACCCGAAAAACGGTCGTTATCAATCTAGTCAGCTCTTGTATATAAAATTCAGGGGAGGTTATTTGCTACCGGTATCTATAAACTGGATCGATCAGGCATGTGTATGTGTTTGTATACTCTAGTAGAAACGATGTGAACAGATGAAGCCACTGGTAATTAATTAACCACTAAGAATCAATTAACTTGTAAGGTATTAGGTAATTAATTACCTGTGAATGGGGAAGTTCAGTGAATCATGACACTGTCCTGAGTAATTTTAATTGTTAACAAGCCAGCATTAAAGAATTTTTAAACAGATTTTGTCTTACTATTATGGGGAAAAAAGCCGATTCGGATATTTTTCAATCGGCTTTTTTAAGTTTGAATCGGCGTTTTTTGCCAAAAATCGGCGTTTGTGAAGGCCTGCTCATGATTATGATTATGTAGTCATAATCACCAGATCCCACTTGGGCAGTTACTAGTTTGTAAAATTTGTCTGCTATTTTTTGAAAGATGGTTGTTTTTTTAGGCTACTCCAGTTTCCTCCACCATCTTAGAACCGACAGTCAAATTATAAGTCTTGACAAAGGTGTTAACGCCATAAGTCTACTCCATTCCACAATTTATACCTCTTTAAGCAAATAGATTATGATTTTTCAATATAGTTTTTTTTTGGCTACTCCATTTTCCTCATCATCTTTGAATGGACAGTCACAATATAAGTTAGGTCTTCACAGGGGTGTTAACACCATAAGTCTACTCCACTTCCACAATTAATACTTCCTTATAAGTTTTAGATATACTTTTGTATCTGTTAAGAAGTTATAAGCTTGAGATATACCAGTAAATGAAGCTGACCTCAACAACATAGTTATCAAGGATTTTAATTTTTGAGATAATAAAATGTGCCCTATCTTAAATATAGTGGCAGGTGTTTAAGAATAAATTACAGTTATTTTTCTGAAACACTTAGATCAATCATAAATAATATTTGATATTTGCTCAGACTAAATGACCCACCTTCCACCTCAAGGACTGATCACTCGCTACAAGGAGTCTGTATTTACTTAAGGAGTTTTGTAAAATAAAAGTGGTATAAATGTCCTTATGATCTGTTCATTATGGCAGAAAGATAATCATGATCTTAGCTAGATGACCATGTGGTCATTACATCCATGACTTGTTCTTTAGTGGTCAGTATTTGTCCACTGGTCATCTCCAATTACTAGATAACCTATTAACCTATCATATTCTTATCAAAATAGACAAAACAGTCCAGTTTTGATGGACAGTGTGATTCAGACAATTTGTGTTGGTGGTACTTAGTGAGGTGACACTAATTATAGATTTATTTTGAATTTTTTGAAAAATGACTGTTTTTGTCTGGATGAAATATATTATTATGGAAATGAGTAAAAAAAAATTAAGAGATTTATATTGATGAAAAAAAGTGCTACGTAAGCAGGTATGAAAAACAAAAACAAAATCTTATGGACTTTTTGGGATTTTTTTTTTTTTAAGTTTAAATATTAATTTTGAAGTAGGGTTTAGATAGTAAATGTGTTGAATTTTCAGATCACATGAATTTATTTTGCATTTTGACAGAATTTTTAAAATTTTGTATGTGTTCAACCATCATTAAAATGAGACATTTTACAGTAAGAATTTTTACTGGTCGTTAAAATTTTTATTTATAATCATTTTCTACATTTTATTTTATTTTTAGCTTCAGTTACCGGATTACGGAATTCACACTCATTTAAGGAAAAACGTTCGTCATCAGCACCAATACGTGCAAAGGTAACTTCTGCTCCACCTAGCTCTTCTACGGCCACAGGCTTGCCACTTTCTTCAATTCCAGATTATGAGCCTGTTGAGCCGCCTGAGGTATGATCTCTGCTTGTCTTATTTTTAGTTTGATTTACAAAGAGGTAGTCTACAATAAATAAATAAATAAATAAATAGATAAATAAATGAATAAATAAATAAAAGTACAAATGAATAAATAATACATAATAAATACATAAAAAAATACAAACAAACAAATAAATAAATAAAATAGATAGATAAGTAAATAGATAAATAAATAAATAAAAGTGTTTACAATGTATCAATAAAAAAAAAACACCAGTAACAGTGCACAAAATACTTGCAGAGCCATATGTCTTGAGTCTGCCAAATGACCTAATTTTCAAACCCTGATTAGTGTCCCAAATACTGTAAGCATAAAATCCTAACTGATTCAAAACTTAAATTTTATTGTTTTGCATGAAAAGTATAAGAAACTTTACAAAACATTACAAGTTACATGTCAGATTGAAACTTCACAGGTTATTATTTGGTCTTAAAACATCTTTTTAAGATACCCCCTAAAAAACTTGTCAGTTGATGTTAAACTATATTGTTAAAATTCAACAAAGTCTTTTAAAATATAGTGTAAGCTTTTTATCCTAATACATATTTTAATAACATTATACTTTGTATAAATTAATAAATTAAATCCCAAATCTCAACAATGTTAAAATATGATTAATTATTATACAATGTATATTTAACTCACTTCCTAATCTGGGATTAAATAAGAAAATATTAAAATTTGGGTTTTAAGGACACCAAGGTGTGCTCTTCAATTCAATTCAAACTTTATTCACTCTAAACCACCGGAGGTGGTACAAGAGGTGTATTTACACAATAAACAAAATTTGATGCCTGCATTACAAATATCTTCCAATACATTTATAACAAATATATATTTCATACCAAGAATTATACATATAAACATATAAACATAACAGTATAGTCCAGTTTGTTGCAAATGACATCAAGGCTACGTTGATTAATAAGCACAACAGAGTGACAAGTGGCTGGGTCACAGTCCCTGCCAACAAATTTCTGCAATGCTCATCACCCAACGAAGTCTCTGTATTTATCAGAAGTCTTCAAGACAATATATATATATATATATACATATATATACATATATACATATATACACATACATACACATACACATACACATATATACATATACTACATTTATAACAGATACACATTTCGTACTATAAATAAACAATAAACATATAATCATAAGTTGAATAATAAACACAACAGAGTGACAAGTGGCTGGGTCACAGTCCCTGCCAACGAGTTTCTGCAATGCTCACCATCCAACAAAGCCTTTGTATTTATCAGAAGCCTTCAAGATAATTGTGTTGTTTAACACAATGGATGATGTAAAAGGCAAACAAACAAACAAATAAATAAATAAATAAGATTTTTTAAATAAAATAAAATAAAATTTTATTAAATTAATTAAAAAAAAAAAAAATATTACATTTCTCTGGAAACATCAAGGAAATTTTTTCTAATGAGTTCACTTCTGAAAAAGAAAAATAACATGAGGACCAGAAGAATCGGAAGTCTTGCCTTGAAGTGTTGTCTGTGAATGATTTCAGCATGACTGAGCACTATGTTGCACACTTCAGGCAATATTAAAGATAGTAAAATAGAAATTTATAAAAGATATCTAAAATACAATTAATTGTGATGGTGGAAGCAAAATAATAAAACCTATAAATGATTGGAAACCTAGAAATGAGTCGGCAGTGTATTAGCTGTTGGTTTTTAGGAATTCATTATGTTTCGGAATAAAGTAATATTTGGGAAACCAAAGGTTCATCAGAATAAAGTAATATTTGGGAAACCAAAGGTTCATCAGAATAAAGTATTATTTGGGAAGCCAAGGATTCATCATGGACTTGGTAATAAATCTAAAAAGTAATTGGATTCATTGATATTCATTAGGTACAAGTTCAATTGCTTTTCCGTAGTATTGATCAAGAAGTGAAATCTTTGCTTTCGTTAAGATTTTTTATCACTTCATTATGACTAAAGAATAAATCCCAATTTTATGTTTGTGGGTAAAAATTAAGGGATCTTGATTATGAATTAAATGAAAATTAACCAAAAAATATTTTAATTAAAAATATAGGTCTTAAGTTTATGAATTTAAACTTAATTATGACAAATAAATAAATTAATGTTTGATGAGATTTTAATTAATCATAGAAGATTTAGAATTCCAGGCACTAAACGATATGGTTTAATTGGGTAATTAAATATAAAATTTCATTAAAATGATTTCTTCAACTGCCTCTTTGTTGTCAGGAAAATTATTTTTTGGCTGCTAAAGTAAGAAATTTGTATTATTATTGCAAATTATTTCTCGGTGCTTAGTGTATAGAATGAAAAATCTTTGGACCCCTTTAGATTTTATCTGGTTCCATGTACTGTAATATTTATTGTTTTGGAAAAAAAAAATCTTCAAATTAGATTTCCTAACAGTTAAGAAAAAAGTAAAATATCAATGTACACATTTAAAATATATTGAATTTTGATTGATTTTATTCAAATTTAAAAAAAAAAAGAAAGAAAAAAGAAAAAAGCAGCCAATTGATAATTTTCTGAAATTTTTGCATGCATTATTTTTGCCAGTTCACTATTCTTTCATCTATCATAATAATTTTTTTTCACTATAAAACTTTGTAGTTGTCATTACATTTTTGTCATCTTTACCCATTGTCATGTCAGCTGTTATGTTCATTGCACATCACTCAAATATGCATTTATTAGTTTTATTTTTTATTTTAATTTAATTTAATTTTTTTCACTTTTTTAAAAATTCTAAATGCCAAACTCACTATATCTTGAACCTTTTAAGCTTACATATCTTGCACAAAAATTACTATTTAGCATGTGTTGTAGTAAAAAAGCCTCTTCTCTATGAAATTAAACTTTTTTTTGTTAATTTTTAATATATTTTTATAACAAATTATCAGTAGTAAAATGTAGCACATATGTTTTTTATCAACTTTCCTATTATTCAAAGAGACAAATTTTTTTAACAAAAATTCATCCAAGCATGGTTTCCTGTTGACCAACAATATGAAATTATTTTAAGTGTCATCCATCTCTCCCTCCTTCTCTAAATTACTGGTTGAAAAGTTCACCATTTAATTGTAATCATTTTCTTATGTTTTAAGTAGACAGAAAAAGAAAGTAATGGTGTTTTATGTCCAATCAAGATTCTTTCACATATATAATAACCAAGTGGCTGATATTATAGTAGGGTGGAAATTACTGCACAAACTTTCAGCCAGCAAACTGACAAATTTTTACACATTTTCCAAAGTGTTGATATGACCTAGACAGTGATAATAAAGTTAGTGATTTAGATTACTTAGCTTCTGAAGCCCAAAGTGGAAGAAAGATAGTTCTGTGTTAATTTTTAGTTTATTTGGTGCAAAATGTCATCAGCATTCAATGTAACATCCATCATAGGGATAGAAAGAAAAATAGCAAGTGGGGGAGAGTGAAGGGGGCATATATTATCAGTTTTTGGTTCCCTGTGTGTGGATGGCAAGATAAGAGTTATTTGAAAGTTCAGTATTCACCCATACTGGACATGTGTTATAAATTTGAAGGGGTCTACAAGCAACTGTAAATATTTTTAATTCATTTACATCTATCTTATCAGGAACACATTTTACTTCAAACGCTCAACTCAAGATAAAACTT
Source organism: Tegillarca granosa (assembly GCA_029721355.1). Classification (NCBI taxonomy): domain Eukaryota; kingdom Metazoa; phylum Mollusca; class Bivalvia; order Arcoida; family Arcidae; genus Tegillarca; species Tegillarca granosa. Next base: position 829,834 of record JARBDR010000920.1, on the reverse strand, counting down.
TATGTGGTGGTATAGAGGGTCTGATCTTAAAATGTTTAAAACAACTAAATACACACACCAGGTCATAAAGGTTGTGTAAATAGGAAATTCTGCCATGTCATGTGAAATGTAATATGGTCACAAGTCACTTGTAAACAAAACTGAGACATGGACAGGATTTCATTGACAAATGAAGGATTTTCATTGAAATCCTGGAAGCTTACCTTTAACAAAATAAAAACAGGTTAATTACATTCCATTTTCTATTTTAAATAATATTTTCTTTTCATTTTGATATTTATAAGGGTTTGTATCAAAATAAATGTTGCCTGTTTTATATCAATTATAGATTTATTGACAAAGATTAAAAGAAGTCTTTGTGCTTGTTAGGTGGACAATTTTTCATAAATATTTAGGCCATGTCTTGTTTATATTTAGTTTATGATAAGTATCAGAATACCCAGTCTGAGATTAGTACCAGGTGATATAATAATAAGAAAGAGAAATTACTACAAACATAAGAAAAAACTTGATCTCAATCAGTTGCAACCATATCAAATATGACCCTTTTTTACATAAAAAAGAGCACATGTTATCAATAGATTAAAAGATGAACGACATTAGTAGCATGACTAGGTTACAGAATTGATCCCTGATTAAGTCAGGTCTTTCACTTGTAGACACAAACTATAAACATGATAAAGTTTTTATAAGACTTGTGTCTGGAAAAGAATATCCCCTTTAAATTAGGGGCCGTGAGTTGTTCAGATGTTGGCCGACAAACCCTGAAACCGAAGGCAATCTCCACTGTGGGTTAGGCAGTCATGGGCCTCCACTACCACAGTTGACCCAAAAAGAAAATAAAAAGAAAATTATGACAAGTTTTAAAAAGGTAAATAGTGGTAAGGAAGTGTTCTCATGTTCCTAGGATCCAACCTTTGGGAAGGGGGTAGGTCTTGTATGTTAAAGCTACTACATGTATTTCATTGATTATATCATTATAGTTTAGGTTGTATTTCAATTTTAATCAGTTTAGGGTATATGTAAAATTATATTTGCTTGGCCTGACCATATTTTGATCAAGATTTAGTCATTGTTAGTTACATTAGATAATTTATAAAAGATTTTACCAGGCAAGTCAATGGCTGTAGACTTCGTTGTAACTTTTGTATTCAAAGAGGTAATTTGTAAAGCATATGCTAGAAATATATTCAGTATTTAAATTTTAAAATGCTGCAGAATATTTTTAAAGTAATTCGGATTTTTTAATGTGATTTGTTTAGTATATAAAAGTTTTTCAATAGTGCTAATGATAATTTTCAGATGTCATCAAAATGTTTATGTACATTATAGTTTTGTTTTGCAAGGTTTTGTAAATGATCGATGTTTATTTACTGTATTTGAAGATATTTTATTCAGAGTTGTTTTGTTTTGAAAATTTTTTTATTCATTCATGTGTAAGCTCGATAGTCAAACATTCATTCATTAATTCATTATTCATTCATTCATTGAATTCTGATTTATCATTTTATGAAGTTTTATTTGTGTGACTTTATCATTGTAAGGTAAAAGAATTTTGCATTATTTTATAAATATTTTTATATTATAAGTACTTGTTTCAGATAAATTATATATCAGTTGCAATGTGCTTGTTTGTTTACTTTTTAATTTCATGTCAAACATTGTTCTTTCTGATTTTTCGTCATCATTGTCGTCATCATCATCATCAACATCAACAAACTTGCTGATTCAGATTCAGCAATTTTACAATCGTATCATTCTATTCGTCAACTTATATATATATATTTCATTTATTATTCAGGGACAGACAGAAGCTCAGTTAATGAAAAGAAGAAGTTTACCTGCTACAAGGTAAGAACTTATAACATCCAGTCTAGCACACCTGTCATTTAACTGTTATTAATTATTGTCATTGTAAGTAATACCTATCTCTTACAGACCTGAGAACTTCACCTTCCCACCTGTCTTTCATTATCACCAGTTAAATAAATGTGTGAATTATTCCTCTCCCTCCATATTAGCAAGATATTTGTTGTACAGTAGGACCCGTTGATTGAGGGTACCAAAATTTTAAATTGTATATCAGAAATTTTTTTTACTATATTTCGGATTTACACAGACAAAAAAAGAAGAAATATTTCCTAACTTTTTCTCTATTTGATTTAGTTACTTAAAATAAACAAGGTCCCTTGTCATGGAAGGCATGGCATGATAAGAACCCTGCTTTATAGTGCCATCAGCCTTGCACAGGTGAAATTTCTACACTTTCGCTTATAGCTGGCAACATCTCAATATAAGTGAAATATTCTTGACTGGGACATTAAACGCCATTACTCTACTCTCTTTCTGTTTTAGTTGTCGGTTTAATAGCACTTAAGAATATTTATAAGGAAATTTTGAAACCCATAATGTCTTGTCCCAAATGCTATAAGGAAATTTTGAAACCAATAATGTCTTGTCCCAAATGCTGTTGTTTATAAGCTACTTCACTCCTGTGAAACCTTCCAATACAGGACTCAAGCAACATGCCAATTACAACCAGGAGTCTAAAAAAAAGAATGTTGATTTTCCAGCCCTGTCCATCTCGAAAGGTTTTCTCCATTGTTAAATAGTTGATATCATATGATAAGTTTTTATATAAATTGATTTACATATTTTGTCCTATATCTCATTTGAAATATTTTAATAAAGTTTGGATTAGATGGGTTATGTGGGTATAAAGAGAGGGTTTAACTCTGGTATTTGATATAGTTAAATACCTATCATGTATGACAACATTTTGATAAATTGTTAATGAGTAACGGTCACCTGATACTCGAGGTCAATGACTGACTTGACCAGTTATGACCAGCAATGGCATTTATCAAAGTAACACCCTAGTACATTCTTCTATATTGATGACATTAGTATAAGTACTTTTATTTGAACACCTGATGTTGTGAATTATTACCCCCCCCCCCCCCCCCCCCCCCCAAAAAAAAAAAAAAATTGTAATAATAACATAGTACTTGTCAAGTAATTCAGTGAACTACACAATAAAATGATAAAATTGGGGAAAAACTGAACTTAACACTAGTTCTTGTGAAAAGTCACAAAAAACAAGTACAAATGTACCATAATAACTGGATAGTGCATCTTTATTGGTAATGTGACATATGTATTAGTCTTTGTGTTTGAACTCTGTAGATCTAAATAAATATTAAGATACATTATCATTAGAGTCAAACCTGTGTATAAAGACCTTTATAAGGAGATTGCCATTATTTTACACCCATCAGTACAATATTACTATCTGTGGTATTTACAATACTGATCAAACCTGTGTATAGAGACCACCCAAGAGAAGATAATAACTGACCTATATAAGCAGATTGCCATTACTCTATACTCACCAGTACAATATTGTTTCCTTGTTATTATGTATGATATAAATGTTATTTAGTACACATGGTAATAAAAGTTACTAACAAAAAAAAAAAGGGAAATTGGTATATAAACATATATATAACTAATAATATTATATAACCTGGTAATAGTCTATAAGCATTAACAAAAATCTTCCAAAATATCTTATATCCCAGATTTCATTCAAAAATGTTTTCTTACCTGTCGATTAGAGTCGCTATAGGGTAATACTTAGGTTTTACTCCTCTGTTGTCTGCACTAGTGTTGTTGTTTTAAGACATCAAAATGTGAAAATTTTCATTGAAGTCAGTTTAAAACATAAGTTGAGTTTTATGGTAATTATAAATGCTAGGCAAGACATCTAATTCTTTAGAACTCTTGTCAATTATGTAAAAACCCATATCTTGTGAAATGTCTGTGTCATTTTATACATTTACATAAATAACACTGTGTAATATTCAGAAGCATGATATATGATTGAAAACATGATTGCTTCACAGTCAACTTTTGTATTTCTAACTTCAAAGGATTCAAGATAATCTTTCGATGAAACAAATACTTTTTTCTATGTCGATGCATTGATCCAAAAAAAATTTGACGAGAGATTAGGATTTTTCAAGATTCCAAAATACATTTTAGGTGATTTGCAACCATTTTGAATCTTAAGTTGGAAATACAGTAGATTCCACTTAATTGCATACCGGTTAATTGCATACCAGTTAATTGCATAATTTTTCTCTGCACCAAACCATTTCCTATTTAAACAATGTAAAAAATTCCGTTTATTTGCATAAACAAAAGTCTGAATTCCGCTTAATTGCATAAAAAAATTCTGAAAATTATGCGATCTTGGTCTGAAGTTTCGTGATTACAAAATATATTTGCCGACAATGCCAGGTAACCTCGAGAGGTGTTTACATTATATAAACATGTGTACAGCTAACACAAGGTGAGATATGAAGCCAGTTAATTAGTGTTCACTTTGTAGAGTAGTCATCCAATTGGTCTGTCAATACGCGTTTGTCAGGAAACGTAATTAATTATGTTAAACCAATTAAAAAGGGCTATGACAGGTGAAAAATTTGTACCCGGGTCACACAAGTTTTATAACGATTTTTTTAAACTGAAACTTTATTTCCATTACATTTTCTAAACCCAGACATGGTTTGACTGGAACTTCTGTGTCGGGTTTTCAAATCAAAGATTAAATAAAACCAAAAACATTTTTTTCAATTAATGTTTTTGTTAACATGGTTAAGGAATGTGTATGTACGTTGACTGTTATCCCAGAGCAAGTTTGATAACGCGTATTTACAGTCCTTTTAGCGTAAACTCAATAAATCATACCTCAATCAAATGCTTTATTCTTTATTTATTATTTCTTCTTTAAGATAAACTGGTTGAAATCATCGTTTACGGCTGAAAAACCCTTTATGTAGCAAGTTTTGTCGGCATACAGTTTCAACATCAAAGACATTTTTTTCACTTAAGGAAGTGACGTTTTATTCATTAATTTCATTGGATAAGACCTAGTTACACATAACAACGGGAATTTCCAATTTATGACTGATCGAATAATTGGTCAATAAACAATTAAAATATAACTTTGTATAAAATAAATAACAAGATAAGACATCTTTCAATTCATTTAATTTAATTTAATTTAATTTTACCGGACATCGTGCACGTTGTCAAACAACTGGATTTTTTCTATGTCACATTTAAAAATAGATTATCGTACCATGAAAGGGAGATAACTCGAACAATATAACTCAGTGCCAATGTGCGAACACGTGGATTTTTAAAAAGAAGTAAATAAACAAGAAATACGAATATCGCGAGTGTTAAGCAACAGTGAATTAAATACCAGCAGATGTTCTAGTTACATACATTTTCTAGGATTAAACACAGATCGATGGTCTGAAAGAAAAGTCCACCTATACCACATTTTGGAATCCATGTAAATACGAGGTTTAAAACGATCAGCTAGAATTTTAAATCTTTATTTAGTAAAGAAAATATTCTACAAGTCTTGAGATTTTAATTAATTAAATTTTTTTTTCAATTATCTTTAATAATTTATTTTTTATGTCAAAGGAATTACAAATTTTCTGCTGTTTCTACAGTACACCGACTTTGATGTCTACTAAAAAAACGGCCTCACCGGGTGTATCCGTCAATCGATCAGCTAGAATTTTTAAAACATTATACAAATTAAATAAAATAATTTTTTTTTATTTTTTTATTCTGAATTATTTATTTAATTTTTTAATTTCAAAGTAATAACTAATTTTCTGTTGTTTCTACAGTGTACTGTGATGCCTACACAAGTACTAAAATGGCCCCAACCGATGTATCCATCAATCGTGCCCAAGGGGCATTTTCGGTTAATTGCATATTCCGCTTAATTGCATAAAATTTTCTGACACACAGACTATGCAATTAAGCGGAATCTACTGTACACAAGTTTACTGTATTTGCTGTGAAACTGTTTGGCTCCTGCTTTAAAACTCTTTATTTTGTAATTAATTGTAGTCAAATGTTGTAATATTTGTCTCTTGTTTTAAAAAAAGAGAATGCAATTAGTATTGGTTGATTTATTTTGAGATTTACAAACTCTTGAATTGCTAATTTTAATTAGAAAATAGCACTTACAGGGAGATAACTCTAAAAGGTGGTCTGCAAAATAAAATATATTGAATTATGATTTTTCCTTGTATAATCAAAAATCAAAAATAGAAATCAATTTAATAGACAAGAAAGATTTCTTTAAACAGAAAGTCCCAGTTAAACAAAAATTTCAAATGAGTTAAGCTGAAATTAAAATTCTTTGTTTCACTTTGTGCAGATTAAGTTATGATATAAGCTGTCATCTCTAAATGACAGATATGAGTTTGTTTAATGTATTTGTCACACCTGTAATAAAACTGCACATGGCTTTCTCAGCTTTGTTATATCTACCTTTACCTTTTATGTCTTATTGATTACAGTCTTAGATAATCAGACCATGAAACTTATCACAACTTTTATGTTTTAAAAAAGTTAAAGTAAAATAATTCAGGAAATTAAGCCATGTTTGAAAGTGTAGGAGTAGACAAAAATTCAACATGTTTAACAGGTACCTTATTTGAAACAAGCCAGTATTTTTTTCTAAACTGAAGTTGTGGCAAAAGTCTTTTGCATCTGTAAAACTTTCCAAAAAAGTTATACTAACCTATCATCCAGATATGTTATTAGGGCTAAAACTTACATTTTGGATGGACTAGCTGTCACTTATGAGAAAAATTTACTACCAATAAACCAACATCATTTTCAAAATTCCGTACAATTTTGTGTACCAAGGGAGATAACTCTAAGATTTTAAAGAGATCTTAACACATTGTAGATTCAGGTGAATTTTTCTTATTGGCAAATATGAATATGCTGTGTAACAATTCTACTGGGTTTTTTTTAATGCATGTATAAAAATTCTGTACTCAAGAGCTTTAACCAAGTGTATTTGTATAAAATGCTTTATGTATTGCAATTTAAATAAAATGGTGACACAAGTTTGAATATGAAAGTATAGAAGATTATCTCCCCTTATTTCTTTTATCACTACATGTGCATGTATTTTTTTGATTTTCACAATTAATTTACTTAAAAAAAATTCGATTTGTTTAATTTGTGCATTTGAGTTCTAGGCCTCTTAAGCCTCTTTTTAATTAGAAAAATTACTTCTTTCTCGAAACTTTCAATTTTCAAGTTTTGTTATACAGCCTTGCTGCTCATACATCTTTTTAACTGTTTTTCTTCTTTCTTACTTGTTCAAACTTGTTTCCCTTTTTCTTGGTGTTGTTGTTTTAATGTTTGTCATTGTGTTTCACCTCCTCACTGATTTTGCAGCTTGGCTCCGCAGTTGGCACGAGGGGGGTATTATCCATGGCGCAGAGCACGTGATCTGCTTCTAAATATTGAGTAAGTTAGAAAATAGCGCAAAAAAACTGCTTAGATTTCAGAGGTAACATTTTTGAAAATGTTCGTTTCAATTTAAAAAAAAAAAAAAACTTTTAACATCCTTGAGAAAAAAAGAAATTGAAATGTGTCTATTGAAAAACATTTTGTTATGTAACTAACATGGAATGAGTATATTTTATGTATGGTGCATGGTAACACTTAACTAACAGTTTACTAAATATAAGGTGATCATTTTAACTTCCTTGTATGTTATATATTTAGCTTTTTCCGTTATTGTGTAAAAATTATTCTTTTCTTATTTTTTCTTTGTTTTAAAATTAACTGTTGTATCAGTGACAAAGTAGGCATGTAAGAGTTTTCTTCCCTTTCGCATCACACACACACACACACACACACACACACACATTATTATTATTATTATTATAACTATTGAGTATATTACAATTTTACTTAATTATTCCCTTATTTCACTTCAGCAAAGCTATTAACGAAGAAGGAGAGACAGACTCATTTGGATCAGGGCAGGACCTGGGTCCTTCTAAGTAAGTATCTTTTTTCATTTGGTTCAGGACAGAATCTTAATCCTGAAAAGAAAGTACATGTATTTCTCTTAATTTGGAACAAGGCACAGGACCTTGGTCATTCATAGCAAGTACTTTATTCTTAAGGATCAAGAAAGAATCTTAGTCCTGAAAGAATGTTGTTCTATTAATTTGGATCAAGACAGGATGTACTTTGCTCCTTTAAAGAAAATACTTAGTCAGAAATAGTGGTGCCAGTGATGCTTTTTGGCAGTTGAAAATAAAATTGGAATATATCTATGTTGTACCTAGGTTTGAACCTACAACCCTTTATATGACCAACCACTGACAGTACACTTGACACTGTTCCCTTAAAAGCTTCTCTTACATAGGCAGAAACTTCCTAAATCAACAAATTTGTGTTTATAGTACATGTATATATATTAGTATATATGACAATTTCAAGTACCAGACAGGAAATTTCCTCGTACAGGATAAAGTGCATTGTGGTTAATGTTGATCTATATTTAGTAACCAGTGACTCATTTCATTAATGACAGTCACAGAATCTGTACCTAAATCATGCATTGAAGACATTGTTGTGAAGGGAGGGTGGAGGGGGAAATAGGGGAATAAAGTATGTCAAAAGTACTGTCAATGGGAAAAAAAAGATGTCATTGTTACAAGCCATTAATGTTACTGAATACAGTGTATTTAATTATTTATATCACAACATGGACTTGAATCTTTCTTATCCAGTGGGTACTATCTGATATTCATGTTTCCAAAACCTTTCTTTTAGATCCATTACTGCTGTGTTCTAAGTTCAAATTTTTTTGTACTTATAAAAACGTCATAGCAAGCAATCTTTTGTTTTCCTTGATAATGTGCTAATGAATTGCCCTGGAGACAGAGATCATTTTTGAAAAGTTAATTGATTTACTGTAAAAATGTGGAAATATAAATGACATATAAATGACTTCAATAGAAATCATTTTTGTAATTTTTCTTCTTCTTCTTCTTTTTTAAATTTTATTTTGGCATTTTTGGCATTTTGAAGACCACAGAGATAGTTACTCGTAACTTAAAAAATTATTTTAAGATGTTGCATATTACAGTGGGAAGAGATAGTTACTGGTAACTTAAAAAATTATTTTAAGATGTTACATATTACAGTGGGAATCAATCTAATTATCATGATAGCACTAAAACATTCTAGGAATAACACTTGACCTTGACCTACTTTATCATTTAAAAAAAAAATAAAATAAACAAAAGTGGTAAAATGCATTTTCCAACTTATCTTAAGGATTTTCAATGAAAAAAATTAAGTCACAAGGTGATTATTTAGTTTTACTCCCTTTAAGTGACACTTAACTCTATTTAAATACCCACTCACAAGAGTATCCCTCTATTAATGAAACAATAACTGTTTATATAACCTGTGGGAAATATGTTAAAGGTTGTATGGTTGTTTGTATTTCAATAGGGCAACAATTATAATCCATTTCCTGGATTCGGCATGTTTTACGCCAACGCTGGTTTTCCTTGTCTGGGGTATAAGCTGCAAGCTCATTGGTTACTTTTTATAAAGTTTAAATAAAGTTTAGGACCAGATTTCAGTTGTTAGATTTTGATGATGTTTACAGCGGAAATTTTTACATTGTTTGCTAATATTGTGATGATGATGTTATAGTTACCAAAATTACTGGAATTTTTTTTCTCATAACATTGGTCAGATATATTAGTTTATGACAAGATTTTAGTTGTTAGATTTTGATGTTTACAGCGGAAATTTTTACATCTTGCAAATATTGAGATGATGATGTTATAGTAACAAAAATTACTGGAATTTTTTTCTCATAACATTGGTCAGTGATATGAGGCCTTCATTTTTAAATAAATATTTATATTCATTAAATGTGATAAACAGTGGGATTAATCCAGTCAATAAAAATTCAAATTTTAATGGATTAGGACACATTGGATTATATAAAAATAATTTGTTTAGGTAAGATTTATAAATTCTGATTGGCTGTTTATTTGTTTAACTGGTCGAACTAGCTTAAATCACAATGAAAGACAAGACTCTGGTACTGTACAATCTATATAGTTTATTTTCGTTGTTAGTTATTACCTAGATGATCTTCTGTTTTAAAAGATAAACATTTTGACTCTAGTAGCCAAAGAGATGGAGAATGTGTCTCAAGTTTAAGCACTTATGTGGTCTCAATTGCTTCTAACACTGGCATTGAAAGTTCTTAATCCTCTACTCAGATTCAGTTGTTCCTCTGGATATTTTGTCTTGTTGAAAATCTTTGAATTTCAATATAAGCCTCATCTTTTGCGACTCCTTCTCACACACAGCTTGTATGTACATGTAACTTAAAATCTGTAACTTTTACTACCATGTCTTGGTTAGGTTTTTCTATCAGGTTCAGAAAAAATTATAGAGTAGAAATAATTAAGTTATGAATAGTGTTACTTTACACTGGTGTTGTCATTAACATTCATTTAACATCTTAGATAAAATAATTAAGATGTAGATGTAAAATATAAGATTCGAACTACCCGGTATACCTTACATCCTAGATGTGATGACAATATATATACACATACCAGTATTACATTGTAAGCTGTTTTTATAAATTAATTAGAAAAATTTTAAAAAAAAATAAAATTTATTTATTTTTTTTTTTTTATTTCAGTATTACAGAGTCTGAGTCATTAGAGTCTCTTGATGAAGTTGACAGTAAGTTTTTTCTCATGTTTAACCCAATAGTCCCTCAAAAAACATAGTACAATCTGAAGATTTGAATTATTTCCGTCTGAAATCAGAAATATGAATTACTTCGACCTGAATATCAGAGATTTGAATTATTTTGGCCCGAATATCAAAGATTTAGATTATTTTATTATAATATCTAACAATAGAGAAAAGAATGAATTATCTAAAATTTAAATTTTTTAAGTAGGAAAATCACTAACCTAAATATATCCATCTCTCAAAATGGTGGAATTATGACTGAGACACAAAACATTATCACACTACTCTACTTCAATATCTGAAAATTAAAATATTAAAAAGAAAACTCACAAATTATTCTAACCTAAATATATCCAGCTTTAATGATGCTATTTTTTAAATGTTTAGATGAGACATTTACATTACAAATTTGAAATTATCTTGTTGTTTTCAAGTATTGTAAATTTGAGATGGTCTAAAGCATATACTTAATTCCTACTCTTTGAGATCCCAGTTAAAGAAAAAAAATTCAGATGCTTAATGTCAGTGGTTTTCTCCAAGTACCCTGGTGTCCTCCACCATCCCAGAACTGACAGCCTGTATAAAAATGACTAAATCTTGAAGGAATGGAACATAAAACAATATTTTTCTACTCCATTTCATTGTCAATATTATATTCTATTTAAAATATAAATACTTTGTTAGTTGTAAATTTTGGTAATTTTTTTTAGGTTCAGTTGTATCAGTAGGCCGGCATTGTGATGATGAACTTCTGATGCTTGGACATGAGGAAGCTGAACGATGGAGTGTTACAGTTGATAAAAAGGTAAACTTTTAGAAATATGTTGCAAAAACATGGCTTCAAGTCCAAACCAGGCTGAAAAGAATTGAGTATAATTTAAAATTGTCAAAAAAAGGATATTTTTGTGAAATTTTTTTAGTAATTAGAAATATCATATTTTGCCCTTAAGAGATATTGTTAGTTTAGCTTTTTATCAATCATGTACTTACAATTAAACCATGCTCTCACCTGTAATTTATCTTAATGGTTTCTTCACACCTTGATAAAGAATATTTGAGTAATTACCTCCCCTTGTCTAGATTGCTATTTCCTTTTCTAATGAAAGGTGTTCATTAAATGCATTTTTAAGAGGTAAAATAAACAAAGATGTTTATTAATCTTTTACCATGGCCATATTTTAGAATGGTTTTATGACATAATAGAAATATGGATCAAAGCCAAAGTTAACAGTGATTAATTGGAATTTGGGAAATTTTGCAAGATTTGTAGGAATTTGAAATAATTTTTTAAAATCTTTTTTTTTATGTTTTTGCAGACATTAAAGAAAATGACAGCAAAAGATATTAAAAGACAAGACACAATATGGGGTAAGTCTACAATACTAATCAATCTATAACCATTACAGCGAAACCTGCTATGCCAACCACTTCTATATGAAGACCAATGTATTATTTTTCATTTTAACTAAAATAAACCTCTGTAAAAGACCACTTGTAATAAAGTCTATACCTATGGTACTTGTATGCTTTTTTGTATTCTGATATTATTTTGCTTTACGTTCTTAATTAATTTGGAAACTTTTATGGATTATATTCTTAAATAAATCTTTATAACATTCATCTATGGTATTACATCTTTACTTGAACAATTTGTGTAACATCTAGCATCTATAAATGTTGATTACAGCTACACATAGGAGAAATTTTAATTTGCTTTATATGTAAAATAGATTTTTTTTTCTGGAAAACAATAGAGTTAAAAATAACTATCTACAAATGTCAAAAAGGCTATGTAAATAAATAAAAAAATGAAAATGAAGAAAAGATGATGAAATTTGAAAAATCAGGTTTACGTTTACTTTGTTAAGTAATTGAAATTTCATCTTTCTATTTTCTAGAGTTGATACAGACAGAGAGACATCACTGTCGGACGCTAAAGATATTACAAAAGGTTAGTAAGATAGATAAATAAATTGATGTGTTGTGTACTTTCAATGTCAGCAAAATGGAGAATTTCTGCTATTCTTGTAGTTTGGTTGCTAAGTTTCAAATTTGATTAAAGTTGCAGTATTTAAGATAAAAAACTAGAGTTCTCCTTAAAAAAAAACAACAATATACACAAAACTAATGATGAAAGCAGAATGAATTCAATATTATTGTACTTTTTAATGCTGCTTAAAGGGAAACAACTCTTGGATTCATGATGCAGTCGAACTATTTATCATAACAATTTGTTTTTAATATCTGCAGATATATGGTCAGGGATTGTATGAAGATTTTCATATGCCTAAAGAAGTAGTTGATCGATTATTTCCCAAGTTAGAAGATCTCATAGAAATACATATGGCATTCCTTAAGAACCTCCAAGATCTACAGAATAGACGTGAAGACCACAGTATAGATGAAGTGGGCACGTTATTGGTAGACCAGGTATCTAAAACATTTATTTTTCTGTTTACAGTTAACGGTATTTCTTTTACTATAATAAAATTATGTCTTCTAATTGTGCTTTATTTTTTTTATTTTATTATTATTTTTTTTTTTTTACAATATTTGCATATACATAAAGCAATACATCGTTATGTTACATACACATGCTATTTAAAGCCTTCAGAGTAGTAGAGGAGCATTTAAGTACACTGCACCATAACAAATCTTCCAGAAACACTTTACCACCAATCAAGTATACAACAAAATGTATATATAAGTGCAGTATAACTTTGATAACTAAAGCATCATAACCATAGATAATGATAGGTTATTGAATTGTACCAACAGTTTTTTATTTTTGGTTTTGTTTTGTTTCTTTTTTTTTGTGTTGAATCGAGAACTTTGAAATCAGGATAACTCAGAAGACGAGAGTTCTATGCATCTCAAATTCTTAAAGTTTTGCTGTAGCTCATTTTAAAGGGTTGTAGATAAGCTTATGGTATGGAGAAATAAAATGAAACTTACCAAGAATGTTTGTCATATTTATATGATGTGGCGTGTAATGCATGGGGATCAAGGTCAAATGTCAAGGTCTTGTTATGCAGAAAAGCTATTTTATTATAAATCTTATTATTTAATTTAGTAAATTTCTGTACTTAAGCATATGATTTTGTTTTCAGTTTAACGGTGACTAAGTCTAGAAGGTGGAGCATTTTGTAGTCAAAGATTCTGTACTTATAAGTTTATAATTTTATTTTCAGTTTAACGGTGACTAAGTCTAGAAGATGGACAATTTTGTAGTCAAAGACTCTGTACTTATAAGTTTATAATTTTATTTTCAGTTTAACGGTGACTCGGTTGAAAAGATGAGCATAGCTTATGGAGCGTTCTGTAGTAGTCATAAAGATTCTGTGTTATTATATAAAGATTTACTGGCAAGAGATAGAAATTTCCAGTCATTTATTAAAGTAAGTTTGTAAAAAAAATCACTTCTCAGTATTTCAAAAAGAAAAAGAAATTAGAAAAAAATAACATCCCCAAAATTATTTTTAGAAAAGACATTAAACATTTACCATGTTTCACTAACCCATACATGAATGAATAAATGACACAAACGTGGTTGGTTCCTTGGCTGAAAAGAGACATAAGCTTTGTAAGTTTTAGCAATGGTAAAACCCTCTTATCAATTACATAAAACTTTCCCTTTGCTTTTGAATTTTGAATAAACATGTTACTATGAGTTTGACATTATGACTATAGTTGTTAACATGTTTAGATTGTTTTTATCCATTTGTTATCAGTTAAATTGCTTTGAACAAAGCAAGGAGTTAACAATAATATAAAAACATGTACTCTAAATATTTTGATTTTTTTTTTTTTTTTTTTTTTTTTTTTTTTTTTGTATATTTCAGAGGTGCAATAATCATACTTTATGCAAAAAGCGAGAAATTCCCGATTTTATGTTACTTGTAACCCAAAGACTTTCAAAATACCCAACTCTTATAGAGGCAATACTTAAAAGTACAAAAGGTAAGTCAGAGTGTTTTAACAACAATTTCACATGGTCACATAAGTAACAAAACAAAACAAAAAAAAAAAAAAAAAAAAAAAACAAACAAACAAACAATCTATTTGTGATTAAATGAGGTATTTAACTATTAAACAAAATTAAGCTTATTGAGAGATCTAATGATATTAACTGCCTTGATGGCCCAGTGGAAGAGCATCTGCCTAAAGAGCAGGAGGTTGTAGGTTTGAGACTAAGCTAGGTAGAACTTCAGACTTAAAATTTGAGATACTGTGTCCCTTTCCAGTACTCAACATTCTGGGGACAGAATATAGATTGGTTCATCTGCTGTCAGGTCAATTGGCATGGGGGAGGTATGCAATCTACATACTGAAATGGAGAACTAGCACCTAATCCTTAGCAATGAATAAATTTGTTCTTGTTGCAATTACCCAAAAAATTGCTGATGTGACATTAAACAACATTACAACCAACCATTCTGTTGATATTTAAAATACTAATAAATTTTGAATTTGAGTAATTTTGGAAAATACATGTATACTCAGCAACAGTTAACGTGTGTACTGTAAATATCCAATCATAAATAAGTTACACAACTTATTTAGTTAATTAAAGTAAATTGATTTAATAATCATTAATGATTAATAATTTTTTTTAGATAAAAAGGATCGTGAAAATCTGAGCACTGCTTTACAGCTAAGCAAAGACCTGTTACATAATGTGGATGAACAAGTTGACGAGTATGAACGACAACAAAGACTCGTAGACATATATAACAGGATGGATGCTAGGGCAACTACTTCCTATATGGGCAAAAAATTTAAAGTAAGATATAACTCTGTCTCTCTTTTTCTCTCTCTCCTTTTCAACATCAGTATTTTTAAATTGTTTCCCTTTTTTCTCTCAGTGCTAATGAATTTTTTTTCAAAGTTTAATCATTTTTTTAAAAGATGTTTTCATGTAAGTCTGGAATTTAAAAATCTATATAAATATCTTGAAATCTAAAGTTTATTATATTTCTCGATAAATTTATATCTAGATTTAAGTGATATGGAAATAATTCATTTAAAGTTCATGATGCATAATAGATCTGACATCAATATTAAATTAATAAATCTTTAGTTAAAGTGTTATTGTAAAACAAGAGCAAATAACTCAATATTTTTGAGCTAGCAGATTCATGTGGTACTTTCACTGGATTTCAGTGTCAAGGTTTTAGGGATCAGACCTAAGACTTCGAATATTTATGAGTTTATCTTCACCTCCTGACCACATTGAGGTGTAAAGATTCCTAAGTAGTCTTTCAGATGAGATCCCAAACTAAGTCCTTTATCTCAGAGCATGGTAAAAACATCTCTATGAAGTTAGAAAAATGAGTTAACAACATCTGCCTGTTACAGATGCTTACAACTACAAGCAATTAAAATAGAATGATAAGAAAAGAAGTTTTTTTGAGTGAATGTTTTATACATATTTGATGTTGAAAAAATTTAACTAGTAGTGAAGTTATAATATATATTTTCCTATTTTTCAGAAATCTGACTTATTGGCAGGTAGAAGATTAATATATGAAGGCATTGTTGGTTATAAAAATGCCAGAGGAAAAGTTACAGGTAAGTGTATCTAAAATATCTTTTGTACAATTAGAGATTCCATTAACAGATATCACGGTTTCTTATTGTTTTGCTTTAGAATTCAAATACAGTCTCTACATTGAGTTTGAGCTCTTGATATACAATGTGAGAAAGGATGTCATATGACATAATTGTAATTACCTGTACTGTAATTGCAACGAACCTTTTAAATATAAGAGTGAGCAGTTTTAATGCAAGATTGTAGGCCATTTGATAGCTTCAAAAACTGTCAGAAGCATGCACTAGTACAAAACAGATTAGAAACATATACAAACTCATGCATCACAAGAATTTAAAATTTTTTGTGCACTTTTTATTTCAGAGGTAATGGCTGTTATTCTGACAGATGTGATATTATTTCTTATGGAAACCAACCAAAAGTACACATTTTTCTCCCAAGACAATAAGGTAAGTTATGTTTAAAAGGAATGAAAAAAACCAACACCTCTCCCTTCACCCTCCCAAAACGCGAAGAAAAATCCAAGCTGTTATATTCAAACTAATAGGCTAAGTGATAGAATGTGTGTAAAGTAGGTGGAGTTTTATATTGATTGACAGTTGTTAGAATGTTCAGTGCAATGGACTGGGATTGGATTATTATCATTAAAATAAGAATAACTAGATTGAGTTAGGAGCTGTGGAATTATACACACAAAAAAGGTAGAAAGTGAGTTAGGAGCTGTGGAATTATACACACAAAAAAGGTAGAAAGTGAGTTAGAAGCTGTGGAATTATACACACAAAAAAGGTAGAAAGTGAGTTAGGAGCTGTGGAATTATACACACAAAAAAGGTAGAAAGTGAGTTAGAAGCTGTGGAATTATACACAAAAAGGTAGAAAGTGAGTTAGGAGCTGTGGAATTATACACACAAAAAAGGTAGAAAGTGAGTTAGGAGCTGTGGAATTGTACACACAAAAAAGGTAGAAAGTGAGTTAGGAGCTGTTGAATTATACACAAAAAAGGTAGAAAGTGAGTTAGGAGCTGTGGAATTGTACACACAAAAAAGGGAGAAAGGGAGTTAGAAGCTGTGGAATTATACACACAAAAAAGGGAGAAAGGGAGTTAGAAGCTGTGGAATTATACACACAAAAAAGGGAGAAAGTGATTTAGAAGCTGTGGAATTATACACACAAAAAGGTAGAAAGTGAGTTAGAAGCTGTGGAATTATACACACAAAAAAGGTAGAAAGTGAGTTAGGAGCTGTGGAATTATACACACAAAAAAGGGAGAAAGTGAGTTAGAAGCTGTTGAATTATACACACAAAAAAGGTAGAAAGTGAGTTAGAAGCTGTGGAATTATACACACAAAAAAGGGAGAAAGTGAGTTAGAAGCTGTGGAATTATACACACAAAAAAGGTAGAAAGTGAGTTAGAAGCTGTGGAATTATACACACAAAAAAGGTAGAAAGTGAGTTAGAAGCTGTGGAATTATACACACAAAAAAGGGAGAAAGTGAGTTAGGAGCTGTGGAATTATACACACAAAAAAGGGAGAAAGTGAGTTAGGAGCTGTGGAATTATACACACAAAAAAGGGAGAAAGGGAGTTAGAAGCTGTGGAATTATACACACAAAAAAGGGAGAAAGTGATTTAGAAGCTGTGGAATTATACACACAAAAAGGTAGAAAGTGAGTTAGAAGCTGTGGAATTATACACACAAAAAAGGTAGAAAGTGAGTTAGGAGCTGTGGAATTATACACACAAAAAAGGGAGAAAGTGAGTTAGAAGCTGTTGAATTATACACACAAAAAAGGTAGAAAGTGAGTTAGAAGCTGTGGAATTATACACACAAAAAAGGGAGAAAGTGAGTTAGAAGCTGTGGAATTATACACACAAAAAAGGTAGAAAGTGAGTTAGAAGCTGTGGAATTATACACACAAAAAAGGTAGAAAGTGAGTTAGAAGCTGTGGAATTATACACACAAAAAAGGGAGAAAGTGAGTTAGGAGCTGTGGAATTATACACACAAAAAAGGGAGAAAGTGAGTTAGGAGCTGTGGAATTATACACACAAAAAAGGTAGAAAGTGAGTTAGAAGCTGTGGAATTATACACACAAAGAGATGAAAGTCAGTTAGGAACTATGAAATTATATGCACATAAAAGGTGATTTTTTTTTTTTTGAAAACATAAAAGTTTGTTTCCAGAATGATTGCACATGCTAAGTTAAACAAGATAAAAACAATGCATATGTATATAAACTAAAATTAAACCTTTCTTTTTGTTATTACAGTCAAGTGTAATACCTTTGTTTCAACTACTTGTCCGTGGAAAGGATGATACACGAGATAGTAAAGGAATTTACTTAATTAGCCAAAATAAACAAAATCCAGAAATGTACGAGCTTGTTTGTCGGACTGGTGAAAACAGACATCAATGGATAGAAATGGCACGTCAAGCAGTAGAAAAATGTCCGGAGCCCGAGAGTAGTGGTATGTTATGTTTGTTAGAATGTTTTAATGCGAGTTTAAAAACCTCAGAACAAGATATGAAATGTTAGAAACCAATGGACTAAGTTCCTGTATTAATGTCATTTAATGCATGCACCTGCATGTAAATTAATAAAAATTGTAAATATGTTTTATTTTTACACCTGGAAAAGGTGAAAAAGCTAAGAAAAGAATATAAATAAAGGTGCCATTTAATTTTAAATTGTCTGTTTTACATACTAGTAACTATCAGTAGGAAAATTTAAGACCATCCAAGGGGTATGTGTTTGGGCATTTTTGTCGAGCCCTGTCATCACCATAAGGCGAGACTTAGGTGTTACTTTTCCGGTGGTGGCAGTGGCTGCATGTCAAATGTTAAAGTTTATGTTAAAGTAATTTGTTTGCTACTCGATCAAAAACTTACCAATGCAAGACATATAAATCTGTGGAATTCTTGTTATTAAAATGCTTCATAGTCAATCCTTTTTATTAAAAAATAAATAAACTTTTAAGTATTTAAGCTTTAAGATTACCTGTTCCCGAAAAGAAAAAAAAAAAACTACATGAAAATGAGGAAGTCATGATTAGAATTTTAATGATTATCTTAATGTATTATTTTCAGTAGAATTTTATTGATATATATATCTTAACATATTTTATGAAATTTAAATTTAAATTATATAAAAAATCACATAAATAAAAATACAGATTTATTAAATCTTATAATTGACAGTTTTGCGTGAATTTACAAAAAAATAGTTCAGAATTTTAATTTAGTTTAGTAAGAAAGTGTATAAACATGGTTATAAATGTCACACACTCAATAAAACTTTTCCTTGTATATAATTTTCATGATTGTCAATTTGACATATTCTTGAGTTTTACACATGCAAAATAGTAACAGTTTCTCTTGTAAACAATTCTTTCTGAATGTTGTTTCTTATAATTCATTTTATACAGAATCTTTCTTTTTATTTCAAAGCAGACGACATTGTTCCTGATGAGAGTGAAGAGGATAGAAAAATGGAGGCTAGATCTGCTAAAGTTAGAGACATCATAGGTAATTAGCATATGATAATATTTTCCTGTGTCAAACAGACTTCGGTTGAATTGATTTTACTTTATACTGGTGCTCATTCAAAGTCTGGAGATTTATAAAACAGTACTTTCAGCTGACGTCTGCTGGTATTTTGTGTTTTGTGTTTTACAAATGTCATCATCATAAGGGGCCTTAGTGACACAGTTGTCCAGGATACTGTTTATCACAGCTCCTTACATCACCTTAATTCAAAATTCACTAAGAACAGATTCTAGTGTGAAAATAAGTTATAAATTACAACCTTTGCTTGCAGAAACTCTGTTCTATTCTTTCAATGTACTCAGGTTTCTTCCACTTTTTCAGAACTGACTGCCACGATTTAAAGAATCTTGGTAGTATAAAACGATATTTCACATGCATGTTATGCACAATAATCATCATTTGAATTATAATGTAGTGTAAGAATAATATTTGGTTAAGTTCTTATCTGAAGCTTAAATTTCTATTACGGAGGGATAAGCAACAAATCTGAACTCCTGATATTGCCTGGAAACCTATTCATATGCAAATGAGTTTACACTGTCTAGTATGTATGTCTTTGCTGTAGTGTAATGATTAAATTCTATTTATAGATCAGCTACAGAAGAAGGACCTTGAAATAAAGGCTTGTTGTGACGAGAAAAACAGCTTAATGATTGAATTACTGGAAATATACAGCTGGAAAGATGAACCTCAAAGGGTAGGTTTGTTTCTGGATTGTACTGCATACTGTAATTCTTGTATGATTATTGGTTATCAAATATAGAGAAATATTGATCAAATTCAAGGTTTCAGAAATATATACTGGGCTGTTATATTCACTTTCTGTTAAAATTATCAAAAACTGGAAAATAGTGTATGCAATGCAACTGAACTTTTATTAATGACATGACATGTTTTGATCTGTTAATAAACATGCCAGTGATAAAGTCTGTTGTGTTTCTTTGGGCCTCTTAACTTTAAAACCCTGTATACAAATTGAAAAAAAAGTATTTGTCAACAAGTTAAGATACCAAAATCCTATAGGGAATTTCCTGTTATGAAAAGCAAATTTACAATTTTGAAAAAATTTGGGGGAAAAATTTCAATTTAAATCTTAGATAAAAATTGTCACAATTTTAAAAGGTTTTGACAGTATTTTTGAATACAAATATTCTTGGTATATTTTAGCAAAGACCAAATTCACTGGGTGAGGAGGAAGGTACTGAACATATGGATGCTTTACAAGCAGCTATTCAAGAAGGTAAAAAGCACCTGTTAATTATAATTATAATCATAAAGTTGAAAATACGTAAAACTATTGATGAAACAGAACTTGTGAAAACTGAGTTTAGAATCAATCAAGAAACATTTCTACACTGAACTTTTTTATGAAGACTATTTTTCATGTCATATGTAAAACTGAATACCTAATAGGAACGAAATCGGTGGTCAGACATATGTTAAATTTAGACAGGTTCTGCTGTAATTTCTGTAAGTTTGATGGAAAAATTAGAAACACAACTTTCATATCTAATATGACCACCCACTGGTAATTTGTTATACAGTGGAACCTGTTGAAATGGTTATCACATCTGACCAAAGTTTCTGTACAGTTTAAGAGTTCCATTTTCTCAGGAATCGGTTTTCACAGATACCTTCTCTAATTCCATTTCACAAAACAAGATTGCTTTAATCAATGTAGGCTTACACTGATGTGATTTTCATCTTCTCTTTCTAGTATCTGTAACAGCCTCCAGATTAACAACAATGTTACAAGGGAACGGATCACAATTAAGTCGCCATGTTAGTAGTGTTGGAGAACATTATAGTAATTCATACTCATGTCCACCTGTGCCTAAACGTGCCGAGACATTCGCAGGATTTGACACCTCGTTTGACATTTCTAAAGGATATATGCCAAAGAAAAAATATTTATCAGAAGTTTATGATGAAGGACGAAGTACAAGCTTGCAAAATTTAGATACCAGTAGAACTGATAGCGACTCGGATATTTGTCACGGAGCAGGATGTTACAGGGTCTGATAGAGTAAGTCTATACTTAAAATTGCTGATGTGCTGGATTTTGAACCCTGTATACAAAGAACACCTTGTGTCATAGTTTCATGAATGAGCATTGTCTTTCTGCACAAAGAGAGCTTTAGTCATAACCCTGGCCTCAATTTTAGCCTTTTGGTGTCCAATGTAGAAGTGTATTGACTTAAGACACATCTTTTATGAGAATTCCAAAAAGAAGGAAAAAAGTTATCAAAAATTTTGGTTTTTCAAAAATAGAGATGTTGTATATAGTATGAAATAAGTCCAAATGACAATCAACTTTATTGAAAATAATTATCAAACAAGATTATGTAAGGGCAACAACTCTGTTTGACTAACACCTGCATACATTCAAGAATTGCTTCCCTTTTATTGTAGCAAACAGAAGCAGATGATTCACTGGAAAGTAGAGTTTATGAAAGATTAAGTGATAATGGGTCAATTGGTGACATATCTGGGTCTTCCACACATTCATTCATGGTGTCAGGAGATTACATGACCTCTATCTCACAACTTGCAAGGTCATTGCATAGCATTGTGGTAAGTCACCTAGACATAGTCTCTCTCTCTCTCTCTCTCTCTTCTCTCTCTCTCCTCTCTCTCTTCACACACACACACACACACACACACACACACACACACACACACACATTTAATAATCTTAGAGATTGCTTTTAACAACACAGTGACTTAATGTCCTCCATATTTTATTAACTAAATGAGCTTGAACAATAAAAAAAACAATTTGCCCGGGTTCAAACCCACAACTTTTTAACAGATGAGTTACAGACCTTGATATTATTAAGTCACCAAGAATATACAGAAAAGAAAAAAAAAATTACTGCCTCCATTTGTTTTTTCAAACATGTTTGGTAATAACTCGTTTTGCTAAAAATCACAAGTTTTTTTTGTAAAACATAAAGAAAAGAAAAAGAAAACATCTGTGATTCAGGTGTTCCTTAAACACAATCTGTCGCCTGAAGTAAAAATATTACTGATTCAGCTTTTATATCATTTTACACTAAAGTAAATCAACATTATATTGCTGATTCAGCACTAACACAGTAACTTGACCATCATTATATTACATATTTATGTATAAGTTTTACTGTCTGTATGTACAAGGTTACCTAGTCCTCGATAAAAACTCTTCACATCATAGCTAGGTTAGTAGGTAGGCTTTATCTGTAATATATGAAAACTGCAACATGATCATGTCTGTGATTTTATATTTCAAATATACATTATCATAAATATAAATAACAACAACATGCTCATATTTATGTACTGTACTTCACTGAACTGCACTGGTTATCAGAAATAGACATATAGATAACAATATGACAGGAAGTTATAAAATGCTGCATCATTAAAATGTTTACACAGACACATATGGGATCCTTCAGAAGCTTTATTTATGCATATAGATGGTTTTATTTCAGCATGTTTATACATTTATTGTTATCTTCTGTATTCAAAGACAGGTGCATATTTGAGATGTTGTCAGAGGGCATACAAATGGTTGACTTTAATGTTGTGTCAGATGTATTGATTGTTGTCATATTATGTGATATTCATACAATCAGACCTGTGTGGATGGACCACACAGGAAAGCAAAATAAAATGACCTGAATAAAGTCTGTTCTACTTATGTGACCTTGTATCATTTGACCTGATAAAGTGGCCTGTAAGTCTTGCCATGTTATCTGAAAAAGTGGCTTGGTTAGAATCTTTGTCTTGTGATATTAGAGAGCCTTAGTCATCAAGCATTCTAAAGCTTGCTTATTAGTCAGACTGCCTAAGTTTGAATCCCACTTGGGTAGATATTGACTATCTTGATATAAGTGAAAGAATCTTGACTAGAGCATTAAACACCATTTCTCCATTCCACCTCCCTCTGGTCAGTTGACCTGATTAAATTTTTTTCGGATACAAAAATAATTGTTTTGATAAGAAAACATGTCAAATAGTCTGAAAAACATTATGTGTTGAAGGTAGCTTTTTTAAATGACTTCAAATTGTCAAGCTTTCAGAACCAGTAGATGGCCTTTATTTGTGAGTACAAATAGCAAGTTATGTTCAATGCAGCTATATAAGATTGATATACAGTATGTCCATGCCTCCATGGTTACTTGTACTTCATTAGCCTTGATTTGAACTTAAAAACCTGAAAACCATTTAACATAGGAAACAAACAATCAGCTTATAGGATGTAGGTTTTTAATTGTATTTTTTTCTTTTTAATCTTTTTAATATAAAAGAACAGTTAACTATTATAACACTTTGATAAGAGACTTACATAAAAGTACTTTTTAGCTACCATGTTTTAATGTCTGAAGGAGTAGCTCCTTCCATCATTTACCGTCCATCAGTACTTGTTTCCTTTTCCTGTTTGAAAAAGAGAATTCTTTATTATTAATCATGAGTATGATTGATTACACCAAAAAAAAGCTTTTGATAAATACATCTATTTAAACAATAATTGAATGGGGTTTAATGCTTTTACACTCAAAATAAGTTAATGTGTGTAAAAAATGAATAAGTATAAATTTGAAAGCAAAAATTATTTGTTATTCTTAACTTCGCTTGAGTCAAATCCAAATAAACTACTCTGCTGACTGCACAATTACAGAATCTCTCTCTCTCTCTCTCTCTCTCTCTCTCTCTCTCTCTCTCTCTCTCTCTCTCTCTCTCTCTCTCTCTCTCTCTCTCTCAGTTTTAGTGTTTCTTACTTTTTCAGTAAACAGTAATTTAACTACTTTACTAATATTATTTGTAGCAAAATTAATTTTTAAAAAAGTTTTAAAAAACATTAAACTTGCAAAAGTGTTAGTTACAGAAGTAATGTTAAGAATTTTAACAATAAAATCAAGAGGGAACTTTCACCAAAAAATAAATTAAGTATGGCCTTATGATATCAATGTTTGGTCTAATTGGAAGCCATAAGGACATCTTATACCTTATCAAAGGCTGGCTGTTTATAAATTTTATTATTTGATATTAGACACCATCTTTATCTTCTAAGGTAGACTTCATTTACGGGAGAGAGAGGATTAATAAAAAAAAATTATCATAAAACCCATCTATCTATGAAATATACAGCAAAAAAAACCACAATAATCAATAAAATGAAGAGTTTAGGGATTAGAGGAAATGGGAATTATTACAGGATTCCGTAATATTATGAAATCATTAGAGTGGTTTAAAATGTCACCCCTTTAGAAACATTCCTCTTGACACCGATATTTGAAACCCACTTACGACAATCATACTTTGAGAATGTTTTTAAGTTTGCATGAACAAAATCATGTGTTTTTTTCCCCAGAATACTCTGGATTCCTCCCCAATCATTCCAAAACTGACTTACTTAATACGAAAAAGAAATAATGATTAATTTTGATAATTAAGAAACATGTTTCCCTTTAGAAACATTCCTCTTGACACCGATATTTGATACCCACTTACGACAATCATACTTTGAGAATGTTTTTAAGTTTGCATGAACAAAATCATGTGTTTTTTTCCCCAGAATACTCTGGATTCCTCCCCAATCATTCCAAAACTGACCAATACGAAAAAGAAATAATGATTAATTTTGATAATTGTATATGAGTTAAGGTTTAAGGGTATTAAAAAACTGTCAGTTTGTTGTGTAAACTAATTAAACATATATAACTAATTAAAATAAAACGATAAACAGGTCTAGACTGTAATTCAAACTGAACCATAAAAAAGATAGATTTTTGTAAACACAGCTGTCAGATGTAATTTGGTACAAGAATATTTTACGAATATAAATGAAATAAAAATGATTGGCTCATTTTTCTTTCTATTGTCTGAATTTTTGGGTGATATATAAATTTTAATTTTTGCCATTTTTATGGCATATTTGCAATTTAAAATTTGACATAACTTATTAGATAATATGAGGTTTGATAAATGAGCTTAATTGATTATATCACACCAGTAAAAAATGTCGGAGTTTAACTTTTTGTCAAGTTTGATATATCGCATATTGTTTTCTCTTTCATACTAAGGTTATTTAAGAAATCTTTAAGGGGTTATAAGGATTTTAAATTTAAAAAGATTTTAGCGTATTAGAACATCGGAGATACGTACCTATTATGTAAACCTATATTAGTAAAGCATTTCTATAAGAGTTTCATGTTTTAGGTGTTGTGTGTGCGATTTTGTAACACAATATAAGTGATGAGGCTATTAATCTTTGAGCTTGTACTACCTGTATTACCAGGTATTTAACAATTCTTTTTTAACAACCTTCTCCTTTTTTGTGTAGAAAAATATGCAAGTAAAATTCCTTCCCATCATGCAAACAGATCACAGCA
Organism: Tegillarca granosa; assembly: GCA_029721355.1. Classification (NCBI taxonomy): domain Eukaryota; kingdom Metazoa; phylum Mollusca; class Bivalvia; order Arcoida; family Arcidae; genus Tegillarca; species Tegillarca granosa. The sequence continues at coordinate 803,705 of JARBDR010000920.1, read as the reverse complement.
CTTCTCACCACCTAGGTTCAAATCCCACTAAGAGATAGATCCTTGTGTGAGAGAGTTTGTCATTTTAATTGCCATTTCTTTGGTTTTCTTTTGGCACTCTGGTTTGGCACTCTGGTTTTCTCTTGGCACTCTGGTTTGGCACTGGTTTTCTCTTGGCACTCTGGTTTTCTCTTGGCACTCTGGTTTTCTCTTGGCACTCTAGTTTTCTCTACTATCTTTGAACATACTACAGTGAAACTTGTCTATTAAGGCCACTCAAGGGATACGGCCAAAGTGGCCTTTATAGACAGGTGGCCTTTACTAGACAAGTTATATTAAGGATCATCAAAATTGTTAATCTGAATCGTTCTTTCGTATTCATTTTAGTACTCAAATGAAACTGTACCCAAATTAATAAAAAATTTTCCTTCTGTAACTTGGGATTAACCAAAAAAATAAATATTTTTTAAAATAATTTATTCAAAATCTTCAGGAATTTACAAATCCTTTGCACCACGCTGTACATGTTTATAAATAGGAGAACTGTGACCGGGATTTTAAAAAAATACACTGCTCTACTTTCTCATATACAAACGGGTTGCTGGTCCTTGTCGAATCTCCATTTTCAGTATAACAGGCATAAGGAAATTCACTCTAACCTACATTAATCAAACAGAATGGTTTCAATTCCAAAAGCTTATTTTAAATGAATATGTGCCAAGAAACAGAAATAAATAGATAAAAAAAAATGTAATGTAAACTATTTGAAAATCAAAGTTGAGATAAACATTTTATTTATGCTGTGCATGCACATAGCTAATTTTGTTTATTTCAGGTTTAAAATCAGAATTATCCTAATGTAACACATCATTTCTACATTTGTGCCAAGGACATAAAAATAACAAAAATTTCAATTAGAATAAATAAATAAATAAATAAATAATTAAATAGATTTGTTACTTTTAGAAACAAAACTGCTAACTTTGCATTTTTTGTATTACATTGAAGTCCTTTATTATTAAATTCTTTTCAATGCATGATTTATTCTTAAGAAAAAAAGAAATTTTGGGACAGTCTGCACAGAAATAGAGATACTGCGGTCAGATTGAAAGGCATAGATGCTTTATGGCATGTCAAGCCATTAGAATAGTAACAGAATATGGGGTAGAACGTATAAGTTTAGGGTTGCATTGTGTTGGTAGTATTGTCACCCCATTGCTGCATAATGGATCATGTTTCAGATTATTTAGTCAAAAATCCCTTTTTCCTGTGTAAGATATCAACATATGTGTACCTGATTAACTCAACTGTTTACAATCCAATTTTGATTTGTATCGAAATAAGGAAATAGAGCAGAAAGTTGTTTTTTATAGATCAAAAAAACCTACATCAAAAGTAAAAAACAACAATATCAAAAACTATTAAATTATGCTAGAGTACACCAAATAACAATATGTATTATGATTATAAAGTCTAAAATGACAGGTTACTATTCATTAAAACTATATTAGTCTAATTGATAAAATCATAATGAGGCTAAAATAGGTTATCTACCCTTAAATGAGCTTTCTTGTGTGATGAGGAGATAAAGGACATGTATATTTGAAGATGAAAGTCATTGTGTCACTTTGGATACATGAAATCTTTATAAATGACATAGTTACTGGGGGTATTTTTATATCATACTAAATCAAATTGGTCATTTCTAAAACATGCATCCTTTACATTTTGCTTATGAAACAAGAAGAGGGATAATTAAATAATCTTTAACTATTCAATAATGTAAGAAGATAGCTCCGCTCAGCCCCTTTCTTAATCCTGAAGATTTGTTGTATTCCCACTAAACCTATACATAGCTTTCAAATGAAAGATTAAAAGTAAAATATCTGGCATTGATTTGATCTTTTACAAACTTGTAGGTCGATCAGCTTCCCGAGATGATCCCTACAGTTATTCCTGGAGCAATGTTTTCATTTAAAATGATTTCATTTACTGCTACTGGTACTACAATGTTTATTTAAAAAATAGGTTAAACACACCATGGAAAATTTAAAGTAAATACAAATGGCCTGTTGTATATTTATCGGAAACTCTCACAAATTTGATTTCTTTAATAAAACCTGCTGGATACATTTATTCTTTTTTTGTTATTTAACAATTAAATGGTCATAATACAAATTATTCACACAAATCAAGATGATATCTGTCCTGTAGGTTTTTACACTTTGATCATGTATCAGATTACCATAGATAAAATACAGGTGTAAGATCACAAGGTTAAAGCTACCTGACTTTTCTCTCGTTAACCCTAATTAAAATACAGGTGTAAGATCACAAGGTTAAAGCTACCTGACTTTTCTCTCGTTAACCCTAATTAAGGAGATCTATAAACTCTTCAGGTAGATACCTCTTTATTAGGTCAACTCACATGCACAATGTGTGGTTTGTTACTATTTAAAAATAGAGAATTTTTCCTTTAGAGTTATGGGTGAAAAAATTCATTTTCGTTTGATTTTGAAATAGATTGTTCCCTTAATGAGCAGACTAATTCATTTTTGTTTGATTTTTAAACAAAATTTAAAATGCTTTAATTTTTTTTTTATTTTGGAGTTTTTGAAACTGTTTTGTTAAAATAAATATAGGTTTTGAAATCGGCTAATGACTTGTTTTTTTAACTAATACTTTTGTAAAAAAAAAAATTAGAAAAAGAAAAAAGATGCAGATTATTATTGTGTGTTAAAAAGGAAAAATTACGAGATTGTTATCACACATGGAAGCAGAAACATATTCATTATATATCTCTCTGAAAGAGGTTACTTCATTTATTAGTAAATAGTACTAATTTACATAATTCTTTTAATTTTAAACACATCACTGGCTGATTTAGAATTTGATGAAAGCATTTTCTATGTTTGTTTTATTTATTATATTACATGCTACCTGAGACATTTTTACCTGTTAGCTATTACTTTGCACCTGACAAGCTTCAGGTATCAAATTATGTCATGTTGTATCTGTGTAAAACTATTAAAAAGATTTAATTGATGGTTTAAAGGCTACACCTGTGTCATTCATTTGTGTATTATGAAGATATTCATTATCTGATGCAGATTGTTACACAACGGTAGGCGTCTACCCGCAGGCTGCTAAAACTTGGTAAATGTTAATAATAATGTCGATAATAGTTCTCAAAGAAGGTCATATCAGTTAAAATTTTTTTGTTATCTTCTTTTTTAAATGAACTTATTATTAGGCATGAATTATCTATAAAAGAGCATGTTGAAAAGAATATTAATTTTTTTTCTGAGGGTATTTAAACATCAGATCATATTAAGTTTTCAAATTGTGATGGATATATTCTAATTAAAATACATATATTCGATTAAACAGCATTTATTGTGTTTTGATGGGTTCATTTATTTTTGCATGTTTGATACTTCAGCTTTTTAGGGGAGTTCGAGCACCTGGTAAAATTTTCAGTGTCATTCAGGTGTTTGTTTATTACATGTAATTGAATATAAGAATTGACACCTATGTCAAACATATTTATGACTTGAAAATGTTGTACCCAGGTGTTGATGGTGTTAGCTAGCCTGTCTTATGACACATCCATGCTGTATGTCTCAAAGTGACTGTTTCAATATCATATTGTATGGGGTGGGTATGATGACCATATTTACCAAGTGAGAAAAAACTTTGGCATGTTTTCATCTTCATTGAGGTTAAAAATGATAAGGAAACATGTTGATTAGAAAAAAAAATACTCACATAAATACTTCTTTCTACACAAACCAAATATACACATCAAAACAAAAATTAACACGGATTCTTTATATTGAGTGAAGGAGTGAGGAGTAATGGTGTTTACGCCCCAGTCAAGATTCTTTCACTTATTTTGAGGCGGTCAGGTCTGGGATGGTGGAGGAAACTGGAGTGCCCGGAGAAAACCACCGACATTCGGCAAGCGAACTGACAAACTTTCTCACTAGGATCTGTCCGGAGTGGGATTCAAACACAGGCGGTGAGAGGCGCTGTGATCCGTAAGTGCGCGCTTTAGACCACTCGGCCACAGAGGCCCCCTTTATATCACTTGAAAATATTACATGAAATCTGAATAGCTTTAATAATCATAAAACAAATCATTAATGTTTTGGTTTCACTAGATATGAAAATGCATGTTGTGTGTTTAGGTATTGTTATATGTATTCATAGCATATCAGTTAAGTAAAACCTGTATCAAACTTTTGTATTTTTAAAAACTTTTTAATGTATTTTAGCATTTGACAGCTCAACAAGGCACCGCTGTAGAAACACTTCGTGCACAGCTAGCTGAAGCTAATGAGAGGATTAATAAATTGTCAGCAGAGGTTCATGAACGTAAAGGGGGATATCGTCATAACCAGCTCGAGGAACTTAGAAACTTACAGGTTAGTTAATGGAGACTCTTGTCAGTTATTGAATGTTTCTGATGCAGTGTTTTATTCATATTTAACACAATTCTTCAAAAATTCTGTTAAAGAATAAAACAGTGATTTGTCATTTATCGTGGTATACACCAAATATTCCTGTAAATCTGACTTATATTTGGATATGTGACAGGTGTTGTTGCATGTGTTTTTTTTTTCAAGCATACATACTTTTATATAAACAAGAAAAACTCTAGTTTAGCACAAACATTGGCCATTAGGACAATGTACCATTGAATGTGGTGTCAATTTAAAGGTAAATATTGGCATGTCACAACTAAGAAATTATATTCACTGGAAGAAAAACTCTACATAAAAACACACAATCTCAATCTTTATTAGTGGGACTGATGTAATTTGGTTTTTGCAGGAACATGTTCGCAGAGAAAGACAAGAACTGGAAAAACAGAAGGAAAGAGAGAAAATGCGCTTAGAAAGGGAGAGAACTTACATAGAGGAGCAAAGAAAGGAAGTAGAAAGAAAAGAGGTAAATTTTGATATTTTTAATTAAGTTACTAAAAGTTCTTTGTTGCTAAGTCATCTGAAGTGCCAACTTGTGTTTCATAGTGCTGCTAATTGCATGGGTTGGGAACATACTCGGAGAGATCCTTGTAGAAGTAAGTTTGAAAGTTCACTTACAGAAGGTTTGTTGCATTTCTGTAAATCCTGTTCTATTTACTACCCTACAACTGCAGGACTCTATAAAAGAATTTTGACTTATGCATACAAAACCTTTCCTTTCTGTTATAACACTCTTTATGTTTATAACATTTTTCACATTCATCTTTCACTTGGTCTCTTAGTTACATTTGAATTTTTTTGAAAGTTTCAGAGACAAAAGATAAATTTGACTATTTGTAATATAGACAATGACTTTATACTTAACTTATAGACGACATTGTTTCATAATTATTTGTGTTCTGGGTTTGAAAGGATGTTGCAATTCAGTCCATCTGTTTAATTTGTATTATATAATTGTTTTTTTTTTTTCTTTTATAGAGTGAACTCCAGAGTCAGAAAGAAGAGCTACGAAGACAAAAAGAAGTTCTACAAAAACAAATAGATATGTGGGAACAAGGAAAATCATCTTCTCATAAAGATAAAGACTCCTCACATCATGGTCAATCATTACCAAAACATGCAAGTTCTCCTGGAATGGCGACAACACATCATCATAGTCTTGACCAGGATAAAGGAACAGACAGTGTGGAAAAACGTCAGAAATCATGTGACGATGCTTCTCAAAATAATACTCACAGACGTTCAGCCTCTGCTGACTTTTGTCAGGCAATTGAGGATGACCTTGAAAGGTTACGACAAGGTAGTCAACCAAGGTCAATGCGCCGTGAAATGCCAACAAGAAGTGACTCAAGGGCTTCAGTGTCAAGTGTATCTAGTGCTAAACAAAATTTGCCTATGCATTTACTAAGTGCTAAAAATGAACAAAGACATGCGAAACAGCTTCCAACACGGCATGTACCAAGTCAAAGTTCAGGGACACCACCGCCACCTGGTGTTCAGCAGGTGTTACCACACAAACTGGCAGCAAGTACTAGCAGTGGTGCATTGACAGGTCAAAGTTCAAATAATAATAGTGCTATTCAGTCACCAAGCGGTGCCTCTGCTAGTTTAAGCGGCAGCAGTAGTACGTCTAGTCTAAGTCATAAACTTTCAAATCGACCTAAAAATTCTGGTGCACCTCCAGCTTCTAATTTGTCATTACTTATGAAGCTTGCAGAACCAAATTCAAAGGGACGAACAGCAAGTGCTTCCTCCATTGGAGAAAAAAGCTTGTCCAATCAGAAAACTGATCCACCACAATCAACTGCATCACCAGGATCTCAGGGACAGAAATCTGGTGGCAATCATAAATCACAAAAATCAGACAGTGGAGTCATATATTTTTAAGTTCAAGGTACTCAAAAAAAATATTATTTATATACTAAATAACATAAGTATACAGGTTTGCAGTAGCTCCAGGTATACAAAAATTATTATTTATATACTAAATAACGTGTATAAAGGCATGCAATAACCAGAGTGATCAAAAACATGTTGCAACAATATAAAATAAATGAAACAAGAAACAAGATATAAAACAGACACCGAGAACACTGACAAGACACAGGAAAATTTTCAAGTCATTTGTCCTTGGTGCCTAGTGGAATGAAACATTCACTGAACATGCAGAAATTGCATAAATTATACATGTCATACATTTGAGAGTGTGAGCAGTACCAATAAACTGATAATCATTTTGAGCTTAAGTAAAACGTTTTAAGATTAATCCTTTGAGATTAATAACCCTGCTGTCTTCATGATAGCTGAAAAACTGTTAATGTGAAGTTAAACAACATTACAACTGATCAAGCTTTCATAAATCCATTTGGTTAAAAAAAAAATTTTCAAGTAATTAAAATTCATAGGGTAAATTTGGTTGTTATTTGTGTCATCATTGCCTTTTCTTTTTGGGTTCCAGATGGAATCTTTTATATCAGAATTATGACCTTATGATGATTGTTTCTTATTGCAGGATTTTTGCTTACTGAGTAATTATCCCATATTAGAGTGCCATAAATTAAACATGGTTGTTCAGAAGCTTTGCTGCAAGTTTTGCTGGCTTATTTTGACTGATATATGATTGTGCAGTAATCTGTGGAAAGTTTTCAAAACAGTCAGGTGCACAGGACTACAGAAACCATGCATACCTAGTTGATGAGCCAATCAAAAACATCCTTACATAATGGTAGATTTTTTTGTCTAGTCTGAAATGAATATCAAAACATGGACTTCTTTTGCTGTGTTTCACATAAAGTAGAAATCGGTGTTATAAAGAGAGACTGATATTGTGTTGAGCAGATTTTGTTTGATGTCAGCAATTTCATAGGAGGAAAAAATATCATTTTACTAACCTTATGAAATTGAATCATTTACACAGAGCATGCTGGTCATGCATATGTCGACATATATCCCCTTGATGGGGAAACTTTTATGTCGTTATGTCATATAAGTATAACTACCATATATAATATATATATAATATCTCGGACTGTATGATAAGCAATTTTCAGTATTTGTTCATTAACAAAAATCCATCAAAAAGTGTTAAGACTAATGATAAATACAAATCTGATTGGTCAAATGTGACATTTAAACTATGAATCAAAGTGCAACATCTGAAAAGATAGTGTGTAATTTTAGTTTTTCAAATTTTTTTTGAATTACAAAATGATTTTACAAGGATAGGGCATTTCGTAAAACTTAAAATTATTACTTATGATAATTTTGACAAATTAAGGCGATTTTACAATTTATGAGAAATGATAGATTTTTATATGTAAAATACGTATACCAAGTATGAGAAAAATCAAACCAATTGGATTTTAAATAGATATCAGTATGGAGTTAAAACATTTATGGTCTCTTCTATATATGAGTATAAAATCATTATATTCAAATGAATTGGTTTCATCCCTGTATTTTGCAAATGGTATAACCTTTCTTGTTTTAAAGAGCATACCAAAATCTATTGTAGGGGTTGAAAAAGTTAATTTTAGAGTAAATAGATAGATGTTTTTTAAGTGGAATGATATTATTTGTTATTTATTTACATTAAATTTGAATTCAGAAAATTTTTATTTTAAGGTGTGTGGGTGGGTTGTAGTTTGAAATATATCTATTACACCACACAATATATTTAAGAGAGGACACATGGATTTCTTGTCCAGTATGATGTGGATTCATCATATATATGGTTATATTAACATATACATGTATATACATATACATACATATATATTATGTATAATTTATCGGATTTACTTGTTGTCAGATAAAAACGAACATTTTCATAATTTGACCAGAAAAAAGACATTAAACGATACTCAAGATGTGACAGGACTGTAGTCACTGCTGTAAGGTGATAATTTAGGACTTTTTATTTTCAATTTTTTGAGAGGCATTAATTGAACCATCTATATACACCATATGATAAACAATCTTTTAGTGTATTGTTCAGGAGTTATTGATAAACATTTTGGTTTAAATTATTTCTTTCTGGCTGCATTTTCCCTTGCAATGGATTGTTAGTTTTTTAAATTAAAATCTAGTAACCTTGGTTACAAAGAAAAATGCTTTTGTCAAAATCTTTATTTAAATTGAAAATGATTTAAAAAAAATTAAATTAGCAATAAATTAGAATTTTTTTCTTTTGAATTGATGCAAGTATAGTTAGTTGCATTATACCAATAAAATGAATTACTCGGTAATAAAAAAGATCTGAAACTAGTTATATAAAAGGAATTTTTCTTTTGAATAGATGCACATATAGTTGCAATATACCAATAAAAGGAATTTAGAAAAATCTTTAAAAAAAAAAAACACCCAAAAACTTTGAATAAAAAGAAATTATTGGCTTTTAGTGAAAAAGTATGCTTTTTATGATTAAAATATTTGTTCTTAAGCCTTACAGTAAAGTACAGTTATATTCCTCTGATTTTTAAGGTCATGATGGAATTTTAATGAACAGAATTTTTTCAGTTTTATTCAGACTTTGGATTGTAAATAAAAATAAACAACATTGATGTTGTATTTTGTTTACTTAATCGGGCTAAGATGTATATGAGAAGACTATGTCATTCTGGAGATTTAATTTTTTGCTGCATTTCACATATACTGTGAAGGATTTTTCAAATTAATGATTTTCATGTTATTGCTGGAAAAATTTTGTCATCCTACCCTTGAAAAAAGCATGTTTTGATAGATGCCAGTATATAGGAGATAGTTGAAGTTGATTTTCTTGAAAACTATTTTTGTATTGTGTACTTTAATTTGTTTTTGAGAATTTTTTTTTTTAAAAATATCAAGATATAATATATGAGTATAAAAAGTATAAAAATTGTTTTTGAATTGATATAGTCTTCTCATTTCTATGGCCTGACTTTGAACTGACATTGAACCATGTTCCCATGAAAGAAGCCAAGGGAAGCAACCATTGCAACAACCATTCTTCTCTGCCTTGCGCATGTCTTTATGTACATTGAAAGACAATATGTTGCATTTTATTTTTCATAGGGTTTTAAACATAATTGAAGAAACCCAGTCAAGGACTTGTGCGTAATTTGATGGTTGTCATGTGTATTTAAAATGAAAAATTTAAAGATTTCAGTTATGCTTTTAACTGAGTATTTCTCTACAATAAAAATAAAGTTGAGCAAAGTTTTCCAGTGTGTGAATTCGATGGGAAATTATTGACATCACATAAAGAAAAATAAGCTTTTGTCATCTCAAATTTTGACATAATATTTTGGCCTCTTACCACATTTTAAGGCCTCTTACTACAAGGAAGAAAAAATAATGAGGATATTCATGAAATAATTGTTTCTCAAACTTCACATTCCCTTTAAGAAAATCAGAGAAGTTTATTTTTGTGTGTTTTAATTTTTATAGAAGATTTATTTAATACTAAGACATTTTTGGTACAACTTTTTATAATGTTAATCTATTGTTGATTTGATTCATTTGGCTATGTTATTATCAGATGTTATTTTCAGTGTTATAGTAAACCAGTGTGTAAACATGTTTTTACTCTTCAGATATAGTAGTTTGTTCCGTTTAATTATTCAGGAACAGTCTATTAATATTTGTTGGGTTAACAAGTTAAAACAGTAAATTTTTGATAAATTTTGTCTATCACTTGTTCAGGGTTTTCAGATTCAATAGTCTACGTGATATTTACAGATTGATTTTTTGAAGTGGCTGATTTTTTTTTCAGACTGGTCTAGAAAGTTTTCAGGTTGGTTTGAAGAAGTTACAATGGTCTGGAATGACTGAAATTTTTCATGATAGGTGAAATTGACAGATTGTTTTAAGAATGGTTTATCTTGAACTTCAATATTTTGAAGTTGTGACAGTTAGGTGTGACCTAATTTTTTTAAATGACCGGTCTCGCAGGTATTTTAAAAAAACGTCTAATTGGATATGTTTAAGGGATTTGACAGTGATTTAACTAATCATTGTGGATCATATTGACAGATTTGTTTTCATTTGGTGTGAAAAATGTAAATCATGCAGTAAATTTGACTGAAGTTGATTGTTATTATTATTATTATTATTTTTATTATTATTATTATTATTATTATTGTAATGTTGTTATGGATTCTGTCTCCATTTTTTCCCCAATGAGGTGTTTCATTGTCTTTGTGGTAGATGATTGGTTGGGATGGTTTTTTAATTTGTTTGAATTTTGTTTTCATATTTAAATGGAAAAATCTGGCAACAATTTTTTTTTCTTTTTTTTTGGAAAAGATTCGCAAGATAAATGTAGGTTTTTTTTTTGGTAACATATTAATTTTTATACCAAAAAAAATTAAAAAAATTAACAAATAATAAGTACAAATTTTTGTGGAAAAAAAAGATGTACATTGTATATGTCATAGATACCGTTAATTGTCGAAAGCTTTATTAAGTAGTAACAAGAGAATTTATGTTTAAATGTTGAGATATATAAACATACTAGATGGAAAATTACTTTTTTAAATATATATTAAAAAAAAGATTTATTTGTCATCAAGATATATGTTAATTTTTGTCTGATTTTAAGTGTAGTTATTTTTTCCATGTTTAACATATCTACGAATGATTAAACTGTGGATTTTTTTTATTGTTGATTCCTTCAGTATGTAAATATTAGTTACATATTAACATTTTTTCGTAGCCACCTTAACTGGGGCAGACCACGTGGAAGTCGTGGAACAAAGCAATTGAGTCATGTAAAATTTTACAATTTTATTATTTAATATCAACAAAAACATTAATGGTTTTTAATAAAGGTGTAAAATAGATATTTTTGTTTGTTTTATTTATAGAACATTTTTCCAATCGGCAGGTCTGGTTCCAGGTTATGATGGTTTTATTCAGATTATCACATTAGCTAAAATGAAAATTGCACTGTCATTTAAAATTGCACCGAAGCATGGTTTTGAATATGGAATAAAAAAAACTTGATAGTTAGAAATTTTGTTTGAGACATTTTAAAATTTCAAATAATTAGTTATTTTTCTTTTTTCGTTTTGTTTTGTTTTGTTTGTTTGTTTGTTTTTTGGGGGGGTTTTTTTGATAACATAGCTCTAGTATTGAACTAATGTTTCTTCAGACATAAAGATCTTTCTTATCTCAGCTGAATTCAAAATTTTAAAAATCACATGAAACTTTGCTCAGGTACGTAAGAAACTACCCACAAGCACTCAAAATGTTGCACAGAAACAGAATGAGAAACAATACTTAGGAACACTTGTGGGGCGGAGCGGTTTATAGCCCCTTAGACCACTACTGCCTAGGTTTAAATCCGACTTGGGCAGATCCTTGTGCAAGAAAATTTGTCAATTTACTTGCTGAAGGTCATTGGTTTTCTTCAGGCACTCAGGTTTCTTCACCACCCGACGACTTGATATTAGTTAAAATTCTTGACTGGGGCATAAAACACTATTAATTAAATCCAATACCTTCCAGAAGCACTGGAAGCCAGGCCCTGTTAACACATGAAACTGTGCCCTAAAGCACATCAAACTATGCAGGAGCTTAAAAGTGCATTGGACCGAGAAATACACTGAACTTTGTCCAGAAGCACAAGAAACCTTGCACAGAAGCACTTGAAGCTAAGCTCTGAAGCACATGACCCTGTTAAGGACATTAAAACTGTGCTTTGAGAAAAAAGCTACGGCCTGTATAAATAAACGAAAAAATTACAGGAATTTGTTACCAATTTCTTAGCCTATCAACACACACACACACACACACACACACACACACACCATTTTGTTAGTAAAAATATGAACGATAGGTGTGTTTATCTCCGCCTGTGTTTGGAAGAGGGCTTAAGGAAATTAATAGATGGGAATTGAAAAAACCTCGCCGACATACATGGTTTTGATCACGCCTATTCACGCATTCCTGTGTTTGGTTTCCCACTTCAAGTGACTAGGCAATACCCGTGAACCCGTAGGTTGACGTATGACTATACTGGTATGCAGAAAAATACCCACATTGCCCATAACTTTACATCTGAAAGATGTTTTAAAAGGGTAAGTTCACATTTTTTTGTGCATTAATTTAGTTTGTTATAGTTCACATGGCTAGAGATTACGAAACCATTAGTGTTTGATTTTAGAACTTATTGGTCATTTTTGGTTTGCTTCTGAAGCGTTTTTGTCTTGCCAACAAACTATAATACATAGGGGTTCAGAAGGCCTCTAAATCCGTATAATCGCTTAAGATTTGTCATTAAATGCACTTGGATGTGTTGAATACTTCTGAAACCGAAAGAAGGACATCTCCAATCAAACCCAATGGTACTTGTCAAAATTTTGTAACATTATCTACCGTCGTAATGCGAAGTCGAGCAGTTGTGCCATATAACATGTACTTCGTGATTTCATTCACTGTTTATATCTTAGAGAATTATTATGTCTTGGGAGACTGATATAATTTTGAACGCACGAGCAGGATGACCATGTATAACATGTGCTTCTATAAAAAATATGAACTTTTGCTTTACATTAATCGTTTTTACGTTTTGACGCTTAAAAATCGGTCCGATTCTTGATCTTTTATTATAATGATCTATTATTTTAAAGTGTTAATTTTTCACCCTGCTTGTTGAACAATATTATTGGACGCCATTAACCTACTGATTGTTTGGTTGCCATGGTATCTATGCTATCATCTTGGTGTTTGGTTTTGGATTGATGATAGAGAAGGTGTCTAAAAACCAGCCTATTGGTACAAGTTTTTTGGTATCAAGCCATTAAACCTAGAATTGGTCCCTAAAACGATTTTATCAAACGTTATTGTCAATATACATGTAAATTTAGCAAAATGTGCCATAAGCTGCACATCTTTTCCTCGTATAAAGTAGGACAAAAGAAACATTGAGAATCGGAGGGACTGGATTTTAGTGATGAAATTTACGTCCCAGTCAAGATTCTTTCACTTATATCGAGGCGGTCAATTCTGGGATGGTGGAGAAAAACAGAGTACCTAAAGAAAACCACCGACCTTAGAAAAGCGAATTGCCAAATCTTTTCACACGAGGGTCTTCCTGAGCGGGATTCGATCCTAGGCATAAAGAGGCACTGTAATTTGTACCACTCGGTCGCCGAGACTCCACAATCAGAGAGGGGAGGGATGCTCAGGAGGATACAAGATATCAGAAGCATTTTATTCCAGACAATGTGCTTTCAGGAGCTTACATTAATTACATACGAAGTGAGAAGTCAACGAGATCAATCACCTTTGATGTTTCGTTTAATATTAAAAACCGAACAAAATTTTATTTAAAATATTTCTTATAAATAACTCACCCGGATATTAAAATACAAAGTATAACAATAGTAATTATAGTACAAAGTGACTAATGACCATAGTGATTACTAGTATTAAATTTTATAGTCACAGTTTAATAAAGGACCTAGTGTGAAAAATACATTTGATAACTGTTTCGGAAAATGGGTTTTACAAGTTTTTAGAAATTAATACCTTATCTATTAAATTATAATACAGTTCTAATGACCACCATTCACAGCAATTTTAAGGCTCAATTTAACAAGATAAACGTCATATAGTGTCTGGTATATGACTTATGATATTCCTATTTTCTATTTTTCTTTAGTTTTGATAGAACTTGATACTCGTTTAAATGGGTCTATTATAAGGGGCTACGACCTAATAACACTTCAAAGACCTGACCAAAGACATAGGTATAATACGTAAATTATACTCTTGTCAAAACCATACACTAAATATTATAGAGAGGACCCATTGTGGTATCACATTCACTTCAATAAATCATTGTATCTATGTGAATAGCCGAAGTTAGAGTAGATGAACTTTTTTGTCCATTTTTCATTTCGTTTTAACTCCCTTTTACAGCAAAATGAAACCAATTAATAACTTGAAATTTAAATTCTGTATTTCAAACTGCAGAGAATACTTTGAAGGGATGTAATGTTCATTTCAATATTTGAGTCGAATGCTTTAAAGATATCGTAAATATCGAACAAACCTCGAATTAATCTGTTTAGAGTAAACTAAATTTTACTATAATCAACTAAATTTCAAATATTTCATTCGCAAATATAAATCCGATAGTTCATTTGTTTTTCATTAAGCTCCTGAAGTGGCATAAATGCCCCATTACTCGTGCTTAATCCAACGTTAAGGATTTCCCGCCATATTTCTAATTTAACCGGGATTTTGTTTCCATGCTTCACGTGGTTGTCAATATCGAGTATTTACTTCCTTTGGAGATGTATTTTGAGACATAGTGCAGAAAGTATGACGAGTAAACTCAAAGTTCTATTTTGAGTCAGTCTTTGGTCAGTCTTAAAACAACGCCCCTATGCGTCTGTCGGAAATTGTATTGGCCAAGATATTTGTGTCTATAATTGAAATATTTTATATTAATGCAAAAACACATTTATTTCAATTTGTCCTTAGTTTATTTACAAAAGAAAAACAAGAAAATTGTTACAATTGACTTATACATGCAGAGTTGTTGTATTGTTTAGTACACATGTTTTTATTAAAGTTCATATTTCTGTTTATAGAGCAATGATTATGAATAAGTTCGGTGGTTGTGTTACTATTAGAGTGCCTTTTTGAACCACACCATGGATTTGCTTTGCTAGTATATATGCCATGTCTTTCCGAAACTATATACAAGTGACTGATTTTGTTACTGTCCGAAACTGTAAACAAGTGACTGATTTTGTTAGTAACATGTTTTTGGGTCATTGATATTAGCCATGTAAGTAGGTTCTGTAAGCTATGTGAATTGCATTATAGAATCGTTGCAAACCACAGAGTTTCTGGTTTTTTTTTCAAAACGTGATCTTTTTAGTTTCGTTACCCTTCATTATGTAAGATGGTATTTATTGAAGACTTTAGTTGCTTTCTATATAACAATTTATATAGACGCGATGTTTTAACGTTTGATTACAACGATTCTCCAATAAAAAAAAGATTGAAGTTGGATGTTTTCAGTACTTGTTCATTTTCTTTTTATTCACCTCACCTTTTCAATTAATATTTCAAACGAAATCGTAGACATTAATTGCATTTTTAGGTATCCGATGCCAGTCAGTAACAGTAGGACAAAAAAACACACCAACCATATTACTGGATACGATCATGTAATTATAAATTGCTTGTCCAAAACCAAGAGTTTACGGATGAGTGCGCCTCCCAACGCCTATGTTCGAACCCCACTCGGGCTGATCATTCTGTTGTTTTTTGCGGAAGGTTAACTTCGGACGTTCTAGATTTCTCTGCATTCCTGATTTAGTTTATTGATTATGTATTATATAACTTGTTTTTGGCGTTAATTTTGTTGTGTGGTGTTTTCTTGGTTGCCAAGTACATGTTATTTGGTTGCAATTCTATTTATATCATTTTTAATATTATTTGAATGTTCTCTGTAAACATGTTTTCAATACTCGTACGTACACTTAACGACCTAACACGTTAAGTACTCGTGTACCTAATATCCGAATAAAGAGAACCTGTTGAACATCCAATCTTTGACAATAAACACGTGTTTTTGTTGATTGTTGTACGTTTCTCTGTAAGACCCGGATGACAAGCAATTGAAACAATAATGATAAGAAAATATTGAACCGACAGATTTAGAACTGCGTGACCTGATGTTATTGTTTCTGGATCTCTCATTATCTGACAATAACAACTCGTGTAAAACAATGTATTACTTATTGTTTCCTCAGGTAATTGATCGTGATGTTTGGGTGAGGGAGTCGAAAATAACTGGATTCTCCAGTGATTGATTATATTTACGTAATCCTCGAGTTTGTGATGAGAGTTACGTATACCGCTCCCTTTGGCAGCCTGAAAGAGAAATTTTTCCACACTTATTAATGAATGAAACAGAAACATAAGTTTACCTGAAATATCTTAAACCTAAAATATGAAATGTAGATATTATGTATATTTCATTGGCTTGTCATTATTTAAACCTGTTTGAACAATCGTTTTATAGTTAAGCTAGATTCTTTCATATTTTTTTTCTTCAGAAATATAAAAAACACAAATTTTGATGTGAAAGTTTAAGTGGTGGCTAAGTTCAGATTAAATACACATTTGAAACTTTATTTATTATTCTCTTGTCTAGATCTGTTTGATTGAGACAGATGAGATTGAGACTTAATCTCGTGAACAAACGATACCCTATAATTTGTAAATCAGGGAATGGAGTTATGGTTTGGTTAGGAGAGTGGAGTAATGGTGTTTTACGCCCCAGTCAAGATTCTTTCACTTATTTCAAGGCGGTCAGTTATGGGATGGTGGAGGAAACCGGAGTATCCGGAGAAAACCGGTTTGGTTAGGGATGGAGCATTTGGCTAAGCGCTTTGGTTACTGTCTTTTATTGTGTCACGATGTCAACATAACCAGTTCTAACAAAGCAATGGGGTTAAAAAATTAATTACTTGAACGTAATTTATTGTTAGTTGTAATGCTGTTTAACGCTTCATCAGTGCCAGGCGAGGAAGCAGTATCTCAAATTTTAAAGACATGTATGATTCAACTGGGATTCCAAATCCCCGGCTTCCCGCTTTGGAAGCGGACGCTCTACCGCCGAGCCACCAAGACAATACTTTGGCATGAAATTGGCGCTTAATTCCGATGGTAAAAACGTATTTACGGGAAGGTGACATGGTTGTTACTCGCTTTGTTTTGTATAATAAAGAAATAGAAGTTAAGTTTTTAAAAACCATATAATTTTTTTACGTTCAAGAGTTTTTTTTCAAATTTATGAAATTGTTTTTAAATTTATACTAGAATACACCAAAACATGTTTATTTTCGAAACGCGTTTTGTTCTATTTTTGTTTAATGATTTAATGATCAATAATTTGCATTTTATCTTGATATGAAGCATGAAATTTCCATAAATTACAAATGCATAATATTCACTGTTAAGAATATTTTTTAAATGAAAATCTGAGATAATTTTCCCAGTGTTTAGGCTAGCTAGGTAGACAGCAATCGTTATCAAAAGTTTGGATGTGTAGCAATGACTCACAAAGTACTAGTAGCTTGAAATATATATTGTCAAGATGTGAATCAGTCTGTCTGTGAGATAATGTTAAAAGGCCAATTTTAGTGTCATTTTATGTCAATATTAAACTTATTATCTATTTAATGCATTCGTTTTTAAGCTATAAAAAATCGCTATTTTATAAAATTACACGGCAATTTTGTCTAGATAACGACCGATTTATAAGCGAACCACTAGATACGCAATAATGGGTTTATTATGCACTGAACTCAAGAACAAGATATAACTATTGAAAACTTAACACATTAAATTGAATAAACAAATCAAAGAATTATATAGATACAAATATTAGAGACTGCCTCGACGGAAGTTCGTGGGTTCGAACCTTGGTTGCATGGGTCTTACATAGGACTTTAAGATGTAAGTTACCTCTTTCTCGCCTGGTGCTCTTTGCAGCGGATATAAGTGGGAAGCAAATTGTAAACAAAAACCAAAATTCTGACAAGAGATTATGACATGTTAGTGTAGTGCAGTCTCAGCTTACTTTTTTGTCCGAAAAAATAAAAAATTAGATACTCCTTTCAATTAGACACATTGTCAGTCAATCTAATACATGTTCAAAGTCTGAAGTATCATTTTTAATGGTCAGAGTTGGTGTTTGTTAAAAGTTCCACTTTTCAAAAATCCCACTTCAATAAGATAATATATTGTTTTAACGTCTTTTTTTCAATTTATAAAATTTATTAAGCTTTCGTGTATTTGCTTTTGCAGATTTTATTTATTTATTTATTTATTTATTTATTTATTTATTTATTTATTTATTTATTTATTTATTTATTTATTTATTTAAGTTTTATGTCATATTTTTCACCACCAATGATCTTACTAATGTTTCATACCAAATGGAAACATCAAAATTTTAAAATGTAATGAAAGCATCAAGTAACCATGGTGATAATAAAATCACAAATTAAATCATCAGAAATGATAAACACTCCTTTTTATATCAGAAATATGTTTTTATTTTAGAAGTTTTTAAATATCTTTGCCAGCCCATATTCTCGATGAAAACTACTGATTTCTGAGATTTTGAAGTTAATGGTTTATTTGAAATATTTATTACATTTTTATCATTCCAGTATAAATAAGTTTACAAAAATATTTTTTGAAGTAATGAAGTATAAAATTGATATTTTGGAAAGCAGTATAACATCAAAAAATGAAAAAGTGTTATGTCACAAAAGAATTTTACTGAGCCTGACTGTTATTTATGATTTAAGAGATATGAAAAAGTTTGTATCAGATATGGCGGTTTCCCGTTAGCTTTTACATCGCACTCTGCACATTAATACTTTTACCTTTAAAAATCAGATATAAATTGTTCTTCATGCATTGTACAAAGTGTCTGTTGTGGTCAATTTTCATATAAATTATCTTAAAGCTGCATTAAGTTTTTCAATTTTCTGAATTTTTTTTGATTTTCTAAAAATATATTTTTTTAAAAATAGATATCCTCTAACCACGATCCGTGACATTCATTTTCTAAAATTTCATTTCTTTTAGCTGTAAATAAACGGAATCCTCTGACCGGTTGGTGGTAATCATGAGCTTGGAGCATGCGCACGGATGTACGGAAAACCCTTAGAATCGAAGGTGAAACAAGACAGATTGCATTAATTGTCCTTAATTATTATCCAGATGTATTTGAAATGGTGTTATGTATCCCTTACTAAGTCACAAATGACAATTTCAACGAAGTTCTGTGTTTAATTTATCTTATTTCACCGTTTTGAAAGTTGTGTTTAAATGACCCGGGTTTTGATGACGTAACCATGTTCTAATATTAGATCCCAAATGCTGCATCTACTGTAATTTCTGTATTTATTCGAGCTTTTATCGTTGAACCAAATGTAACATTGTTCATTAGTACATCATAATAAGATTAGCACCGTTTTAATTTTTTCTTTGGAAAACTTAATGCAGCTTTAAACATTCTTGTGTTTGTTGTGGTGATTTTTTTTTATTCAATTATTTTGTGCAACCGCGTTTTATTAACAAAATGCATTCTTGATTAAATTCCTTGGCTTAGATGAAAAGCGGTTTAAAAAATGTTTTAAATGTCGCTGGAATGATTAGCTAATTTCACTTGCATTACAGATTACATACTGCAACAAATATTTCACCATATATACATACATTAATGACGCCGGTTATTTATTTACCATAATAAGATTCTAAGACTCATGAAAACTAAGATAAAAAATTGATAAAAAATCTTGACCAGAACATGTTTCCCAAACACACCAAAACAACATGGTTTTCATTGTTAAAGTATATATTCTATTGTTCCCTTTTTATAAAGTCCCAATTTTGACTATACATGCTGTTTGTACCATTTATTATAGACCTTATCATCAGCACAGTCAAAGTACCCAATGGGTTTTCACATTAACTATGCAACTATTTTTGTTAAGCTCCTGCTAGATAGGTATGTGAGATTTTGTTCCGCAAACAATATTCTCTGTGCACGTTCTTGTTGTTATGGCGAAACTTTGACACAAGAACAATGCTCTTGACTCGTAAGTTGAGTTTATACTCATTTGAGTGAATGATTGTGAAACTGGGACATGATTTTCATCGGAAAAGTATGTTGCATTCTATTGTTCCATTTCCATAAAATCCCAAATCCAGCAAGTGTCATGTACTTATGTATTGAAATAGTGTTTAAAAAAATTAGCACATAACACAAGAATTTTGGTAAAAAATTTTACCATGCGGAGTATCAAAAGTGAGGGTTTTACAGCCAGCGGTTTCTGTATGTGATAAATAACGCTAGTATTTCTGATGCCGTTTTAAAGTGCATTCTTGGTTGGTTAATTTGGATAAATGTCAACATTGAACTGGAACATTTTATATTTGTCACTATTAACTACTTATATGTCAATGAAATAGATTGCTGGATCAATTTAAATGTCAATGATCACCTGACATTTTATCAAGGGCTTTGTCTTAAACAAATATAGAAATTTTGGAACAATCGACCTTTTTCATTATTGCATCATATTTAACATTACATAATGTACTGTATGTGTCATGTGCCGCTTTTGAATGCATTATTTCACAAGTAGCACATGTATTAGATCTTTTAATGGCACTGGTCCCGGTTTCACAATCATTCCTTAACTAAGATTTTTTTTAACATAAATCTGACAAATTTGTTATCTTCATCATTTTGTTAATTAATATTATATTCAGTAATTTAAGGTGTCATTTTGAAGATCACATCAAGCTTATAACATCTGCATAAGTTTTATTAAAAAAATATTTATTTGTAATTAAATAGTGACAATTTGCTTAATTTAAGTTAAGGAAAATCTTAATTAAGGAATGATTATGAAACCGGGGCCTGAGAGGATTGGTCCTCGTTACTGATAGCGCGTTACTTGACTTTAAGTTACTTGTACCCATAATTCTTTGGTACTGGTGTCCATAACATTACCAGTGCCTTAAGCTCTTTTCAGTGGCACCAAGACTTTCCAGTTACTAATACACATGTTTTCTTGTTACTGGTACCCATAACTTAACGGGTACCCATGTCTGTCTGCAACTGGTACATGTACTGATGCTACGTCCCTACTGTATCTGGTGCCTTTTACTTCACTGGTACTGGTTCCTACATCTCTCTAGCTATCTGTCGATGGTACTCAGTCTTTTTCCGTAATAGTACCCAGATAAAAGCCTTTTTAAGATTCTTAGTTATACAATGATTGATTATTCACATTAATAGTTTTCTGTTTCATAGACAAACATCTTTTGTGTGACATTTTTACACATTTTAATTACCCGTACTTCAAGGAACTTAAGAGCTAAATTATGTTTTTAAGTGTTCTGTTTAAAAGCTTACAAGAGCCCACGTGTTTATTAAAAGTATTTGTATCCTACTCATACTGAGCTAAACTTCTTAAAATCACTTTTTATCAATTATTTTTATCAGTTTTATAAACTCTGTATTCATGCCTTATGTTTTCAGGTTCCCGTATCATTGGGTTTTATTTAATGCATAAGGAGTAATTGTGTTTTACATCCGGAAAAAAAAATTGTTCAAATGTAAACAGCAATAAAGCAATTTTAAGCAGAGACATGTTGGCAATGGGGAAATAACATCAACAATATAACACAACAAATAAATTAAAAGAGATAGCAAGAAAAAATGGCTAAATAAAAAAAATTGGGACAAAAGATTATCAAATCCCGGTACGTACAATGGGCTAACGACAAGAAACACATTGGTTCCAATGATTAAAAACAATGGCGCACAATTGCATTTAAAACCGCCTCGGTGGTAGAGCGTTCGTCGCAAGAGAGGAAGGTCGTAGTTTGAACCCCGGTTGGATCATACATAAGACGCAGCGCGATCGGCATTAAGAGGACAGAGTATCAACTAGTTTATCCGGTGCCAGGATAATGAACCGAAGAAGTTGTATGCTTGTTTTCGGCATACTTATTCGCTGAGCAAGCACATTACCAAAAAGTCGCTTTAGTACATGGTAGTCCATAATACACACTTGCACATCTCACGCATATAAGACCCTGTTCATAGGTTCGAAATTCGAAAACCTTGCTCTCGTCGCGAAAAGCTGCAAAATAGCTGATGCGACGTTAAACAATATTTCAGCAACAATCAACAACTCAGTTGCGCCTTAATTAGATCTGTTTAGCGAAGTGTTTTAGGTTGAAACCAGTTACAATAATAATTAATTCTGTAATATAAAACACGTGTCAAAATGGTATCTGGGCTGATGCGACGTAAACCAACATTTTAACAACAATCAACGACTCAGTTGCGACTATTTTGGATCCGTTCAGCAAAGTGTTTTAGTTTGAAACCAGTTACACCATTCTGTTATCTCTTTAACATACAAAGCACGTGTCAGAATGGTATCTGGGACTTCGTTATCCCGTCTAAAACAATATATCCTGGCTTATTAAGCGCTTTTAACACTGTTTATTACATATGCTTATCGTTATCTAAATAACTCATGTACCACTGCAATCTGAAATAATACAGAGGTCAAAGGTTAATGCTAATGTTATCTATACGATTAAACAATTATATATACAGAGTTGAATTCTGCACTTTGTCATCCATTTATCGGTAATAGATGTACGGATTTATTTACCGTGAAATCGTGATTTTATCGTTTACTAACAAAGCTTTTATTTAACGACGAGCTTTTAATCTTGCATGTAAGTTTTTTGTGAACCATTTAAACAGTTAATATATCTAGACATTTAATGTTTCATCTTCATTACTTCACATAAAGGTATATTCCTTCTAAATGTGTTAGAAAAAGAAGTTTCTTTCTTTCTTTTCTTCCCTAAAATTCCAGAATTATCTGGAAAAAATTCTGTTTTGTTTCTGCATTAGATTTTTAATCTCTCTCTATGCTGTACGTCATTTTTTCAGCTGTAAAGAGTTAATATTGTAAATACAAAAATCACATCTGAAATTAATTATATAAGCATTTTTTGCATTAATAACCCAAAAATTACTAATTTGAAAATTGGATTTTCCTGTTAATTTTTAGTTTATGACGTCATTGTTAAATTACATGTTTTATATAACGTGTGTATGTTAATTTTAAGGGTGTACCATTTTAAAAAGGAAGACTAAAACATTTTTGATTTAATTTTAATGATAAATGTTTTTTGTCAAATGTTTGATATGTCGACACGTGTGCTGATTTTGAATTTCTATTAAAATTAAAATGCATTCAAAATCAGCACTTGACATGATTTTAAATGCATTATTTTAATAGAAAGTCAAAATCAGCACATGGCAGATATATTTACATCTCATGTTTGTTTGTCGCAAAACATTATATATTTTTTAAATAAGTTGTTACTTGACACTTTTGGTATATTATACACGTCTGTGGCTTTATCTGTAATAGCAAATGATAATATGCCAATGGTTTATTAACGGTGTTTCATTCGTCGTTGTCTTTTGCCGCCAAAATCATAACATTCGTTAGATTTATTGGATTTTGATTTATATTCTTCATTTATGTATTTTGATTCTTCATATTAAAAGATTTATTATTATTATTATTATTATTATTATTATTTTATTTTTTGTTTTTATTTATTTATTTAATTTTTATTTATTTATAATTATTATTTTTGGTATTGTTTGGTTTGACTTTTTAAAGATACCTTTAGCCTTTGATGTATTTAAAGAAATTTTCATAAACATTTGCTCTTATTTTCTTCAATGTTTGAATATTTGTCTAATACATGTACCTTATAACTGTATTAGGTTTGTAAATGCTAACTTGAAACCTGAGACGCTTATTTAATGATAGAATACAACGAAATGGGGAAAAAAATCACATATCCAAATCTTTAGAAATAATAAAAACCATAGAAATCATATTGTTCCAATTGCCTATTAGACGAAACCCAGAAAAAAGAGATAGGTTTATAAGAAAATTTAATTTACCAAAAAAACTAAAGTAGTTTATTCAGGAAGTGTTTAAATTATAAGGTTTGATACGAGTTTTAAATCCACCAGACCACACATATATGACAAGAGGTTTGACCGTATTGACATCAAAACGATCGTTTTACATGCTTGAAAGACAACTGGATTTAATATTGCTGTGATCTAGAGAAGGTTGATGATAGCAAGTTTAAACTGCAACAATAATATTATCTCTAATATGATGTCTGCACAATGTTTTTACTTGTTAATAAACTCACTAGATTTTCAGCTTTGCTTTAATCTGTAAATATGATAGTATTCATTCTTCACTGGAAGAAACAACAAGAGTCTAATGGTGTACCTAAAAATACTGACAAACTGATGTTTTACTTTAATGGCGTACCCTCACGAATGCTGACAAATTTGTTTTATTCTAACGGCGTTACTTCACGAATACTGTCAAATTAAAGTTCTCTAATTAATGGTATAACCTTACGAATACCGATACCACTGAAAGTATTTTACTCAACTGTAGTACCTTCACGAATAGTGAAGTGCTCGAGTTGTTTAGTTGTAATGGTCAATATTCACGAATACTGGAATGCTGGAGATGTTATACTTTAATTACCATCAATTGGGAAATGTTCGCGATCAATATTTTTTCGCGTAAATTCGTGAGAGTAAATTTAAAAATTAATTAATTAATTAAAAAAAAAAGTTTCGCGATTATTTTTTTTCATTTATTTCACGTTAAATTACACAATCCCTCATCCGACAACGCGAAAATTGAAGTACATATACGCGAATACTAGAAATATCTAGAAATACCGATTTATCGAAACTGACGCAAAAATTTCCAATTTACCGTATGTCATATTCTACCTTTTGAATATTACGAAATAATGCACTCAATAGGGTCTGTTAAGTTTCATCATGCGATTAGCTTGAATCTGCGATGCATGGGTACAAAAGGAATTGTATTACAATTTCAGTCAAAATACAATTGGAATTAAGACCTTTGATGTATCCGCCATTGTCCCAACTCAATCTGGTTCAAACTTTACACTGGATAACAAACTACTAGTACTCAACCAGTTACACATGCGCACTTGATCTGTCATTATCCTTTAATACAATTGGAATGTTAACAAATTCTTTTTTTATGTAACTGTTGTTTTAATTTTAACATGAACCTGTTATATTAGTTGTTAACAATATTACTAGAACAAAAACTACTAACATTCAATATTTCAGTGTATATTTTTCACAGCTGTTGCAACTTGGAAATTTTTTTTTAAAATTTGGATCGATAATAGTTCAAGATAATTATTACAGAAAAAATATTAAGATAAGAAATGACATTCTGTTTGGGGTAATTCAAGAGGCAATGCTTTGTGGATAGATATAAAACACGTCACAACATCTTATATATTACCTTCTGAAATACCTGAAACAGAAAGTCCTTTTTTAAATTAGAAACCGCATTAAAAAACGCCAAAAAAGGCCAATAAGCAATAAAAACAATTTGAAAGAACATTTAACGTCTACGTCTGTTCTCTGATGTTTGATTGTGCTTAACATTTGCATATCGGAGTAAAAGAAATCAAATCAACCAAAAAAATTATTAATGAAACCTTAACCCTCTATTTGTACTTTTATTTTGAGTCTTGTCTTTTGCATTATTAGTTCTGTTGCATGTATTTTTGATGAGCCTTGCAAGTATTCCATTCAGATCACCACATCAATATTACATGTGTATAGTACAATAAAACAGCGATTGTTCATAAACGTTCGACAAGTTTTTTTTATTTCTTTGTTTTTTTTTTCGAAATTGAATGCAACAATAATTAAGACACTTTTTCACCTATGTCTTTTGGGATCATGTGGTGTCCTGCTTAATTTTTCAATTCCTTATATTAATCATGTTTCATTTAGAATACTTTACAAAATCATTACACGTCTTAGTGGCATACAATTTTTATCCCAACATTGGCATCTGTTCTAGGGGTAATTGGTCAGATTAAGATGGATAAAGTAAGAAGTGTTGAAATTTGACAGATTACGTAATCATAAAAGAAACTTGCATATAGAGGCTAAAAATAGAGTGATTCTTAGTCTTTGAAATAGTTTCCTCATACCCACAACATCCAGTTTTACTGGAAATACACATTTAGTTAGCCCTTGTAGATTAACAAAAGAGCCAAATAAAAAGTAGTAAAGTTGGAGATTTAATATTACATTTTGACATACTTGGTTACTTGGCCATTAAAACCTACAAAGACCTTTTGTAATCCAATTAATTGTATTTAAAATGTCTGAGAGTTACTGACTGTACCATGAATGAACAAGAACTCTTATGAAACAACAAATTAAAAAGTAAGAAAATACAATGATATACAGATAGATAAATCTTCATTGTACCTTAGGTCAAAGGTCGTTGTATCATTCTAATTCTTACATCAGAAACATTTAGTAATTAGAAACTCTGTTCCTCCAGAAATGAGCATGGCCCTTTATTTTCAACCTCGCATCAGAAACAATTGATTTTTCCGCGCCGAAGAAAAGTTACATGTACCCTTTATCCTAAACGCGTACCAAAGCAATTAGAAACTTAATTCCGTCGGGACAAAAACTACCTATTATTCTTAAGCTCGCATAGCTACCCATTTTCTCACACTACACGAAACTGATATTAATTAACAATATATGTATATATATCACTCTGATCACCAGGGATACAGGGTGTTCCTCAGGTTCTGAAGTCAGTTAAGTATATTGTCATTCTATTAAATATTATTACAACTTACAGCATTAGTTTACATATTGTGTTTTAATTTATATGCATCTTAAAGTTGTAAATTCAGAGTTCTATTGTTCTGAAGATGTTCTCAGGAAATGTATATTAGACCTTCACACGCAAAGTACTACAGATTATATATGTAATATAACTATAAAGTACCCATCAGACTATTAAATAGACTGATATGATTTTCAAGGATTTATAGATAAGTTTATTTAGATCGACCGATTGGCTTTTAGAGCCATACTACGAATGCTAGGATTAAAAGTTTTTTGCACTCATGTTGGACAGAAAGTCATTGGGTACGTCCGCGTGATATTCTTTCAAGCTTTCGAAGTCATTGACCGGAGCCTTTTTAGTTTTCACTTTCTGTCCGAGTTAGCAATTTACCTGCTATTAGGGTTAGTTTCCTGATGAAGGAAATATTTACTGGATTATTGGCATTTGGGGATAAAAATGCTCTTGGAGGTAGTTTCCTCATGATTTTTCTTTCGATTTTTTGGGGTACTTCCTTCTTGAAGGAATCAATATTTGCTTCTTGAAGGAATCAATATTTGCTTTCTGTCCGAGTTAGCAATTTACCTGCTATTAGGGTTAGTTTCCTGATGAAGGAAATATTTACTGGATTATGGACATTTGCGGATAAAAGTGCTCTTGGAAGTGGTTTCCTCATGATTTTTTTTCTCGATTTTTTTTGGTTACTTCCTTCTTGAAGGAAAAATATTTGCTTTTTGTAGTAGTTTCCTTATGAGAAGAATTTTTGCTTATATGTAGTCTATTCGTGAAGGTTATATTTTTTGCTCTAGGTGGTTATTTTCTAGTTAAGGGATTACTATTTGCTTGGATATAGTTTCCTTATGAAATAATTTTTTGAGGGTAGTTTCCTCATGAAGGTAGTATTTTGCTCCAAAGAACAGTTTCCTCGTGAAGAAAAGATTGTTTGCTCTTGGGTATAGTTTTTTTATGAAGAAAATACCTTATTCTCTTAAAGATATTTCCTTATAAAGGAAAAGTCCATTGCTGTTGGAGGTAGTTTCCTCATGAAGGAAATATCATTTGCTCTTCTGAATAGTTTTCTTTTTTAAGGAAATATGTGCTCTTGGAGGTTGTTCTCTTATGAGTGTAATTTGTTCTTGAGAATGATTTCCTCATAAATGAAATATTGTTTGCTCTTCGAGAAAGTGTCCTTATGAATGAAATATTATTTGCTCTTCGAGGTAGTGTCCTCATGAATGAAATATTTTTTGCTCTTGAAGGTAGTTTTCTAAAAAGGAAATATTATTTCATCTTGGAGGTGATTTTTTGTGAATGAAATATCATTTGTTTTTGTGTGGTAGTTTTCTGGTAAATGAACTAATATTTCCTCTTGAAGGTAGTTTTCTCATAAAGTAACTATTATTTGCTCTTAAAGGTATCAATTCGGTAGCCTTGAACAACTAATTGTACTTTTATAATAATTATATTTTAGTAAGTATAAATATATAAATAAAGACTAGTTAATTATCCTGCTAAAGTACACGTGTTACCTCTGTCCATCATGACTTTTGTTTCATATCGGAAGTATCAGTGATAGATGTGTTTGTTAAAGGACATTTAAATAATGGAATATAACTATTTTAACTGTTCATTCGGTGCTTTTAAATCATTTGTAGTGTAGGATTATCTGTATTCAATTCAAAAATTACGCAATCAGTAAAAAAGCTTAAGATGGCAATTCAGTCAAAATTCTTCCATTCATAAAATCTTAAATCTAAAGAAAAAACAATTCCGTAAAATCCTTCCATTCATAATAGCCTAGATATATAGTTATGACATTTCAGTGTCAGTTTCTCTAGATGAATACTTTACTGGTAATTCAGCTATACTTATTTCATTCATAATATTCAACTGCAGAATAGTAATAGAATTCATGTATACGTATTCCATTTTTTCATATTCAAGATGAATATAATAATGACAATTCAGTGACAGTTTTTTTTCATTGTAATATTCTAGATTTATATTATAATTTATATAATATATTTAGGTAATTCAATGTACATACCCAATTTCAATTGTTTTAGATCAATAGAAATGGCAATTTGCTATCGTATGCTAGTAACCGACTGGTTGTCATGACACATAATAACATTTGTAAATTTACAGAAGAGTTACCAGACATTGGTAACTGGCTGATCGTGTTAACACGTGATGACGTTTGTGAATGTACAGAAAAGTTATCGAATATTTGTTACCGACTGGTAATCTTAACAGATGATTACATTTGTAAATGACCAGAAGAGTTATCGGACATTGGTAACCGTGGCTGTCGCAACACATGATTACATTTGTGAATAAACAGAAGTTAGCGGACATTGGTAACAGCTTGGCTGTTTAAACATTTATAAATGTATAGAAGAGTTATCGGTCATTGGTAACCGACTGGTTACCGTAACTCATGATTTCATTTATAAATATTCAGAAGAGTTATTGTCATTGGTAACCGTCTGGTTGCCGTAACTCATGATTACATTTATAAATATACAGAAGAGTTATCGGTCATTGGTAACCGCCTGGTTACCGAACCTCATGATGACATTTATAAATGTACAGAAGAGTTATCGGTCATTGGTAACCGTCTGGTTGCCGTTACTCATGATTACATTTATAAATGTACAGAAGAGTTATTGGTCATTGGTAATCACCTGGTTGCAATAACAGACGATAACATTTATAAATGTACAGAAGAGTTATCGGACATTGGTAACGCCAGGTTACCTTAACATACAGGTATTAATGCTCTAAAAGTGTGGGTTTTTTTTATAGTTAAATGTAAATGATTTTTTCCATTACAGTAAGAGGTTTGTTACAATAATACATGTACATTATGACTCAAAAGTTACAGAAGTAATAATTATTTAAAACTAGTTAGGACTGCATTCATTCAGCTCTTCTAAACTTTCCTGTAATTTTTAAATGAAACTGATATTTTTTGAGTAGAACAGTCATTATTGTAATCTCTACACATACATTTTCGATTTTATAGAAATGCATTAGTAAGATTTATTTTTGTTTAAAAACACATTACACATTACCTCAATTTTTTACTAGATAAGTTAAACGTTAGAACGAAATTAGATTGAAGATAAAAATAAATTATCTGAAAGGTGCAATGTATTTTCGAAAATATTCTTTTAGATTGATTGATATACTTCTTTTAGAAATGCACATAACTACTTCAAGTCTATTTTATTAATTGTTTCAGTTTGACATTTTGAAACTTTTTAGTTTCAAATATTTTTAAAAACATTAAAGTAGGGAATTGTGCGATTTATCATAAAATTTTATATGCAGTTAGAACAGCCACGACACTAAAAACTATACTCAATAATGTGTTGGTTTAATCAGAACTGATTAGCAATTTCATGTTTCACTTTTTGAATGTATTATCCATAAAAAAAATCAACATGTTATATATGACAGCAAAAATTTTTGTTGCGGCAGTAAACAGTAGGAAAATATTTAAAAGGAAAAGGTTCTAAAACAAGATAAGCTGAACGTGTCATAAAATGATGGATCAAAAACTTTTAGCTTAAACATATTTTATTTTTCTAAATATACAATTCAATTTTCTTTTTAATGTATAATAAGAAACAAAATAAAGACGATTCTGGAACAAGAGATAATATCTTATAATAAATAATCAGTCTCTTACTTCATTAATTACTATCATTAATAATTATGGTCGATGACCATCTTAAATACAATATAGAAAAGAAGAAGTATCTTTAGATGAATAGAAAAGAAAAAAGTAAAGAACAAATTAAGATGCAAACACACAGAATAAGAAAACTAAATAACAAAATGTAATGACATATAAGTACAATATTGGGTTTTTTTTTTCTTCCACTACACGCACAAATTGAAAAGAGTCGAAGGCACCTGCACAGCGATAAGTGCTTTTATAACTTACGGTTTGTTTTTATATATTAGGTAAGTCATGATGAAATTTTCAATGTTGCTCAAAGTATTCTAGAATGAATGGACGTCTCCTAGCACTGTTATTAAAGTGGCATCATAAAGGATAAAATGAAACAATGTTCAAAGATCAGAAATGTTTTCTGGACACCACCGCTAAATTGCTTGCACGACAAAAATCATTTAAGAAATCATAGGTTATATGTGACCTACAAATCACCGTAAATGTCCCGCCGTATAATTTGTAAAAATATAAACGGGGTGATTAACTTATTGAGTATTTGGAACTTATGTTGTGAATAATGACGTCTTATAGCGCCTGTTATAGCCTGGGCTCGAATCCCACTTAGCACATCCTAGTGACAAAAAGTTTTTTCAGTTCGCTTGTCATAGGTTGATGTTTTGTATCGGCACTTTGGTTTTTCACCATTCCTAAACTGACCGCAAAATTGAAAGAATTTTGACTGGGCACAAAACACAATTTTTCCACTCCTATCCGATCAAGCCTTAACATGGAAATACTTATTTCTTATATCTATGTATTAATTTTACAGAAATAGAGTTACATAGAAAAGGACAATAGAAAAATTTATGTGTCACAAAACTATAGATCAAAACATTTATTGTCTCCGGTTTGATTGGAGATGTTCATCTAGTTGGTCTGATTAAACATTTAACGTGGAACAAAGTGCCTTTCACAACAAGAGAGTAAAAGACAAATTTATTAATTCGAGAAATGTATGCCATATAATTCTCTATGACCAAATCGAAACATAAATTCAGTTATAGTTGTTCGGAAACTCGGATTTTAACTCTTTTAACAGACTTTTTTTTTTTTTTTGGGGGGGGGGTATACTTTACTGTACATCCCTTTTCAGTGATTTGTTTCATTCGCAAGCTGTTTTGGTCACATTGACCATGTCTGTGTGCTTTCATTTATTTCATTAGCAGAAAATGCTAAAATCATCAAAATGTTACGAACTGTTATTTGAATGGTCTACTCATTAATATTTATAAGTGTATCTTTTTGTAGCTAGTTGAACTAAATTTGGCAGATTATCTGTTTGTAATGCTTCTTTAGATATAAGATTAGGATGAGTCACACTATCTTGTCATTTGATGGTACCAACACAGATCTAACGCCACTCGAGTTCTGTTAATTTGCCCTCTATTTAATGACCGGTATCTGATTTTATGCTACACGTAACAGAAGGTTGACCCCGACACACGACTAATGAATTATAAAAAATATTCTCAATATAAACCCTATTGTTTGTGAATAAGATATTGAAGATTGTCGAGTCATTGAACCTGTTTTAATTAACACAAAATTCCGTTTAATGTTATTCAGATTTATTTTAAGATGGATATATTAAAGAAAGAGTGACCGTGGAACGAATCGAGGGGTATGATAACCGTTCAAGATAAACTAGACTTTACACCGGATCGGGAGTTCTATGTTGGGGAGATGATTTTACATTTATTATTATATATATGAGATATTTATTGAGGTTTAATGTTGATAATCTCTTAATTATAATTTTATATTTATGATCAACAAGGCGGTGTTTATTCGCGTGCCGCACATCCGTAATTACTCTAGGCACGCGTTTTTATTTATAAAACGATCACCCCAATCGTGTTGTTGGGTTGGTATTATTACATTCAATTGTGCTATGTGCTAATTACACATTTTAAGAACGGTTTATTTGGCTTCAAAAATATATAATTTATGAGAAATACGAGCATTTATATATAGATATATTTTAGAGACTTTGGGTCGTAAAAGGTTAAGTCCACAACAATATATCTGTACTTATAGGTTTACAATCAGTAAATAATTTGATGTTCAAATTATTTATGGAAAACATCGTCATTATTATTATTATTATTATTATTATCATCATCATCATCATCATCATCATCATTATTATTATTATTATTATTATTATTATTATTATTATTATTATTATTATCATTATTATTATTATTATTATTGTTTATTTATTTATTTTACAAACCCTAGCGTTAATGTGTTGTTCAACGATATGCTGTTTCGTGCGACTTTTTTTAAAAATTATTATTATTATTATTATTATTATTATTATTATTATATTCCTTTAAGCACTGATTACTTAGAATATACGAAAAAGTTTAGCACGCAAAAGAACAATGGTAAACGTACGATACTGTTTATGTTGTACCTACGGAGCCCGCGGATTAATTGTTGTTTTCGTTCCCACGCAATTTCTGAACCCAGGAACTTCAAGCCAACCTGTGAAACAAAAGGTTTCAAAAGTTTTGCAAAAGTAGTTCGTAACTAACTCTTAATCAACTTAGTATACCCGAGAGACATGCTGATTTACCTTTTAAATTTTCTTGTGTTACCATTATTATTATTATTATTATTATTATTATTATTATTATTATTTTTATTATTATTATTATTATTATTATTATTATTATTATTGTTGTTGTTGTTGTTGTTGTTGTTGTTGATTTTGGATAATTTATTTTAACTTATTTTCAGTACAGACATGTAAGTGTCACTTTGTTTAGTAGGTTGTATGTGGCAAAATTCACGAAACGGTCCTTACATTTTTAGTATAGTTTTAAATACCGTGTAAGACTTCAATTTATTTTCCAAAACGATTATTTTACTGAACTACATATTGATAAGAATCATTTTGTAACAGATTCGCAATACAAACTATTTTTTGTAAAACCGCTCACGTTGTGTAAACCTACTTAAACTTTTTAAATGACCCCCAAGTAAATGTTTGTCAATACGGAGAAGTCTGGTAGGTGTGGTTCACAATGAACTATTTATTTTCAATAAAAAATTAGTGCAACTTAGTACAATTATCCCATTTAAAAATAATTTTGAGAAGATTTAAATATTGTAACATTTCAATACAATTATTTCATTTTAGAAATTGCGTGTGCTTTAAATATTTAATTACTTCATTATTTAAGAAAATGTTCCATTTTAAACAAATACAAGTTTTATTATGGTTATTTTTGTAAAATTGGTACAACTAAGTGACAATACTTCATGAATTGTGAAATTGACCCACTTCTTAATTGTAACGTACCATTATTTCTGTGACCCATGACATAAATGACCCAGTAATGATACATATATTTAACCTGATTTACTCGATACACTTGTCCACTTCCAAAATAAAAAAATAGCTCATCAAAAACTGTCCAATTAAAGAAGATAACACCTTCTGATATTTATGACATTTTTACACGGACATTAAGTAATTAAAGTACAGACGACATTATTTGTGAAAAATGACTTCCTTTTAATTGAAGACAAGGACGGAATATCGGAATTGTGTATCTCAATTGGTGGTACCTGTAACCTATTGAGGAGTTATATACAGATACGGGAACATAACCGCTGTCAAAGAAATCAATTAAGTCTGATTAACTAGATAAAGATACTTTAAATGATTTCAACTTTGTGTTATATAGTAATTTATCTATATAGAATCACATGATGTTCAGAAATGAGCAACTTTATGTCTGCAAATGAGATTTTCTATAGTCAATATGCAATAATAGGACAATTTTAGTAACTCGCGTGTTTCATTCATGAAAAAGATCCCATATATTATAGGAGAGAGGTACTATCCAAATTAGTTGAACCAGACACTTTTTAGTCTCACCTGACTCTGAAAGTGCTAAACACAAAGAGTTTACTACGGTCATCATCTACATCCTTGGAGCAAAATATTTACTTTTTTTAAAAGTAACAGGAAAAAAGAACTTAAAATATTGATTCAGTACGGAAAACCCCGTTTTTAAGAAACACAGAAAAATGTTCATTTCTGCTCAGCTCCTTTTAAGAACCCTTTTTATATCTCAATACCCACCATAAGTTACATATTTCTGCATACTATAGCTACATTTGTCTTCACATTAAAGCTACAATTGTTTACATATTAAAGTTTAATTTGTATGCATATCACAGCGGCATTTGGCTACTTATGAAAGCTACATTTCTCTACATATGAAAGCTGTATTTTCTCTTCATATAAAAGCTACTGTTCTCTTCACATAAAAGCTACAATTGAATGCATATTAATCCTACGTTTAAATAACTATGAAAGCTACAATTATCCACATATTGAAGCTATATTTGTCTTTTTATTGACGCTACATTTGTCTTTATATTGAAGCTGCGTTTCTCAGCATATTAAAGCTACATTTGGCTTCATATTTAAGCTACATTTGTCTACGTATTATTTGTATCAACTAGGTATCCAATGTCCTATGAAATGCCATTTATCATCATATTTATGAAAAGTGGAAAAAAAGAAAAGAAAAGAAAACATGAATGCTATGATTGTCTTAATAACAAGCTTAGAGAAAGAAGGAAACAAATTAAAGGAACAAAACTCAAGATAAACACATATAGAAATCACTTATTATAATGGCCGCCTCGGTGGCTCGGTTGTAGGGCGTCCGCTCCGAGAGGGTGGGTGGGTGGGGGGGCTTTAAAAGGACAAAGAATCGACTGGTCCTCTCGGTGTCAGGATTCTGTAATTAAGACAGTGCTGTGCTTTTCTGCTGCATATTGGCATGGTGAGCTAGCACCTTAACCAAAAATCGACGTTAGTATGCGCTGATACAAAACATATCATAATACACACAAGCACATTTTATATATACACGATCTTGCTTTTAGAATAATGCTTAGTAATTATTAACATTGCTCTCGTCACGAATAGCTGAAACAATTACTGATGTGACGTTAAGCAACAATACAACCATGAAACAAACTTATTATAAAACTTTTACTTTAGGTAGACACTTGGAATAATGACCTGAATTGTATCCAGTGTTGTGATCCAAGTTTCTTTGTATGACCTTAATGGTATCCAGTGTTGTGGTTCAAGTTTCTTTGTATGACCTTAATGGTACTCAGTGATGTGGTTCAAGTTTCTTTGTATGACCTTAACTACCTCATTTATTTTACAACTAGTAATTCCTTTTTATACCTTTTTACATTAAAAATTTTAACATGTGGTAAAGGGTGCTTCGTGCTTCATTAAAAATTTATTACAACTGGCTAGCTGAACATCTCCAATCAAATCAGAGATAATAAATGTTTCAATCTATATATATTTGTGGTACATTCTATTGGGTCTATTTTTTATTGAAAACCACCTTAGATAAATAGCAGTTCCCCACTATTATTATTCAACAACAAGTACGATACTGGCACATTTTGAAGTTTTTTTATCTGCTCTGGTTTTTACATGAAAAGAACACATTTAATTGAAAAGATTATATCTATAAAAAGTTTGTCTATAAAGCAAGCTATATATTTCACGCATAATGAGTATATATTACTATACATACAACCAGGTACAAAGCAAAGAAGGACTTATCAATGATCCCCTATCTTGTAATGTGTGAAGACGCTATTTTGTGTTAAATATTCATTCATGTCATTTATAATCACGCGAGCCATTCAGAAATTTTGAGTCCCATTCATAAAAACGATATTTATTTCAGACTTGTCTCATATACAAGCTAACTTGAAAAGTCATTAAAATTTCACCCGACAAAGCTACCAAATAATGACCTTGTGTATGCGTTTTGAAATGCTTTAGAATTCATTACTTATCAAGTCCTCGTCTGTCGGTGATATATATGTACATGGGGTGTATTGAATTTGTACGTTTTACAGTTAAATGTTCAGTTCCCGCTGTGGTTTGGACTTTTTCCTCAATGTTTGTGTTAATGACATTAAATCCTATAGTTAAATAAACGTTAATGTCACGTATAAATCCATTATAGACATAAATGGCATGGACTATTTGTAGTTATAAAAACGTTACCGGGACGAACAAACCCGTTAAAGTTATATTAATGACGTAAACTATCTGTAATAATGTAAATGTACTCGTGACGTATTTACCCGTTATTGACATAAATGACATTAACTGTTTGAAGTTATAAAACCGTTACCGGGACAAACAAACCCGTTAAAGTTATATTCATGACGTAAACTAACTGTAATTATATTATGTAAATGTAACCTAATGTATAAACCAGTATTAATGGAATAAACCATTTAGATATAAATTAACGTTACCGCGACCGAAAAGGTAATATTTATTGCATTAAACTTTTTGAAGTCATATAAACTTTACCGTGACATTTAAGTCCATAGTAGTGATTTTATTGGATTAACCCTTTGTAGTTATAATAACGTTAACGTGACGTATAAATCCATTGTAGTGATACTATTGGATTAACCCTTTGTAGTTATACTAACGTTAACGTGACATATTAATCCATTGTAGTGATACTATTGGATTAACCCTTTGTAGTTATACTAACGTTAACGTGACGTATAAATCCATTGTAGTGATATTATTGGATTAACCCTTTGTAGTTATACTAACGTTAACGTGACATATTAATCCATTGTAGTGATACTATTGGATTAACCCTTTGTAGTTATACTAACGTTAACGTGACATATAAATCTATTGTAGTGATATTATTGGATTAACCCTTTGTAGTTATAATAACGTTAACATGACGTATACATCCATTGTAGTCATATTATTGGATTAACCCTTTGTAGTAATAATAACGTTAACATGACGTATACATCCATTGTAGTGATATTATTGGATTAACCCTTTGTAGTTATACTAACGTTAACGTGACATATAAATCTATTGTAGTGATATTATTGGATTAACCCTTTGTAGTTATACTAACGTTAACGTGACATATTAATCCATTGAAGTGATATAAAAAGTTTGTCTATAAAGCAAGCTATATATTTCACGCATAATGAGTATATATTACTATACATACAACCAGGTACAAAGCAAAGAAGGACTTATCAATGATCCCCTATCTTGTAATGTGTGAAGACGCTATATGTGTTAAATATTCATTCATGTCATTTATAATCACGCGAGCCATTCAGAAATTTTGAGTCCCATTCATAAAAACGATATTTATTTCAGACTTGTCTCATATACAAGCTAACTTGAAAAGTCATTAAAATTTCACCCGACAAAGCTACCAAATAATGACCTTGTGTATGCGTTTTGAAATGCTTTAGAATTCATTACTTATCAAGTCCTCGTCTGTCGGTGATATATATGTACATGGGGTGTATTGAATTTGTACGTTTTACAGTTAAATGTTCAGTTCCCGCTGTGGTTTGGACTTTTTCCTCAATGTTTGTGTTAATGACATTAAATCCTATAGTTAAATAAACGTTAATGTCACGTATAAATCCATTATAGACATAAATGGCATGGACTATTTGTAGTTATAAAAACGTTACCGGGACGAACAAACCCGTTAAAGTTATATTAATGACGTAAACTATCTGTAATAATGTAAATGTACTCGTGACGTATTTACCCGTTATTGACATAAATGACATTAACTGTTTGAAGTTATAAAACCGTTACCGGGACAAACAAACCCGTTAAAGTTATATTCATGACGTAAACTAACTGTAATTATATTATGTAAATGTAACCTAATGTATAAACCAGTATTAATGGAATAAACCATTTAGATATAAATTAACGTTACCGCGACCGAAAAGGTAATATTTATTGCATTAAACTTTTTGAAGTCATATAAACTTTACCGTGACATTTAAGTCCATAGTAGTGATTTTATTGGATTAACCCTTTGTAGTTATAATAACGTTAACGTGACGTATAAATCCATTGTAGTGATACTATTGGATTAACCCTTTGTAGTTATACTAACGTTAACGTGACATATTAATCCATTGTAGTGATACTATTGGATTAACCCTTTGTAGTTATACTAACGTTAACGTGACGTATAAATCCATTGTAGTGATATTATTGGATTAACCCTTTGTAGTTATACTAACGTTAACGTGACATATTAATCCATTGTAGTGATACTATTGGATTAACCCTTTGTAGTTATACTAACGTTAACGTGACATATAAATCTATTGTAGTGATATTATTGGATTAACCCTTTGTAGTTATAATAACGTTAACATGACGTATACATCCATTGTAGTCATATTATTGGATTAACCCTTTGTAGTAATAATAACGTTAACATGACGTATACATCCATTGTAGTGATATTATTGGATTAACCCTTTGTAGTTATACTAACGTTAACGTGACATATAAATCTATTGTAGTGATATTATTGGATTAACCCTTTGTAGTTATACTAACGTTAACGTGACATATTAATCCATTGAAGTGATATTATTGGATTAACCCTTTGTAGTTATACTAACGTTAATGTAACATGTAAATCCATTGTAGTGATATTATTGGATCAACCCTTTGTAGTTATACTAACGTTAACGTGACGTATAAATCCATTGTAGTAAAATTGTTGGATTAACCCTTTGTAGTTATACTAACGTTAACGTGACATATAAATCCATTGTAGTGATATTATTGGATTAACCCTTTGTAGTTATACTAACGTTAACGTGACATATAAATCCATTGTAGTCATATTATTGGATTAACCCTTTGTAGTAATAATAACGTTAACATGACGTATACATCCATTGTAGTGATATTATTGGATTAACCCTTTGTAGTTATACTAACGTTAACGTGACGTATAAATCCATTGTAGTGATATTATTGGATTAACCCTTTGTAGTTATACTAACGTTAATGTGACATATAAATCCATTGTAGTGATATTATTGGATTAACCCTTTGTAGTTATACTAACGTTAACGTGACGTATAAATCAATTGTAGTGATATTATTGGATTAACCCTTTGTAGTTATACTAACGTTAACGTGACATATAATTCCATTGTAGTGATTTTATTGGATTAACCCTTTGTAGTTATACTAACGTTAACGTGACATATAAATCCATTGTAGTAATATTATTGGATTAACCCTTTGTAGTTATACTAACGTTAACGTGACATATAAATCCATTGTAGTGATATTATTGGATTAACCCTTTGTAGTTATACTAACGTTAACGTGACATATAAATCCATTGTAGTGATATTATTGGATTAACCCTTTGTAGTTATACTAACGTTAACGTGACATATAAATCCATTGTAGTGATATTATTGGATTAACCCTTTGTAGTTATACTAACGTTAACGTGACATATAAATCCATTGTAGTGATATTATTGGATTAACCCTTTGTAGTTATACTAACGTTAACGTGACATATAAATCCATTGTAGTGATATTATTGGATTAACCCTTTGTAGTTATACTAACGTTAATGTGACATATAATTCCATTGTAGTGATATTATTGGATTAACCCTTTGTAGTTATACTAACGTTAACGTGACATATAAATCCATTATTGGTGATGCATATCAAAATAATTTTTTATTTGAAAAAATGGGCTGGTCACATTTCTGCAGGAATCAAACTACACCTTTCAAGACCTGTGTTTTGCTAGAAATGTCATATTGAAAGTGTTGTCTAAAAAGTGTAACTGTTTCGACTGTATCTTCAGTTATAATTGACTATTACAGAACATTATGTTTAATGGTGACACGATTTGATTTATATTTTGTGGTATTACTATACCCATTTGCACAACATTAGTGGTGTCATCACATAAATCTTAATTATATAGATTAGACTTTTATCTCGTGTCATTTTCATCATTTGTGTAAAATTGGAACGACTGAACTTTTTTTAAAATGATAAATCAAGGAATTTTTTTTAATAAAATATTGCTAAGTGTGTGTTATGAAATAAAAAAATTAAAATGAAATTTTCAAATAAGATTGGATTTTTTTAATCCTCAAAAATATGCGAAAAGAATATATTTGCAAGGGTCTTTATTTTACTTTTATCACGAAGAAAATTTTTAAATAACTGAAGGGTAATGTGTTAGCTAATATAATTTACTTTGCAAGTCTTAGTATATTTTATTTTAAATTCTCAACAACGTTTTAATAGTTTTTAATTAAAAACAGAAATAAAACGGTATATCAAAGCAAATACAAAAGTGTCTGGGTCAACAATATGCTTCAAACATTTGTAAGACTAAGATGCCTGGGTATTTTGCATTCAGACTTTGGCGCCATGGGCGTGCGTTGTATGTAATAGGTAATATGTATTCCGGTATTCCTAAAGATATTGCCGCCCATTTTACATATTATAAAAAAAGTCTTGATATCTCAACACAAACTCACTAGTGCATTTGGAACATTTGTCATTGTTTCAAGAAGAAAACCTATTATTGGTTTTATTGCGATATTTGCAATTATATGGCATTAAGTTTTGTTGACAAAATTAAAATTGCAAAAATAAACTTAAGATTTCGAGCAAACAAAGCTAGAAGCCAATAAACTAATATGTAAATGAAATAAGGACATAAGGATATCATGTATTTAATTAAAATTGAGTAAAAAATATAGCTTTAGTGTATAGAAATATCTCAAGGTAATCGAATAAAAATTTGTCGAAATAAAATATTTTTGATGATATTAAACTACAATTGTCTATTTTTATATTTCAGAAATTGAAGAGAATAAAATAATGTATTGCTTTTTTTCAAAGTAAGCCAGTATGAAATACAAAAAGACTTATTTCATGCCATAGTCCCGAAGAACATTTTATGTTTATAATCTTCTATTTCCAGCTAAAGAAGCGAACCTCCGTGACCGAATGGTCTATTACGCGCACTTACGTTGTCTCCCTCCGCCTAGATCTTAGTGTGAGAAAGTTTGTCAGTTCGTTTTTCGAAGGTCGGTGGTTTCTCCGAGAATTCCGATTACCTCCACCACCCCAAAACTGACCGCCTCAATGTAAGTTAAAAAATCTTGTATTGGGCGTTAAGCACCATTAATCCAGTCCAATCAGTGAAATCTATTGGTTGCCACACACTTGTTTAAGCGGGCGATTACGGCTCACATTGCCCAGGTTCAGATCCCGATAGAGCACATTCTAGTGTGTGAAAGTTTGTCAGGTTGCTTGCTAAAGATCGATGGTTAGTTCGTCAAGGCACTCTGGTATTCTCCGCCATCCCAACACTCGCCGCCTCAATATGACTAATTTTAGCAAAAGTTTTTGAAGTTTAGACTTTGTGCTTCAAATATTAAGGGTATGCGCAACTCATTGCTTTATATTAATTAATAAACGGTAGCGAGCAATTCAAGGAAACTTGTTATGTAAACAAGGGTAATTACGAAGGTGATAAAATGCATGTCAAAAAATAAAATACTGTTACGTAATGGAGTAGTACCATAGCCATTAAAACCGGAATATCAGAGATAAACAATCTCGCTGATGGCAAAGTTAGCAAGCGTAGATTGATATGACGGTAAATGTTTTACCAAACTTTAACAGATAATAACTTATAAATACATGTTACCGTGGATTGTTACACGTTCGTATAGAAAAGTTTTTCACCTGTTTTCCTCATAATTTACTGATTCAGTAGGGGATCTTGGTATGGTTGGAAAAATAAATTTGTTTCATGTAAGAATCTGTTATCTCTCTTGTTAACAAGATTCTCCGTTTATTTTACAGTTTTATGATGCTGAAAATCCGTGCTACTTCACTGTGCAAGAAATCAATATTACTTTCTTTAAAGAATTTTAAACTTTTATCTTTCAGAAAAAAGGTGTCATGGGAAATTT
This sequence comes from Tegillarca granosa, assembly GCA_029721355.1. NCBI lineage: Eukaryota > Metazoa > Mollusca > Bivalvia > Arcoida > Arcidae > Tegillarca > Tegillarca granosa. Next base: position 761,300 of record JARBDR010000920.1, on the reverse strand, counting down.
GCAATATATTTATAAAAATGCATCCAAATGTTTATCGGAAATGGATAGACTATTTTAGGATAATTTGTTCTGAAATAAATTGCATTTTCTATATTTAGATTTCAGAAGACATTAATCTTCAAGTTAAATGTCTGCTTTTTAATAGAGTATAAATTTGAAGTCTGCATGTAACGTTATCGGGATGTTTATCATATAACAAACATAATATGTACCACTTAAGATAAATAGTTCGTTAATTACAGATTTACAGCTTTTCTCTGTAGACATGTTCATTATTACAATCAGTGATTACAAAATAAAATTTGGATCAAGGAGACCAAGCAGGTATAATGATATAACAAACTTCATAAGCACTACGTTAGATAGATTTACAGCTTTTCTCTGTAGACATGTTTATTACAACAATCAGTAATGAAATAAGTAACATATGAATCAAGAAGAAGAAGCAGATATAATGACACGATATACTAAATATGTACACATTTACAGCTATTCTCTGTAGACATGTTTATTAATACAATCAATGATTATATAAGTAAAATATGGATCATGATGACCAAACAGGTACATTGATATAACGAACTGTGAATTTTTATCCCCATTGAAAACCGTTGCTTTTTCCATTAAAACAATGTTAAAAAAGTGACAAAATCTAATCCTTATGACATCTACTTTTATTCAAATAAGTTTTCGCGTGCTCACGTGAAGGTTATTGCGAGCTCGCATAAAGTTTTTGCGTGCAGACACGAAGACTTTGCGTGAGAAAGCGAAAGTTCTTGCGTGAGAAAGCAAAAGTATTAGCTTTCGCGTGAGAACGTAGTATTCTTTACGTGAGCACGCGAAAACTGTCACGTAAGCTTGCAGTAGCTTTCAAGTGAGCGCGCGGTGGCTTTCGCTTGAGCACGCGGTAGCCTTTGCACGCAATACTTTTCACGTGAGCACGCGTTTCTGTGCCGCCGCAGATTCGTTTTTTTTTTTAATTTTATTTTATTGATTTTTTTAAATCGGTACAGCGTCAAAACTGTCTAAAATTTATAAAGATTGGTAATAAGAAATGGAATAATAATTTAAAAGAGAGTATTTCAGTAGTAGATGCTTACCCAGTCTTAACCTCCATTATAATTAACGTCTGCAAGTACAGAACTAGGCACATTTGACAACCTTTACGAAATATCAAACGATCAACTCATTGGATATTTAATTTGAAACGGCATTAAGAAATTACAAGTTTTTGTAGTTCAGAAAATTAATATAAGTTGTTTAGTGGGTTTGATTTAAGCTTCAAAATACGAAACTTTTGGCACGAAAAGTGGCAGTTTGAAATGTCAAATGAAAACAGGGATCTTGACCGACATAATGTTGTCTCCACCTAGGATTAACAACATTACTCACACCCAGTCGATATTCACTTTCATTGTAACAAATAAGTACATAATGTATCAAGATACTGTTGTATGTACACTTACCAATATAAGTAAAAGTCTCTAAAACAAAGACAATAAGTCACTCGATAGTCTAAAATCTATAAGTATCTGTTTCCTATGTGATGATAATATTAGTCATCAAAGACTCGGTATAAGTAATATATAGGGTGATTTGTTATAAAATAAAGGGCGGGGCATGATTTTTGTAAGATTTCCTGCTTTGTACTTTTGTGATAATTTTGGTTTTTGAAAATTTGTGTTTTAGTTTTTTCTTGAAATATATGGCATCAAAAAATATTTGTTGCAGCAAATGGGTCCCCTAGCGCTATAGCATACTGCATAACCAGTGCCACGTACTATTGTGGAGAATGATTTAGAAAACGGAGCAAATTGCCGGAATAACATCAAAAGCCAAATTAAACAGTTCGATGTTCCATGGAAATAGTAGTTCCGCACAAAAAGTCTAGTACAGTACGCTAACCAACACTCTCGCTACTACAAATTAAACGTTGCCAATAATAACTTTTAAGGTTTTGATAAAATCAAAGTTTTATTAACATATCATTAAAGTATCCATTTTCAAAGTATTGTTTGAAAAATTAAAAACTAAACAAACAAATTCTTAGATGCTGAGGGCAAAACACTTTTTGGTTTCCAAATTAAGAATACATATTTCACCCTTTAATAAAGCTTTAACTGTTGTTTTATCAAAAATAATTCAAAACGTTTGAATTCATTGTGAAATGTGTGCTATTTTTTACTTGCGTTTTTCCAGAAATTTCCAAAATTGACAGATATGAAGTTCGGAAAATTATTGGCAATGTTTAAACAATAAAGGACAAAAGTACTAAAACAACTTATTATCTGAACACACTTGAAATTTGTCAAAAGTACGTTGTTAAGACAAAGTCCATAAGATCAAACATATTACATAAGTATTACTGACATAAGATTGTACTATCATTAACTTAATTAGTTATTATGTAACAACTTAAGGACAATATATATATCACGGGGACTAATTGATCACGACATGTCGCGGCACAAAAGATACAGCGGGACATTATGACGTCTCACCGACATTACATGTATATAGTTTGTGTCTTGAATAAAAACAAACGCTAATTATAAAAAAGTTTATTCACTCTTTAAAAACTTATTATTTTGATGTATTTTTTAATTATTCTTATCACACTTTTGTTCTTGCCAACGCATTAATAGTATACTTCATCTTGAGTTCCAAGGTCAAACATCAATAATGAAGGTCATATAACTGCTTTGCAAACATTCGAATTTTCTTTCATTGAACATCGATAGTAAGTCGAGAGCCTGTTTTGAAATTTCAGAAAAAGGTTGTACACGTACAAATAAAAAGTGTATGATGTCTATATCTTATTTGTTGTGTCATTTGCTGCTTTTGAACTTTTATTTAAAAAGAAAGTATGCACCCAAAAGTAGCACATGACGATAACGCATTGATCAGTAGCACATTGATGTTGAATACATTAAAAAAGAAGGTATAGCGTTCTGTATGAGTGTTGTATATTTTTTTAAATTTCTGAAATATTCAAAAATTCCTCAATAAAAATTGTTTATTTTTACATATGACTTTCAGAAAAATAATAATAAAAAATAAAAAATACGACAAAGTAAATGGCAAACGTTCATCAAATTTAATATGCCATTGAAACTTAAGCTGAAGTACAGATTTGTTGTGTCGAACATTGTTGCTGTGAACACGGTCACAGTGAATCCCGTTTTTAATTAATTCAGCATAGGTTTGGTCTGTCTCCAGCACACTTTCATCTCTTTCCACACTATAGAAGAATAAAAATCTTTTTTAAATTAAATGATGGATTTTATTCCAATAAAGCTTACTATCGAGATTTTAGTCTTCACAATGAACATTCACAATACATATGATTCCATAGAAACCAGGAACTAGTTACAAACTAGTGTCATATATCACGTTTTTGAATTTTTATAAATAATAAATTTAGAAAGTGATATACGACAAGAATTTGCAATTTAAGCAGAATGAAAATAAAATTAATTGAAATAAATAACTTTATCCAGGTGAACAATAAAAATATACCCCTTTATTAAAGAAGCTGTAATTAAATTAGTGATACAGTTCAACTACAATGTTTTATCGTTGTTGCCATTTTATAATGATGAGCACACGGATATGATGGTGATTAAAATAAACGTTTTAAAATCTTATAGTGATGGTAATTGCCAAAGTCTCAACTCTACATGTTTATGCATATACACAGATTTTTTGTGCAATATATATGCATTAGCATATTTCTGCTATAAAACCACCATTTTTATCAGGCGAGGTCATGTTATTTTAACATATATGTCATTTCTAATTTGCCTTTACAGTATATTTCTTGAACTGCCTCATCATGTGCAGTTTATGTTTTCTAATTTCTTTGCACTTGTTTATCCAAATCTTTTGTAGATCATGCTTCTAATGTAATAAAAACATTGTGCCGTTTGTCTAAAAATCAATCCATTAGCTAAAATTCTTAAATATCGTAAGTTGCAAAAAAGCGTTGGTAGAACAACACTTGGTGAAAAAAAAGAATAAAAACAAGCCGTTTGTACAAATGTTTCTAGACAGCAACATTTGTAGGTGTTTCATATAAAGAAGGTTTCAAATATTGTTAGTTTACCAAACTTTCTTCTTAAAATATAGATCAAATGGATTACTTACTACCTCTGGTTTGATTGCACGATGTAATCTAGGCGTATATTATATAATTTCCAATGCCTTAAAGTTGTATTTTACAAAAAGCATGTAGACGCGTCAAGTCTTGTAAATGTGAGCATTGTTCAAACAAAGGGTATTTAGGTAATATATGCCTTAAGGCTCTGTATAATAAACAGCAGACAAGATAAAAAGCACACATAATGAATTATAAAGACAGGCATACTTTGTGTTACAGTATTATTGTTGTATAATAATATTTCCCTCCCAGAGCACTCGGTCTCACTTTTATAATCGATGTGCCATGCGATATGCTTAATTTATTGTTCGTTTTGTTTCTGTTTATGCACTTCAATTGGTTAATACGTGCATTGGTGCTTTTGTAGTGGCTAAGTTTATGGGTTACACACACACACACACACACACACACACACACACATATATATATATATTACAAATAAGTTGGTGGAATTCATTTGTTTATGATGATGATGATGATGATGATGATGATGATGATGATGATGATGATGAATTTTAAAAAAAATAAAACATAAAATAAATAAATGAAATTTTTCAGGTCACAACAGTGCCCTACTTTATAAAGTTTTAGAACGAATGTCTCTCCATGGTTGTATATCTAGTTACGAGATCTAGATTCTGTTACTTAATAGTCATAATACATTAGTTTTTTTTTCTCACGTATATATATATATACACACAATATGTCAAAACAAATTTCTAAATTAAAACGAATGCTCCAAATTATCAGCCAAAATCATTGTCTAGAACACTGTTGTAAAATCTGATAACAATCGCAAAAAGTCCATGTTGCTTTTATTAGAAACTTCAAACAATTCAGAAATATATTTTTGGAAAGCAGTAACAATACATTTGTGTCCAGGGTTAATACTGCAAAAACGTTTTTCTAGCTGTCACGATATTGAGGAGTATATTGACAGGAAGGGCATGATGGTCGAGACAGATATTTTAAACGATCAAATTTACCCTCTTCATTGACAGTTAAATTGGCGGGAAAATGTCATACATTAAACGGCGGAAAAATTAACATAACAGTTTTATTTTTATCCTCTGTATATCTTAACATTATCATAATTTTACATTTTATATTTATTTTAAAGATATCAGTTACTGATTTTGAGACAAAAAACTACTATTATTGTTTATTTAATTGTTAAATCAATCATGAAATAAATAAAATTACTCTTAATTTAGTTGATTTATCAGCGAAAAATATATTTCATGGGAGAATTGTCCACAATTTAGTTGTTTGACTTTTAAATTGAAAGCATGTACTAAAAGCTCAATAGCTTATCAAATTAAAAAATGAGCAATAAGAAAAATAGTTACAAATTATAAATACAACTTTCGATTTGAATGTATTTAAAGTGCCAAGTGGTGTGGTTCAAGCATTAATGCAGGAACCTACCAATTTTATAACTGGCTAAGTGGTCCAAAATACATACGTTTAAAAGTCCTATCAAAGTTTACAAGACCGTAAATTTCAATCTAGTATTTATATGATTATCATAAAGTTTTATTGAAAAATAAAAAAAAAAACTATTTTCAAAAAGTACTTCCGAGGAAAACTACAATTTTGGCTGGCCAACGGATGTATTGACAAAATTAATTACAGATGATTAGAATTCACACAAGAACAATAAATACACCAAGAGGAACATTAACGTTTTTGCAGTTTTTACAGAACTTCCTCTTTATGAAAAACGCATAAGTATCATAAACGAAACTGTATTCAGATGAAATTTAATATGTTAAGCACTACAAAATTGTCTGTTTATTTTTTCTTGAGTTTATCAATGTTTTCGATATCTTTGACAAAATCTTGTTGCTACAGTAACACTCAAACTTACTTTCAGATAGAGTTGAACATTTTATTAACTGCATGCATTTTTTAAGACAATTTGCAATGTTAACGAAGCAAGTTTAAAAATAAAATCTTTAAAATGTTGAACATGAAAATGGTTTATAAAACTACCCGTTTCTCTATTAGCTACTTAATAACTTGTTGAGAGCGAAGTGGAAATCCATGTCCTAACAAGTGGCAATTACGCTTTATGTGTTAAACAATCGTACTTGGAATCACGCCCACAATGTATGTGTAGATGAACGCGAATGAGCTGCAGACAAAATTGAAGTTTAAGTGCATTTTTATTACATTTTAAAACCATGTCTAGTTCGAATTTCCTCACTGAATCATCAGTTCAACTGCATCATAAATAGGTCATGTTCTGTACTATTTACGAGCACCTACTTTTCAATATCAACCGCGACAATGTTCTAAACGGAAGGTTTCAAAAATGTACCAAAAAAATGTACGAAAATTACAATGAAGAATTTAACTAACTTTGTTAAATTTAATTATCCGCTAGTGGCTAATAGTTTAACGAAATGCATGCTGGCATTTTCATGCATCAACAGGTTTTAGACTATATCGCGAAATTAGACGCAGAGGAAATTTTGTTTTTACCGATTCGCTGTAATTCGCATCTTGTGAATTGTCGTGATGCTATAAATATGTATTCTGTTAATATATGAATAAAGTTAGGAAACCAAAACCAAATCAATACACTAGCTAGATAAACATCTCCAATCAAACCGGAAATGGTTAAGGTTTTGGTCCTTATTTCAGTGGCTCGTTCTGCTGCGTTAAGTTTTTTTTTTGTTAAAAAAAAAACCATTTCTTTTTACTTTGGTTACATACCCACCTCTATATCTGTGCAGTGTAGACTAGTCTCATGTACTCATTTTGAATTTTTATGAAATAATACATTTCAAAAATAGCACATGACAGTAGGTTCATAATTAATCCTATTTATAAGTGAATGTAAGATTTTCTGATAAACCCTCGCTTATTAGCACTGTCATAAAGTTTTGTTTTAAATTTCATCGTTAAATACACAAAAAAATACTTAATGACAGCACTATTACAACTTCTTTATCATTTTAAGTTCCAAACGACTTCATTTTATTAGAAGCATGTAAAAATCCAAAATCTGATTCTACTAATAAACTTAGTATATGCATATTAATTATGATTATAGCACTGATAACTGAAAATTTTGCCATTAAGAAAAGTCAGGAAAAATGATTTGATTTATCTTCACATATTTCTCGGGACTTAGCTTTTCCATGATGAAGATCACACAGTATATATATATATATATATATATATATATATATATATATATATATATATATATATATATATATATGTGCGTGTGTGTGTGTGTGTATGTGTGTGTGGGTGTGTGTGTGTGTGTTTGATTGACCAAAACCATACACAATTAATTATGCAATGACGTTAGCAATGGTGGAGCACTATTTATCTACCTATTTATTTCGTGTTCCTCATATCACTACTAAACTGCGCAATCTTATGTAAAATTTGCAACAAGAAATATTTGCAATTTCATTATTATCGTATGTAAAGGCATCTTTCTGGTTCCCATGCCATTTTGATTCTCTTTATCTCAAAAATATTTATAAAAACTGCAAGTTTGTTATAAATATGAATATATAACAGATATATAACAGATCATAATGAACGATAACCGATTTTATTATCATGGGACGATGAACAGATTTGGTCTCGGTCCTGGCTTTCTGCTCTGAATGCCTTCCCCATCTGATTTCATCTTACGTAGGTTTTTAAAGTCAAAGACAATGATAGTACATCCAAGGTCATAGTAACTTAACGCCAAGTCAAGTAGATTAATCTATATCAATCTGATCCCTAAAACTGAATCACGACATTAATATTCATAATATGACATCACTTGATGTCCCTACCCTCCAAGAAGCACGGTTGTTTTGTTGGTGGTTTAACGCCAAATTAGCATATTTAGTATTCACTGATTAAGATAAGTGTTGTCATGTATGTCGTAACCTTGTCGTCTCGTCCTAACAAGGTTAAGTACTGTGATAAAGAATCAATGATCCTGAAATCACTGGGCAAAATGTTTCAGTCTTTATATTTCAGTTTTATGAACCTATCGACTCATCCATTCATAGGGTTTTAACATGTCCGAGTTTAAGCGGTAGATGATATAATTACAGAAGTGAAATGAACCTTCAATGGCTTGACAAAACAATGATTTCATTATAAGAGTAACTCACGGTTTTGGCCATTGTAAACCTACATAGCTCAAAATTACCATTGAAACAAACTAGAATGCTAATAGCGAACCTCCTTATCACATGACATCATAAATCTGAAAGGTAGCTTCAACGATATTGCAATTAGATATTGCGGTTCGTAAATATGCTAAACAGGCACTGGTAAGTGGTTGTCTAGTAGTTAACGCCAACCGTCTCTTTTGAGCGTTATGAATAGAAATTAAACAATATTTGTTCTATGTTCTAAGAATCAAACAGGAAATACTGGAATGTTTCATCCTTTGAAATGCTCTTATGACACATAACTGTTCGCAACAATTTTTGACGCATCAACTTCGATATCTGTAACCTTTTGCAACATGAAGATCTTTTATGCCACTTGTTGTAATATATGTTTTGGTTAGGGTTCTACTGACATCTACTTGCTATAATTTTATTATTATGCTCGTAACAATCTAGAATTTTTATAACGTACTTTTAGATAATCTTATTGCTCGATTTGTTTTGAGGGTCCTTGGGATGGTCGAGTGGTCAACAGCGTCATCTAACGAATCACAGTGCCTCTTACTGCCTAGGTTTTGTTGTGGACGTTGGTCATATATGACCAGATATTATGAAATATTTGTCTAGCATTTGTTAGACATTAAACAAAAGAAAAAAATTATAGGACAGTTTTCTCCCTTGTTTATTAATATACAATATTTGACGTCATTTTCTAATATGCATGTAATATACAAAGTGGATATGAATCCGAATATAACAGGTTTGAAACCCTCTTGGACATATTCTAGTTAAGAAAGTTTGTCAATTCCCTTGGGTGGTTTAATATAAATATAAAACAAAAATACTTCTAAAATTTTGATGTGCCATGTGTGCACATTTCTGAAAATCATTCCTCATAAGTGACACTAGGGACCGAAAAGTTTTATTTATAAAAACATAAGCTGAACAGTTGAAAATTTTAAAATTCAAAGTTTCAAAATCAAACACGGCCAAGGAATGCTTTGCATGCGGAAACAAACCTTAGTTTTTAATAGATTTCAAAAATTAAGACGGCTGCTTGGAATGACTGAAATAATTTTAATTGGAGCGTAAAACACCATCATTCCACTTTACTCTACTCTCATTTTGTGTTGGAAAGTTCTCGGTGGTTCTGGTTATTGTCAGTAGTCCCACATACGTCATTCTACAGCAATTATATTTATTATATTGTACGCATGATCTGGCCCATCAAACACCGACGTCATAATAAAGCAATTGCTATCGAAGTCACTTTAGGGCATGATAGTACAAAAATATTTATTTAGGCGTGTTTGACCTCAGTTATTACCTCAAGTGGTCAACATCACGCCATGTCTGGAAGTAAATGAGAATAATAACAAAAATCAAATACGAACGTCTTAATAAAATCAATTAATTAAGGCGTTTTAACTTTTATAATAATTGCACTTTCATAAGATAAATTTCATTTCCGCCAAAAATATTTCTTGTATAAAAATTAGACTGGTTACCAGAGGCTATCAGATTTTTAACCAGAACAGAAAAGTTGTAACCTGAGAGTCCGGTTTGCTATTGGCTTTATTGGCATTAATTAACAGAATAGGCTATAAGCAATTCGATTTTAGATAAACCCAAAAATTTCATGTTTTATACTGTTTGAAATGTTTTTGAGAAATAATAAATTATTATTGCAAAATAATGATTACATATTAACATTATTGGGATCAGGAAACTATTATGTATGATTGTATATATACAGTAGGAAAGATTTAAAGTACCAAATCGATCTTGTTACAGAAAATGCAGACTTTTTGCACTATCAAGGACCATGAGGACCACCATGTTTGTAAATCATTTCGGGTTTTTATGCACTGTCCGTTTTCAACTTGACTTCTGTACCCCGCACCGACCATTAAATTCTATATAAAATTTTTAGAAAAAATATTTTTACGAAAATGTTCAAAATGGTTTTATTTCGTCATTTTAGGCCATTTCAATCATAATTAAAATTTTAGTGGACAAAAGGAAGTCATTTCTACCTTTCATATCTCAATTTTGACTGGTTTTGTTTAGAACTGAATAAAATAAACCTAAAAAATATACATGTATGTATGTATATATCATTTACTAACGATAAAAATTGGATAAACTTTTACCGTATAATACTTGCCAATATAAATATTGGTGTTACTCTGTGTACGAAACTAAATGAGCCATGGAGAAAGTTGTGACGTCAGAGGAAAAACTGCACTTATATTTTACAAGTTGTTATAGTACTAATAACGTTATTATCACATCTGTTTTGATACTTAGTACTTATAATCCTTAGTACATCGGTACAATTACGCTACCTTGGTATACACCTTGTCAGTGTAACTAGGATTAATCCGTTATGGAGGGCTTCACTCACGGTTCTCCGTAGAGTTCTTAAATTGCTTTACAACACGTTCGACAATGTTGCTTTGTATTTTTACACGATATTAAGTCTTTAACATTGAATACAAATGAAGAGTAACCGATATTATATAAGTTGTTTATGACAAAACTCTTCAGAGTTGCCTCAATAGATGGGGGGGGGTTATCTGCTAATTGAGTTATATTAAAGGTAAATCATTTAAGGGAAAATTAGAATTAACACGGCCATTAGAAACTCAGAAGTCATGCAAACCATACTTCTACCGAAAATAACCACATTTTCCCATTTTCCTCAAAAGTATATTCCTGAACTACATACATTTGTCTTTTTCCTATGCTGCAAAGTCTGTTTGAGATGCTTACAATGGAAATCATCTTCAGTAGCGGCCACACGTGATTTCAAATTCTACAGAAATGTTTTAAGCATTCATTGAGATATGATACCTCGATTTTTAGTTTTATCTGAAAAAATCCTCTTGATTAATTAGCCATTCATAACATAATCATTTAGATGATAAAAAAAAATAAACTCTGAAAATTTCATAATCGTGGCCGAAGTTTCAACCCAGAACCTATCCCTTCGGAAGCATGTGTCCTGTCATTAGCCTTAGTCTGCCCATTCTGATCAACACTGTTTGATACAGAACATTGTAAACCACGGATAGATAGTTTAGATAGTCTTATATCTTAATGTTGCTTTGTATTTCTACACGATATTAAGTCTTTAACATTGTTGTATAAGTTTTTTATGGTTTACTTAATTTTACTGGTATTTGTGTTTTATATATACATTGGGAAAGCTATCAACTTCAAGATTTTTATAATGCCGGAGGTTCAGGTTATACTCAGCAATTGGCCATTTTGTCTTTACCAATGTTTTTCAAGTTAACTTTTATATTAAGGCTCGATGACTTTGCAATAGCCTGTGGAAAAAAGAAAGAAAGAAGTAACAAAAGAAGAAAATCTCCAAAGTAATGCGCGAAATGTAACAAATTTTAAGAATAAGTGTTGATTTTACGAACAAACTTTGATATGGTATTGTCAGTTAAACACAGAAAAGAATAAAATCCCCATTTAGATAAAACTAATGAACTAAGGATGTATGTACTTTTGGTTTTATTTTGTTGCAAATGTAAAAAAAAAACTTAGACCGAGTTGTAATGGCCGTGTTATCTGATTCACAGTTTGATATCTCTGAGGTGATATACCGACAGGTTGTTTGTATGAGAGAGAGTTTTCTCATGCGGTGATCAATGTTTTTGTTTGCATATTGTGAGGCATAAAAACATGTTTACATTTGGGAATTACGTCACAATCTCGCCACATAGAAAGTCGACAATCAGCAGGATGGTAATGCACTGATCTAATCACATTGATTTATATAATACTAGATAAGTATGGCATTAAGTACATTGAAATATGATTTTATATATACTTAATCCATAAAGATACGGATAAAAAGATCAATAGATTAAAAGAGAATATCTAAAGTAGATATTTATGAGGACAAAAGGTGTGCTTAAGTTAGAGATGGTTCAGGTCAACATTGTTTACTTCTCGAAAAAAAGTTTATATAACGTGTTTAGCACTTAATCATATTACTTGAATTATATTAAAGATTATATGTTCTCTTAGTGTTATCATTGTTATTATTAACTTCTTTTTTTCTTCTTGTTTCATGTTCTTGGTTTCTTTTGTTACTGCCAAAATACACTTTAATCAGCTGTTCTTAAGTTGCTAACTGCGATATTTTAAATATGCTCGTTCCTTTCAGATTTACACACATGGTAAATAAACTGACTTCCAAAACGTTCGTAAAGCATTTATCTTCTAATCACACGTGTTTCGTGATGTTCTGACTTGTGTTGTTGGCCCGTCTTTATTACAATGGTCGTTGGCATTTCTTTTGAAGTAGTAAATAAAATACGTTTTAATTTTCAGTTTTTTAAATGCCTCAATTTTAAGGGATTTTCCTGTAAAATTGGGTAGAATTTTTTGGGGTTTCTACAAAAGTATTTGACCTATTCTACAGGGAACAGTTATGTCACTAACCACACGTTTCGTGATGTTCTGACTTGCGCTGTTTGCTTGTCTTTAATACCATTGTCAATGTAATTTCTTTGGAAGTAGTATATAAAATACGTTTTAATTTTCAGTTGTTTAAATGCGTCAATTTTAAAGGATTTACTTGTAAAATGAGTTAAATTTCTGTGGTTCCTACAAAAAGTATTCGACCTTCTACACAGGTTTGTCACAGATATCATTGTGAAGCCACAGTATGGAGTTTTTTTATAATCATATTGCTTTATTCTTATTTTGTTCATGCTATTTTTGCTGTTGCTAAGCACATGTCCTAGTATGTGTTTTTCTTGCTTTGATATATGCATTGTGTCGTGTTCTGTGCTACTTTTGCTGTTGCTAAGAACATGTCCTAGTATGTGTTTGTCTTGCTTTGGTTGTATTGATATATGCATTGTGTCGTGTTCTGTGCTATTTTTGCTGTTGCTAAGCACATGTCCTAGTATGTGTTTGTCTTGCTTTGGTTGTATTGATATATGCATTGTGTCATGTTCTGTGCTATTTTTGCTGTAGCTAAGCACATGTCCTAGTATGTGTTTGTCTTGCTTTGGTTGTATTGATATATGCATTGTGTCGTGTTCTGTGCTATTTTTGCTGTAGCTAAGCACATGTCCTAGTATGTGTTTGTCTTGCTTTGGTTGTATTGATATATGCATTGTGTCGTGTTCTGTGCTATTTTTGCTGTTGCTAAGCACATGTCCTAGTATGTGTTTTTCTTGCTTTGATATATGCATTGTGTCGTGTTCTGTGCTATTTTTGCTGTTGCTAAGAACATGTCCTAGTTTGTGTTTGTCTTGCTTTGGTTGTATTGATATATGCATTGTGTCGTGTTCTGTGCTATTTTTGCTGTTGCTAAGCACATGTCCTAGTATGTGTTTGTCTTGCTTTGGTTGTATTGATATATGCATTGTGTCGTGTTCTGTGCTATTTTTGCTGTTGCTAAGCACATGTCCTAGTATGTGTTTGTCTTGCTTTGGTTGTATTGATATATGCATTGTGTCGTGTTCTGTGCTATTTTTGCTGTTGCTAAGCACAAGTCCTGGTATGTGTTTGTCTTGCTTTGGTTGTATTGATATATGCATTGTGTCGTGTTCTGTGCTATTTTTGCTGTTGCTAAGCACATGTCCTAGTATGTGTTTGTCTTGCTATGGTTGCTTTGAGTTGCTTTGATATATGCAATGTGTCGTGTTTTTTTGTTTTCCTTGTGTTCTAAGTACATGTCCCAGTATTTGTTTGTCTCGTTTTTGTTGTTTTGTAAAATGTATTGTGTCGTGTTCTGTGCTAGTTTTGCTATTGCCTAGCACACGTCTCAGTATATGGGGGGGTGTATGTGTTTCGTGTTCTTGGTTACATTTTCCAGTTTCAATTTTTTTCTTTCTTTCTTTATAAAAACAAATTGCTCTAATTACTATTTTTAATTGCAAACAAAAGATTATTTTAAAACGCACTGGAAGTACAATAGGTAAGTAAGTTTAAATACTTACCAACTACACGTAGTATCCGAGACAAATATCATGTGAAATAAAAACATATTTCCTGTCGGCTATTGTTTTTCTTACGGCTTCTCATCTGACTCCAAATTATTTTAAAATGATGTATCATGTTTTGTAAAGTGAAACAAAAATATGTTTTATATTTATTTCAGTTGACACAGATTTGACAATGATAGATAATCTTTTCAACATTTTATAATTTTGATTTAACGTATATGCATATTATTTGTAGCTGTTTTTATTAAATTATGTTGTTTTTGATTGGGTTTTCTTCTAAAAATAAAAATGTAATGCCACATTCATCAGAAAAACTGTTCAGACAAATAACGATAAACAAATTATGAAATTTTATGTGTAACATTAGTTTGAGAAATAAAACGATACTAACCTATAAAAATAACGATATCATATTTAGAAATAACAATAAAACATAAATCCGTAGCAGAGTAAAATAAATAAATGAATAAATAAAGATAAATAAATAAATAGTTGTTTTGTCAGTAATGCTTAGGAAATGAAACTAATTTGGTAGCGATTTTACTTTTAAATACAGAACAGAAATTCATGCTTTAAACATATTACTTTTGAGTATTACAAGAAAAAATTAATGTTTGTAAATGGTAAAACAAAACCTCGCTATTAACTCAATAGTATAAAAAAAATATTTGCAAGTTAAACTTCAAAATGTAAGAGGAGGAAAGAGTTCTGAAAATGGTCTTAGCAGAACGTGCCACAAAAACCATCGATCATCAGCGGTTTGATTGGAAATGTTCATCTAGTCAGTCCTCAATATAACACCGGGTGCCCTTCATCAAGTGACTAAACGCCACTCGTAGTGGAATTCAACCCATATGATAAAGAATGAAATAAACAAAACAAAGCAATTGATTTGTTGTCGGTTTCACCTTTATACACATAATGTTTTAAATGTTTCAAAATGCTTCGAAACTAATCACTAAAGAGTATTTCGGTATGTTACTGTTCGTAAATGCTTTAAAACAATTTATGCTTAAAAGAAAGGGAAGCAATTTCAAAATTAATGTATCCTCCTTCTTCGGCTTGCCTGAAGAATTTCTAACTGATTTTATTCTAATTATACCATTTTTCTTATTGCCATGTAATAGTTTTTGAAAAGTAATTTCGTATTTTAAAAAAAATCAGCATACGACTAAATTCACAAACGAAGTATCAAAGAGCATATTTACTACGAAAAAAGTTGCAAACCAACACCTAAAATTGTATCATAGCCTCGTACGTAGTACATTTTATTTAGTAATTAATCAATTAATTATTGTGTATTTTGTTTTTGAAGTTAAATGTAACATCAGAAGAAGCTCTACTGCATACCTTTTGGTGACATGTGTAAATTCCCAAATGGTTTCAACAATTTTCCTTTGCTACAAGTTTTAGGTTGAAAGTTGCTGTGTATTAGTGACACGTATTTCTTACTTACATTTAGGTTTCATACTTCAGATATATACCTGTCGACTAAAGGGGGTATAGATTAAATTTCTTGTATTAAAATGATCTTGTCTGCGCTTTTAAGTGACATTTTATTAAGCGTCTATTATGATTATCAGCAACGAAAAGATAATATTAACTATGTCAACATAGTATTAGATCATGATCGCCAGGTTATTATCAAAGAAGAAAGTTATCATTAACTTTGTATGCATTTCATACACAATATGTACCGACGGTGAAGCACGCGGAGAGAAGTCTTCATGATAGACAGATAATTTACTTTAACCCTCGGCTCTTCTTCATAGTAAAAAAGCGTGACATGGCGTTATATCATTGACAAAATAGAACATTGATGATCTGGTAAGAGAACGCCTGACTTAAAAAAAAAGATATGGAAATATTATGTAAATATTAAAGTTTCAATGTGTATTGGGTACAATAGGACGAGTCCATTATTTTGAGGGGGGTGTATATGTATGATTACTTATATTGTATATGCCACGATCAGCGACCCTTGACTCCGTGTGGTTGGAATTAAGAATGAATTTTGAAACTCCGCTATTTTTATTGCCCTCTTACCAGACAGTCAGTTTACTATGTATATGAAATAGTAAAAACCTGCATTACCTACAGGTGGACGACTCCAAAATTTTGCAGTTTTATTTATTAGAGAAACTCAACTTTATGTTTTAGGTAAATAGCATTAAATTGACATATATACACGTGCGTTAAATTTAGGAAAAATGAATGGATTTTATTAAAATGACAAATTGTTTCAAAAGTTAAATTTTACCAAATTTTCTTATGGAATATATAACATATTTATACGGAAGTTTAAAAATGTAGCAGACGATATATTATTTTGAATAACAGACGACAAAAAATATATTTTGTGAAAAATAGTGCAGCTTTAATGATCTAACTGCAGATAGATGCACCATTAGAAGATAGGTATAAATCATCGAGGATGCTACCTTGCAGTTTGGCAGTATTTCAGAAGTTTTTCCATTCAGTATTTTTAATAGTGTTAATATGTCTACTATCAATCGTACCATTTAACCTGGCTTTTACATTTCCACATAAGAGACAAGGTATGTATTACAAATTCTGTTTAATATATACTTACATATTACTGATGACATTATGTGATATAGGTAGTTATTTTTTACATAATGAAAGATGCCCTAAACAAATAAAATATATAAGTATCATTGATTTAAAAAAAAACCTAGCAAGGATCTAAACCCAAAAAGTAAGCAAATCTAGTGACATGATTCAGCTTCATATAGTTGTTATTGCAATTTGAGTAAAAGACGTTTTCATTTTTTTATTTATTTATTTATTTAGTCATTCGTATTTATTTATTTATTCATTTCATTCATTCATTTGTTCATTCGTTCATTCAACTATTCATTTTTTTGCATACTGATAGAAACTTTTGACGTAATAACCATTGAACCAAATAATTCCATATACACACTTTTGGATTGAACTAATACGGTGTTTTAGGGTTAAAATATATTATATCTAAGATATACATGTAGATTATTTACAAAATTTCATTTTCTTGACAGGTGTAACGAAATAGAAAAGAATAATAATATAGATAAATATATGCAATGAACTCGTGTGCTATAATCAGTGTTAAAATCTGTAATATATATATACGTATATATATCGCCGTCAAGTGAATCGGGAATTTGAAAAATCTGAAGAAGTATAATTGGCAATAGCCAAAGAAATCAAGGACACGGCAAAAAACCGAATATAATAGAAAAACCAAGACAGGATTATGGCAAAAATAAATAAATAATGATAATGATTATATGATAATAAAAGAATGATATAAGAAACATAAATTTAGGACATCAAAACGAGTGAAAATACAAAGCAAAAAAAGGCCATGGCACAAACAAACTGATATAAATAAATAAATAAATAATAACGAGAAGATAAAGAAGTATAATGGCAGCATGATATCCAGTATTGTAGATACATGTACTTCGTAGATCCTTGAAACTGCATCATTTTTTTACACCTATTGCTCCAAAAACACTGAAATTAGCTGTATTTAAGCAGTGATGCTATGTTACAAAGCATACACCGCACTGAGTCATACATACATCGTATTGTAATATATCTTAAGTGTGATCTTGTTTCTGAAGGTTTAGAAAAGTTTATTGTTATGAACTTTAAATAGCTAAATGATCAACCTATTGTATGATAGCATTATAAAAAAGTTTATAAAAAGCTAAAACGTCAGGACGTGAAACGCGCAGACCTTGCAAGATTAAATGTTCTTAAAGTACGTGTGTGAATCTGTCAGTCTGTTAATAGATTTTATTTTGTATTGTACAGCTATGTTTGAAACAGAATTTAATTTTTATATGTATATTTACCTAGTCTGGATTGAAGAGCTTTTTTTAAATGAAACTGGAACTTTGGAGTCGTTTCGTGCATTTTTTATTTGAACATTCAGTAAATGATAGATGTACTATTTAAAGTTGATCTAAATTTCTTACATAAAAAAAAATCTCGGTCGATTTTAATAATTATGAACAGATATTTTAAGTTTCAAAAGAAATACATAAAACTTAAAACACATTTTAGAAGAAAATAAAGTTTATAACTTTTTGCTGAATTCAAATGAGAAAATTGCAAAACAAAGATTTCTTTAAAAATCAGCGAAGGTCATCGATACTTAGTTATAAAACCGTTCTATCCATTCACCCGTATTTTCCTCACCATTGCTTAATAACTTAAACGTGGAACATATCTATATTGTAATACATGATTTTGTGGGTATGTATACTGTACAACCTGCCTGGTTAATCAAATTTAATACATTTTGTGACTCATTTCGTTTTACTTCTTACAAATACTCTAAGTTTTTTTTTTCGGTCCTTGTGCCATACACCATTTCTGAATTTATTTTATTTCTATATCTAAGGTTCGTTCCCCCATGCAATGCATTCTTTAGCTGGATTTGGATTCATATATTTTTGGAACTTTGGATTCATTTAATTTCAACAGTTTGGCTTATGTTTTTTATCTATCAAACTTTTCCGAAATGTGCATATATGACACATCCAAATTTAACAGGTATTTTGGTTATATACTTTAATCATAAAATAATTCAAAAATTCATTCATTTTGAATGTATTTTATGATTTAGTTAAAAAATGGTGTATGACACTTGGAAATACGCCTGTGGAAATGCAAATTACATATTACAGATTGGTCTTACAATGTTGCTGGAAGCATTAAGAAAACAGCATTCGTTGTTGTAAAAAATCGATGCAAGAGTCCAAACTGCGACAACACCAATAAGCATTTGTCATATACCATTTTTTTAAAATATATTTTATGATTAAATTCAAAAATGTATATGACACATTAAAGGGAAATACTTTGTTTTCATTTTATTTTTATTTTAATCTTGGTTTTAGAAATTCTCAATTTCCCTGGATTTATCACTTTTAAGTGTCAAAAAAGTATCATTATCAAGCATTGAAACTTTTGGTTTAAAGATATGGGGATGAAACAAGGTAAACGTTTGGGACCTATCATTTCATTTACGTCACTTAAAAGACAATTTTCATGGACATATTTTATAACTTATTTTTCCCTATTACTGGTAACATATCTTTTTAGCTTAACAAGTCAATGTCTTCAACAAAATCAAAAGTAATATCACAGACAGTTGAACATCCCTTATCAAATCTGTAAGTTTAATCGCGATAATTCAGCAATGAATATGTCTTTATTTTAATTAATCGGCTTTGAGGTAAGTGTCCGATTTCAGTATTAGACATATCATTTCTAGATAGATAACAAGGCGATTAAATAGTAAACAACGGATTGGAAACGACACGGACTTTCTTCACTCATTAATTATAATGAAATTTAAGCCTCTTTGTAATATCAAAATGGTCACGTCCTAGCGGTCAGTTACCGATAATTAGACTAGTTTCCTAAGGATAAGGCCACACTTTTTAGCCCTCTCTCTCTCTCTCTCTCTCTCTCTCTCTCTCTCTCTCTCTCTCTCTCTCTCTCTCAGCTGTACAACTCAATCTAGTCGTTGGAATGACTGTACATGTGTATGTTGTTTTTATTTTTCTTAGATACGTGTGTTACAAAAGCTCATTTAAACCTGTTCATTTTTATGTTATTAAATAATTTAATTATCATGATAATTAAAACCACATTATCAATGTGTTTGCGGTTAAATATACATTTAGTTCTGTCACCTGTGTTCATTTTTCATTTTAAAGAAGATTTTGTCAACGTGATATTTTATATTTCAACACAGAACATGTATCTTTTAGAGGTTAAAATTAATAAACAAATGATGCATAAAACTACCTTTAAGATTTTATCTCTGAAGAGCAGAATATAAAGTTTAACGATGTGAAAATTATTTTAGAAATGAGCTTGATACCATGGTTTTATCGCTGACGCAGGCTAAACTTGATTTGTAAACTAAGAAAAGTTGACATAAGAAAACTATATAAATAGTCGGTATAGAATGACATCTTCATGTCAACCGTCTATCACCTGTTCAATTTAGACCTAAATCATAAGATACTGTTTACTTTAAACATAGTATTAACTGTGTTTAACCTATATAAATGATAATAAAAGGTAACATTTGACACACGCGGTATGAAAGTATGCACCTAGACAGACAGTTTTTTAGATATCTGATCTGGAATACATTTTACGTCTTGTGCACATGAAGTCTTATTCGTATGCAGTTCTTTTTTTTATTTCAAGAACAATTATTAACATTTTATAACCGTCTCGGTGGCTTAGTGGTAAATGTAGAGCATCCGCTACGAGAGCGGAAGGTCTTGGGTTCGAACCCACCTAAGTCTTACATAAGACTTTAAAAATCTAAGATACTGCTTCATCGCCTGGTGATTATTGACTGAATGACCTGGTACCAGGATAATATTACTGGTGGAGCGGTATGTTTGTCTGTGGTATACTGAGACAGTGAGCTAGCACCTTAACAAATAGTCGCCTGAGCGTTTGCTAGTACAAGGCAGACCACGATACACGCTTGCACATCTCAAGCATACACGAACTTTCTCTGACATTACTATTTAGAGATTTATAACCTCGCTCTTGTCGCGATTAGCTGTAAAAGTGTTGATGCGACGTTTAACATAATTACAACCAACCGATTTAGTATAAACAATTTTGCATCTATCTCTCTGTCCTCGAGGTTTTGTACATTTTGTGTTTATTGAAGGGTCCCTAAAACTGATTAAGCACTCTTGTGATTGGACCGATTTCTTAAATCAGCTGTCGCTGCCATTATTACTTTATCACAGCTCTTCTGTTAAAAGCAATCTTTGTGTTGATTCATTTTTGAGTGGGTTGGTTTCGAACGGTAGTCATGTGTTTGCAAGCCATTCAGTTGCCATGTAAACATGTGCTTATCATACCAAAACACTAATTACATTTTGATTTTGATAAATATTACATGATCAATGATATTGTCCTCAGACATTTCATTCTAGTTATAGTCGATTTAAGTAATACAAAACATTATTAAAACAGCACTTGAATGAAGGACAAAACACTGTGACAAGCAAACAAAACGGAGGCACGCAGATGCGGCACGTGCTGCTTCCAAAAGCAGCAGACGTTTCTACTTGTAAATCCGTTCAAAATGAGAGAAGAGAATATTTAAATACAGACTATATTTAAGAGGCAATGTCGTCAAAATGAACAAATATAACCATTAAATACATTTTGTTATATTTTTAAAGCTCTGTAATAACTTAGTTAAGTCTGTATGTAGATTATCGGGTAATGCGATTATAATGTTATTATAAGCAGTTAATCGGTTTGATACAACCGTCAAATCCCGTAAACGATAAAGTTTGGATACTGTTGTAAAAATAGTAATCATAATAAAACATAAACACGAGAGAGAGAGAGAGAGAGAGAGAGAGAGAGAGAGAGAGAGAGAGAAATTTTAGTCCATATGGTGTTCACAAGTCATATCCTTGAAAACGAACTTGACTTTTTATAATTATTGATTGTTGCAATATATTACATTGACAACCAGCTGACAGTGACTTTTTTATATTGAGCCTTTTTATGTAAAAGTAAAATTGATTAATGCTAATCCTTACTTACAGATATGTGTGATTTGTAAATTTTTTGTAGCAATGACCGGAAATAAAACATTTAGTTCACTTGTCCGCAATAAAACAAGAAACGAAGACTCTAAGATTGACTTTGTTGTTTTAGGCTTTTCCTCAGGAATTCCCCCCGATTCTACATCTATCCAATCTTCACTAATTGGCATCAGATATGAGATACAGATATGAGCATCCCTATACTATCAAATACGTGGTGAGATTTTTTTATGGAAAACATCAATTAACCATATCATACTATCAAAGAATCCTTTTTAAATTTGTATATTTAAAAGTTTAAATGAGAGATGGTTTGGTTTCATATTTCTATAAGTTTGTAATCAAATTATGCTTTAATGGCCTTTAAAGGTCTAACTTTAATGACGTAAACCCCATTATCACATACTAGTGTATAAAAGTGTATCTGTCTGTGAGAAAAATCATTCAACCATAATTGTATAGAAACAATTGAAGATACTGCCAATTGTTGGCTTTTAGCGATGTGTTAGCAAAATGGTTTAAATGTAGACCACACAACTCAGTAAAATTGTTTTACAAAAACTTTTCATTATAGAAATGCAAAAAACCCAGTTCTTATAGAACGGCTGTGAACAAGTGTTTAAGACGTAACGCTATGCAAACACAAAAAGTCTAATTACTTCGGGTTCGACCCCAGTTACAGTTCCTCCCCCCTGTTGTTACTGGTTGGTTCGATACTAGTATACGTGAATGAGTTGTATTTGATAAGTGCGCACTAGTAAAAAGCAGTTCAGAATCGCTAGCATTAACTTACGCACCACATGAACTTGTGTATCGATAAATCTTGAGTCCAATAAAAAAGTTGTTCCGTCACGAATACCCGAAAAGTTCCTTGTGTGACGTAAAACAACATTCAACCAACGAACCAGAAACGGTTGTCTGTTCGGTTTGCGTTCAAAAATGATAAGAAATATTTAATATTAGTCAATTTTAGACCTCTTTTGTCATCTCTGTGTTGTTCACCCTATATACCTTGAAACATTGTAGTCTAAGCGAAATTGTAATAGAAATATTGCATCGTTTTAGTAATGTAGAAAAAATTCAGGTTTTGTGCTTTAGTCTTGCAATGCCTTGCACATGCATTTAGATTTGGTCCGATTGTTAAAATCTTCGTTGACTTTACCTGTTTGTGTAAGGGAAATAGCAGTGTTACTTAAGAACTCTATGTTCTGTTATTACCAAATTAAGAATTAAGTATCAATCACCAAAAAGACTTGCTAATGAACAAACATTTAGAGTATATGTATTTAATTGGTTATCTATTTCTTTGTTCTGTACCGTGCTTTTGATAAGTGCTTAGCGATAGCTCTGTTCGAAGGGAGTTCTGTACACCGCCACAGTGCTTCCTTCAAGTAAGAATAAGGTTTATATTGTTTTTCACGTCCATTATTTTTGCCAATTGTCGATAGATATTATTTTATTTTTTATTCATGAATGGATACCTTGATGTATCTTTTACTCTTGTCATTGTCTTTTACCGCCTAGGTACGAATCCCTGCCGTTCAGATTCTTGTGTGAGAAAGCTTGCCGCTTACCGATGACCTTTGTTTTTTTCTAGGCACCTTGGTTTCTTCCATCACCACAGGATTGACCGTCTTGATATAAGTGAAAGAATCTTGACTGGGTCGTAAAACACAGTTACTCGACTCGACTATACAAAGTAATACTACTGTTTCCTGATCATATCATTGAACTAATTCATTTTGTTATATTATTTTGTATGACTAGCATTTAAAAGATATATACTTATGTGTCATAATGATACAGCTCTGTAATATGACATTATAAAAATATTTCACTTTTGTATTCGTTTCTGTTTGCCAAATGACAAAATTTAAAAAAAATTCATCAGAATTTTGTTTATGAAAAAATAAAAATATGAGCATTATTTATGAGACTATGTTCTAATATTTTGTCTCCACTTTTTAAGATTTAAATTAATATGGGAAAATTTTTAAGGAGTTTTTTGTTAGATCTATTTATGGGTATATTTTTCACATACTGCCCTTATTGCATTGTTTGATGTTTAAATGGAGATAAAAAGATGAAATAAGATTGATGTTAAATTTCTGCGAGTACGTTTCATGAGTACAAAATAACGTGTATATGAGCGCCGTTTTTGTTGTTATGTCTATTGGCTATCCAATATCCGGAGTTTAGTATTGTTTCAATAACGGATAAATTCAATAAATTAAAACAAAAAGATTCGGAAATTTGTTTTGATGGACCAAATTCATCCATTATTATATTAACCAAATAGTTTCAATATATCTTTCTTTGCTTTCTAAATACTTTTTGATTTTTTGTGCTCGTGAATATAATCAAGAAGATGTTGTTAGTTATAAATTCCCTACTAATATGAAGTCCGTTTAATTAGCGGAACTGCTGTTTTGATAATTGTTACTGTCCCCTCATTCCCTCATTTAAAGTGGCATTTAAAATACATTGCACTTTTAACGGTTTAAATATGACGAGCAACGTTGAAACAACATAAATATAGTGTCTGTAATCTAGAACAAGTGTTCTGCTGTCATCAGGCATTTTACAATTTTTACATTCGAAACAATTGTTATCAAGCAATAAATGTTCCAGTTTTGTATCAAAAAAAGTGAAAACAGGTCATCACGTATATATAAGTAACTAAAACAAAAAAGGTATTGAGTCAGTTATGAATAATACACGAACCACCTGAGCTCTTTGCATCAATGATTGACAGTCTTAGGATAAATGTTCATTTCAAATTTCCAAACTGTCATTGTTTGTATAAAAGTGTTTGTTTCATTGGTTGCAGGTGCGCATAGCAAAACTTCTGAAGTCTCAAAAGTCATTGTTTTATCATATATGTCTGTTCAAACACCAGGAATATATATATATATATATATAGGTTGGATATTTAAATGAGCTTGCTTTAGATACAGGCAAAGGGTGACAAGATTTTAACTACATCTGACATATCGTTTACATTTTAAAAGCATTAAGGCACTAACATAGGAGAAAATTAAGTAGTATTAGCACTTGAAATTGTAAACTGTACATAAATGCATGTCAAGCATTTTTACATAACATTTGATTATATTCTGATCTGGTATTGTTCCAAGTTTACAGAATACCAGAGATATATCTACAGTCGTAAAACTATCAAACAGATGCTAAGACCAAATTAAAATGTATTATAAAAAATACAAAAAGTCGGTATAAAAATGTCAGTGACACGTTCCTTTTACCTGACAGTGAAATATTTTGTGATTACAGTTCCATTTATGTGTTGCCATATAGCTACAAACAAAAACATCCCCCGATGATAAGTTTTACAACATGTGGCAGAATTTGGCTTCGTCAGCAATATCTGCATTCCAAAATATTTTCTCTTTTTTTGTGCAAATGTTTCGTTCGGACAAATGTGAAATGACTCCAAAAAACCATGCAAAAAGTGTCCGGGTTATGTAACTGAGTAACTGTTGCATCTAATCGAGTTCACTACAATATATCATTGCTTTTACTGATTTATTATACGTATTCAAACCGATATATGGCATCATATTAAAAAACAACAATATAATTGAAATTTTATGGTCATAATCAATGTAAAACTGCTTATCTATAGGGCATTAAAATATTTGAAACAAGAAGTCCTCAATTGCTTTATTTAGAGATTTTCAACAACAATTAAATGATTTTAAACAACATTCTCAGTTTCATGAATTCTAAGAATATTTTGCCGGAAAATTTAATTTTTGAATATTATGAATGATTTTTTTGAGAATAAACGTAAAGATTGTGAAGTGAATATGCGTTGCTGTTAAGGCCGATCAAAAGAACTTTAGATAGTCTGATGTTTCTGCCATTATATTAAATGCCCGTTCAATGTCGGTAGTATTTTAAGTAGCTTAATTTTTTAATCAGTTGTCTTTATGTTTTTATTTTGTTTTTTTTTCTTTCATTTTTTTTCTTGTCCTTGAACCACTACGGTAGCTCAGTTGGTAGAGTGCTCGCTCCGTAAATGGAAGGTCGTGGGTTCGAACCCCGGCCGGGTCTAACCCAAGACTTGAAAGTGCGTAGTGACTTTTCTTTCGCCAAGCACTTGGCATTACGAAATGAAAGTCGCGGTTCTTTCGGATGGGAACTTAAAATAAACGATGTCCCGTGTCATGACAGGCATGGTGTATAATGCCATCAGCGCAACGCACAGGCAAAAAATTCTGCACTTTCGCCTATAGCTGGCTACGTCTCGTTATAAGTGAAATATTCTTGACTGGGACGTTAAACACCATTGCTCTACTCAACGTTCCTGTCCTTGGTTACTTTTTCAGCGGACATTGTTCTATAGCAGTATTTACATCTTTGTTCTAACTTGTTCATTTTTTCTATTTTTCAGCTGATTTTGTACAGACTTTGTCACATTATGAATTATCAATTCCTAGTAGAGTGTCATCAAACGGTGAACATTTATCATATTTAGTACATCCGGATTATACCCGACATAGACGTAGTCGTTCTACCGAAAATAATAGAGATAAAATATCGGAAAACGCACTGCATTATAAAGTCAATGTAGAAAACAAAGATTTATATTTAAAAGTTAAACATAATAAAAAATTAATATCGCCACATTTAGTAATAGAACGAAGGAAAAATGTATATAAAAATATAACAGATTCTAGTTTGGAGAAATTAGTGGATCCGGGATGTCATTACCATGGTGATATTATAGGAGATCCAGGCTCTATTGTCTCCTTACACGTTTGTGATGGATTGGTAAGTACAAGTTTACTATAAAAAATGTATATAAAAATATAACAGATTCTATTTTGGAGAAATTAGTGGATCCGGGATGTCATTACCATGGTGATATTATAGGAGATCCAGGCTCTATAGTCTCCTTAGATGTTTGTGATGGATTGGTAAGTACAAGTTTACTATAAAAAATGTATATAAAAATATAACAGATTCTAGTTTGGAGAAATTAGTGGATCCGGGATGTCATTACCATGGTGATATTATAGGAGATCCAGGCTCTATTGTCTCCTTACACGTTTGTGATGGATTGGTAAGTACAAGTTTACTATTTGTTTTGTTATCTGTTACCTAACCAAGCTGGTATGAAAGTTTATTCTTAAACGTATTGCAGCAGTAAGGTATAATAAGAAGAGCATTTTAGCCAAAGCATCTATGTATCAGGTCCCAGTTTCACAATCATTCACTCAATTGAGTGTACACTCAACTCAAATTCGGGAATATTTCAAAGTCAATTTTTAAGACATTACACAGTTAAAATTGAATATCTAATGTTATATCTAAATTGTTTAGTGTACGTTTGTTGAATAAAATAAAATATTGCCTCATAAAACTTAAGATTGTTAAAATATTGATGAGAGAAAAATGGGAATATTTGAGTTGAGTGTACACTCAGTTGAGTGAATGATTGTGAAACTGGGGCCAGGTACTTGGGATAAATAAATAAAAAACACTAAAACATGTTCTAAAACTCATCAAAAATAAAGATAATCTAAAAAAAATTAAACATGTGTAACAATATCGAATGAAAGATGGCAAATGTGTTGAACAAGGTTCTAAGCAGAACATACCAAAATAATTTCTATCAAAACTTCTATCATCTCCAGTTTGATTGGAGATGTTCATCTAGTCAGTCAAAAGGAAGTATACAGTGTAGCACAAAGTGCAGATTTCATATAATGGCATGTTGTATAAACTTATTAGTACTCTATGATTCAAACATAATAAAAAGCTTTATAATGCAACATTTATATCTATATTTGAAAGAAACGAAGTTAATATAGTGGTAAAAATAAAACTCATTAGCTATTAACGTTAATTTGTCGATTTTTGTTACAAAAATAACTTTATTAACAGTAAAACCGTTTTTAAGTAATTACATAAGGGCTAGGTTGGCGTGCTATAAAATATGTCAAAACTAACCAACCCTGTAGTTTGTTCTCTTTACATAACACAAAACATATGTCTGAATATCAGTCAACAATCCGTCAAAAATCACGACTTTCATTGTCAGCATTAATTGATGCACCTTTTGCAACATTTTTAATTGAAAACATTTGTTTCTTCTTCCAAATTCCTTAAATATTTTTGTTAATTCTTCTAGTTTCCTTTGATTAGTCTTTCGTCAAAACGTAATTGAAATTAGTTACTACAGACATAATTCTGCAATATTTTTAATTTTATACACCCCCATATAGATTTTTGTTGTTAGCAATTTACCTTGTTACAAGTTAATAAAATGCTGAATCGACATAATGTGACTTTCCTGGTTAAAAGGAATCCTAATTGCTTAGTTTTTCTGTGTCGTTATTTTTTTTTACACGAAGTGGTTTGAAATGGTGAATTGCTGTATAAAAGGTGAACACCTTTAATAAATCCAAAGAAATTTTAAATATTTCAGATTTTGTGGCTGTATGCTTATGTTTATTACTTTAATTTCAGACTGTTAATTTTGATAAATACTTTTATAATTTTATTGATGTATTTTGTAATCAATACCGTTTTGACACGCTCTATACGTTTTCGGTTTTTTTTTATTTTTTTTTATTTTACCATTACGCTTTATCAAAAAGCAAATAAAAACCTGTTTTCACGGCCACATTTTTGTTCAATGTTTCACTATGTTTAACATTTAATTAACTGTCAAAAAGTCTAGGTAATTTAGCCTATCCGTTAATTTTATTTAATTAAACAACATTCCACATCCTAGGGGGACTTAGCTATTTACAAGCACCTGTCATTTTGTCTCCGCGATGTGTACAACAGAACAACAAGCATATTATTTACCAACAAATACCTCTAACATCAATTCTATCTGCAATGTTAATGATTTTTTGGTGTTATTTTCTTTCCCATTTTTTATTGGAAATTGTTTTTAAGGATAAGTTCATGTACTATTAGGAATAAATGCAATTACAAGTGCGAGATTAAAAGTATTCATTGAACCCAACATAAAACATTGATTGATAAGAAGAGATAGTATATAAGCAGTTATAAGCATATGTTTGTATGTATACAAAATTAATGTTGATGGTTTATTTTGCGGTTAAATGCTAGAATAATATTGAAATGGTGCATGTTAGTGGTACACTTGAAGTAAAATCTAAAATACACCTGTGGAGTACGAAAAATCAAGTAACACCCTGAGAGGTATTGATGTGCGTTTATCGTTGAGAAGTTGTGGTTAGCTCCACGAGATTAAAGTAGACATGTTACTGCAACGAATAAAAACAGGGCAATTCCCATGTAACTCTTAACACCAATACAAGCTAACAACAAAAACAAGTTCTTAGTAGAATTCGATGACAGAATGGTAAAATCTAGATGCTTCTAAAAATTTGAGCAATTTTTTCGACTCAGTCTCAACAACCATATGAAAATGTGTTGCTCTTTTCCAATATTGTTTTTATATATTCGTGATTTTGGGTCATTTTTAAAGGATTAAATCATGGCTTTATCAGATTTATCAACTCACATGGTTCAAGGTTAAGTTTTAAAAGAGAAATCCCTAACTTTCGAATTAAGTGAAAACTTTTATCGATATTTAAATCTTTTTAAAAGCTAATTTTTAAAAAAAAATCGTTGATTTTGCTGTAGAGAACTTTTTTTTTAATTTTTGTGTTGTTAAATACAAATAGAAAATTAAATAATCTCAACAGAATTACAACATGCTTCCAAAAATACTTGTCCGGAGTTCTTTGTGTCAATTTGGTAAGTGTCAACAACGGTCACGTTGTACTTCTAGCTTATATGCCAAAGTATACCTGAAATATTCAAAAGAAAAAAAAGGAAAGGTTTAATTATATTAAGCTTATTACTAGTAATTAAAATGTATGTTAAAACTCAATGATTATCCTTTAAATCGCTACGTTAATCCATTTAATCAGCATATAATCCAATAG
Source organism: Tegillarca granosa (assembly GCA_029721355.1). Classification (NCBI taxonomy): domain Eukaryota; kingdom Metazoa; phylum Mollusca; class Bivalvia; order Arcoida; family Arcidae; genus Tegillarca; species Tegillarca granosa. The sequence continues at coordinate 731,444 of JARBDR010000920.1, read as the reverse complement.
TAGGCTTAATGTAACTGCATATCACCTTAAATCTGCTGATTATTAAAAATCCTTTAGAACTAATTCAACCTTGTCTCGTATCCCGGTCCTGTCTGTCTTTTCCTGGAGGAATATTGACATTTCATTTTCAATCACCCTCCTCGTGTAGAGCAACGGACATGTTTTGCTGCTATTTCTACAATTTGAACAGTTTGAGTACGTTCAGTTAATTCGCAGATTCAGTATGTCAACCTGTCAATACCAATGATTTGGATTTGACGGATTTAAAAAAAAAGCTTGGAATATGATTGATCTATTTTAAGGGGTTTTACGTCCCAGTCAAGAACACTAGAACTTTACTTATATTGAGACGTCACTGGTTAAAGATGAAGTGGCTAGAAATTTTTACTTTTGCAGTGCGCTTAGGACAATGTGCAAGAAGGGTTCTTTAGCGTGCCACGCCTGTCATCGGTTTTTAAGGTCTCCCCTGAAGGACTCCGTGACTTTCATTTCTAAAAGTTAAGTGCTTGGTGAAAGAAGAGTCACTACCTATTTTCAAGTTTAAGTCAGACCCGGCCAAGGTTGGTTATAGATGAAATGGTCATCTGTAATAAAACTGGCGATAGATGGCTTTTAAAAATAACGTTTTATATTGCAGCTTTTAGACAAGCACATTTTCCCGAATACACAAATGTCTGTGCATATGTTTTCAAATACACATATCCATTTTACACCAGACTACCGACAATGTGTATACAGCACTCTGCTGTTTCCTCTAGTTCTGCAGAAAAATAAACCACATCTGTGATGCAAACCCTCACCCACATGTCTAACACCACATGTTGATGTGTCTGATTCTGAAAAATATTGATGATTCGTTTAAACTTATCTAAAAAATAAATGTTTAGTTTCACTCTTGTACAAAGTTGCAGAGTTAGAAATACATGCCAATGATGCTATCAACCAAGTTTGCATCAATTTTAATCTGTGATATATATATATATATATATATATATATATATATATATATATATATATATATATATATATATATATATATATATATATATATATATATATTTATGTATATATATATTGAAATAGCAATTTAACTACTCATATTTTCATACTTGCCTTTTCAGAAGTTAAACATTTTCCCACCTTTTACCATATATTGAAATAGCAATTTAACTACTCATATTTTCATACTTGCCTTTTCAGAAGTTAAACATTTTCCCACCTTTTACCACACATTGATTTGAATTTTTGCAAATTAAAAGATTGTAGCTTATTTTTTTAACTCTCGCTGACATAATTAGTGATTAAAAAGTAAAGTGTCAAAAGTTATTTTAACGATAAAGCTTACTCCCTGCCTATTCTATCATCTTGCATGATTTCATATTTCCTTATCTAAATAAATATTCCATGTTAAACGTCGTGTTTATCTGTTCATCTTCAGCATTTAAAGTATTTATGAAATAGTTACAAAACAAGCGATAACTGTTCTTACGTGATTATTTATTCTATTTTTTTTTTTTATAAAATCATATTTTCAATCTATTTCAACACTTAAATAAAAAAGAGTGGTTTTAAGATTGGCGAGACTTTTAACTGTGGAAAAAACTCAAACCATTTAGATTTTCTCTTTAATTGAAATAAACTTTTTAATAATTATACAAATATGTAAATGTCATAATATTATCTTTCTAATATTAAAATTCATAAAACAGAAAGTGTACCTCATATCGTTATGTCAAAACAAATACGCAATATTTATTGCTTCAACCTTGAGAGTTTAACGATTAACGTAACTTGTAAATTATAATTTATTTCACACGAATAACTTACTCACAATTTCTTTGGAACTCTGTCACTTGATGGCATTGAATTACTTGAGAAAATGTTAGTACAGGAATTTATAGTAGAAAAGTCATATATATATTATTTAATTTATATCGTAAAACATAGTGGAAATATTTCTTATTTCAAAATTAAAATGTAACGTCGCAGGCTCTTTGACACCTCTTACATCTGTTGCGTTAAAATCCATCAATTTTTGAGGGGTAATATGTAACATTAACCACGTGTGTGATAGTACTTATATTTCATGTCCTTGCCATTAACGCGTTTTATTTTTTTTATCTTTTACACAATTTTATTGCTAAAGACATAAAATACATATGGTAGCTATTTATACTGATCATAAACCAATGACATTTCATATTTATATCATCAAAATTATTTAACAAAATTGTCATGTAACTTACACCCTTCCAAAACTCCCAAAATAAAAAGTTTATAGTGTAAAAATGATCGATTTATTCACGAAAAAAATTATAGGCTTATGATCGTATTTGAAACCATCACAAAATGAAGTTTACGTACGAAAAAGAGGAAAATATATATTTTGTATATATGCTCTATGTCACTAATTAAGATTCGGTATGCAACTGCTTGAAATTAGAACATTTTATGCATTTTTTTAATATAAATTTCTGTTAACCAAAAGGCAGAAAGAAACATTTGTCAATTTTCGAAGAATATTTTGAACTTATTGACTTAAAAACACCAAATATTCTAAACTAAAAACATAGAATGTTAAAATTAAAACATCGAAAGGTTTAAACTCCTAACACCAGAAGTAGTTAACTCAATACAGCTTAACGCTTTCAAAAACGCCATGTCCTGAACTCAAACAGCAAACGTTTTTCAAAACCCCTATTGAGTTTCCCAACTCAAAAAACCCAAAATATCTCATCTTAGACCACCAAAATGGGGTCTCACAAAGTACGATTCTGGCTTTCGGAAAGTTACCCAGTTTTATCCGGGTATTTATCATATAGATGTCACTTAAAGAACTCTTAATCATGTCATTGTGTGCTTAAGATTTTTCGTCTGCTATTTTGTATTATAAATATGTCTCAGACTGATTTCTAAATTGTATCAATATTGCACTTGACCTGGTGTCAAAATTCCTGCCGGTTGAAGAACGTCATTCTTTTGACCTCTGGTGGGAAATATTGGATCTTTTAGGATCCTATAGATAAAATATGTAATATTGTTTAAGTTGGCGCTTGAGGGTCCTTGACTGATCTTTAAGGTCTTATCTTGAACACACGTCATAAAATCAATCGTTTCCGTTGTCAAACACAAACTACGTCATCTAGATATCAGCATAAAATGAGCGTCTGTATGGTCAAGTGGAAAATTATCACCTTACTTAACACATCGTATCTAATGCTGTGACTGAAGAAGATTCTTTGAGTTCAGACGTGTATCTAAAGATAATACTGTACTTGGATAAAAGATGACTATTAACAGTTATTTCATTGAATACCATACTTAATGGAGTTTGTAAAATTGAACCTACAAAAACCAAAGCCAAGAACTTGCCACAAAAACAAAGAAAATAGAACAAGAAACAAAACACAAGAAAAAAACATATAAAAGAGAGATAAATGTAGCTGAAAAAAATGTACTTTGGCAATACAGATAAAAACAAGAAAAAACAACGAAAAAGCTAACAAACAAGGAAAAAACGACAACAGTAAACGCCTACGAAAATCGCTGATTATAAAACTCCCGACTTTGAAAGACACTGTATTAGATGACAAAATGGTATCTTATCCAATACTGTGGTTCAAACAAATTTTTATAAGCCTACCAAAATCTGAAACAACCATTTAATTTCGATGTTTCAGAAGCACCAGATTTCCCAGCATCTGTCGTTTGACACAGTTTTCCTTACTGAAATTCATGTTCCAGAATTTGCATTGCTTCGCATATTGCAAACCTGTTGTGTAAGCAATGAGTTTCAGTGTATTAGTCATTTGTTTTTTTCAAATAATGCATTTATACGTAACCATGTAACAGACGTCTAGTACTTGTGTTTTATATATATATATATATATATATATATATATATATATATATATATATATATATATATATATATATATATATATATATATTTCCTTGTAATATAGAAATATCCTTCAGTTTCGAAATGAGCCATACATACGTTTTCGTATTTTATTTATACTCTATCCATTGTGGCTGTTACAAGTTGAATACGTTCTCAAACAATTACTCTGTTATTTCTCACTTTGGATGTCTGCAAGTTCCGTCTTCCATTACTAATACAATGTTATCTTTAAAGGATAATCCATGTCTGTCTATTTTATTGGCAATTATATCAAATAAAACTGCCAAATTTTTTCCAGAATTAAATAAGATAATCGAATTAAACCGTCTGTTTCCTTTTACTGTCCAATTATTTATTAAACTAGGCCTGCATTTCCGCATTCCTAGCTAACTTTTCTAGGGGTTGGCGTGAACTTTAAGGATTGACTAAAAATCTATCACCAATACGTGAACATTATGTATATATAGATATACATTGAACTATCCGGCATTTTGTGATGGAAGAGATTTTGCACCTGCGAAAGCGTACACATACGAACAGTTAAAAAAAACTAGACAACTTAGAAGCCCAAATATATAGTTTCTTGTGCTAATTTAAGTGCAATATTTTATAAAAAGTCAGAAAAAAAAAATAATAACGTACCATAATTATATTTCAATTTAAGATGCAATTCAACTATCTACACTATCTATGTAATAATAGAGATACCATTATTGCTTTATTGTTTTGTTTTTTAAAAGCAAGTTTTCATTACTTTGATGGTGAATGGTCACTTTAACGGTAAATGGTCGCACAAAAATATTTTGGAAACACGTCTCATTGAATCAGCAGTATTCATTTACCCGAATCAAGGTTGAAAGTTGTATACTTTGAAGCTTTCAATCCTGTACGCCATTTACAATTTTTTATTTTTGTTATGCGAAAATAAAATGCACAATCCTCGTCCAAAGCCGATGGTCTTAATATGTAATTGTCTTATTTTGTCTTTTTTACATAGTTCGGTTATTGTATATGGTTAAATGTTGCATTGGCAAAGCACAGTTTATTCAGCTACATGTTTCTTCTTTCTTCTGTTTCGTATATACTTTATCTCGTTATTCATAAATTTTTATAGGGATTTTTTGTCAGATACATGTTATTTTTTAAGCTGTAACATTCTATATTCCATCTCAATAACCAGAGGTCAATGTCCTATGTGTCAATAAGCTTCATTTTGAGATTAAAGCTTCCAGTTATTCTATATATATGACAAGAACGGATTTTGTTTTAGAAATAATTTGGTTGAGACAACACGGTAAATAATACCTTAGTTTAAAGGAAACGTATACAAACTTGGTGCGCCACGTGTCATAAGGCTAAGGAACTCCAGATGTTACCGAAGATATTTCTAAATACTTTCATACCTTGACCCAATATTAACGCAATTGTTTTCATGACTTATTGACATAAAGCAATGGTATATTCATGGTAACAATTATACAAAACTTTCACCTACACATGCTTTTATTCTATAAAATATTTACACTGCGATGTTTTTTGACAAAAAAGCAGTGGTTATGACAAAAATTGGCTATCTAGCATTAATACTGCAACTCTCTATGCTTCATACTCCCACAACAGACAGGTCTAATTAACAATGGTTACAGAGATAAAACAATGCCTCCCAGTATGAGGTTCGTACCCTGAGGGATTCGCTCAAATGCTTTACGAGTTTCTGCATGATCAGAACATTGGCACTGACAACATATCAGATATAAGCGAATGAATGATTGTTTTTGGCATGTAAGGTATATATGTTAACAACTTATACAGTGAAATACATGTTGTGTCATCAACCATAATAACAGGTTTAGATTGATATGACCTGCTTTAAGATACTAAACAGATTTCGCCTTAGGTTTTCTTAGGTACAGTGATTTATCAGACATAACATCAAGATTTCATCTTCTGTATTGACCTGGGAATGTTATAAATTATAAGGGTTATACATTATATATCCTATATATATACACATTTTTTTTAAATAAATGTGGTTAGAGAAGATCGGTAAGTTACTAGTAGCTAACTTTTTATCTACATGTAACTGGCTACTAGTAGCTAACTTTTCTTCTACAAGTAGCCAGCTACTAGTAGCTAACTTTACCGATCTGGCCCCAGTTTCACAATCATTCACTCAATTGAGTGTACACTCAACTCAAATATTTCCATTTTTCTCTCATCAATATTTAATAAAAATTACGTTTTATGAAACAATAATTTGTTTTGTTCAACAAATCTACACCAAACTATTTAAATATAACATTAGATATTCAATTTTAACTGTGTAATGTCTTAAGAATTGACAATGAAATATTCCCTAATTTGAGTTGAGTGTACACTCAGTTGAGTGAATGATTGTGAAACTGGGGCCTGGTTAGAGAAAGATATGTCTGGATCTTGGCGTTGCAATCTGACTGAAGTTCTGATCGTATTTCTCTATGAAGATTCCGATTTTTCTGTAAAGGTTGTTAAATAAAGCATCTCACCAATTCTAATGCTTTCAGAGTTTTATAAGCATTGGTCACAATTTCTTTTGTTGTGTCTTGTTTTCCTAATTCATGTAGCTGTTGCTTCATATTCTAGGTTGCATTTTTGTTGTCACGTTCTGAATACACTCGTGTTATTCCGTTTTAATTTTCAAAATAATAAATATATAAATAAAAATAATAAATAAATAAATTATAAATAAATAATAAATAAATAAATTATAAATTTGAAAAAAAATATATTTATTTATAAATGATTGGTTCTGAGACATGTCTGTGTAAGCCAAATGGTTCAAAAATATCTTGTAATTTCTTGCTTTGTAACTCGCAAACACGGTTCGCCGTCAATTCCAGAAACTTTTTTGGGCAATTAATACTTTTAAAATCGAATTTATTACTCATTCCACATATATTTTTACATGTTATGTGATATATAATCATTTTTACTTAACTAGAATTCCGAATATAATTAACGATATTTACCTGTCTTTCAGGTATTTTACTAATTTCGTGTCTTCTCTAACCTTTGTCATAGTTGCGGTTTAGTCAGACACACACAGATCATTTAACACGATATTAGTTTTAAACAGGTGTTAAAATTGTTATTCCGTGTGGTTTTATCATGATCACAGGTTGATATTGATGGGCTTTTTAATTCTTTTAGAAAATTAAATGATTAGTAGAAGAATAAAAAAATATTAATAAAAATCGATGATGATCGAATTTTGAGATCAAGGTTTTAGATATCAACAATTAATTAAAAGCCCTACGACATAGATATTTGACCCTTAAACAAAACTGTTAAAAATATTTTGACATTAAGTATATTTACTATGCGGCCGTAATGGATTTGTTTTGTTCAACTTCTCATTTTTAACAAATGAATTCCTTTGAACTCAATATTTTAAGAAGATAAGTCAATTATTCTTCCCCTGACACCAATAGTTCTTTTTGACATTGATATATTTGATGTAAAAATAACCTATCGTATTTAGAATTTATCCGTCCGGATTGTTGTTTAAGCTATCCATTTCCTTGTCAATTATTCTTATACAACTTATTCGTCCGGTTTAACTTCACGATCAGCTGTTTCTGTGGTCACCGTTTAATCAATATTGTGTATATATTGTAACAAATATCAATGTTATATCTACCGATTTTAATCAACAGAAACAATGAAAATTCACATAAAAGGTGTTTCTCGTGTTTTTAAAACATTGTAATCATGATTCATAGTTGAAAATATCTTGTTCATTGCAACATTTGAAAAATTAAACTAAAGTATTGATCTTCTTGAATCCTAAATATTGGTATTTGCTGGTCCACTGTTTTATATAATATAGCTGACCTTTGAAAAAATTAGCTGTGTATTGCAAAATTATGTGGTGTTAAATGAGATTGATGCAGCTGCAGAAACCAGGATTCAAATCCAGCACCTTTTCAATAGTATGGGACGCTGTTCAAACTGAGCTAACAGGCAACATTTTAGTCCCGTTCACCACATTTATCCTTTTTTACCTGAACTACCATGAATTGAAACCATCATGTTTCATTGGTGCAATCTATTGGTCTGCCGATTCACAGGTTCATACCGGTCCCCAAATGAAATAGAAAGGAAAAATGCAGTTTCTTAACCAATACATAAACCTAGAATCTTTTAAACAATTGCAGGATGCTTGATTAACTGAGTTACATATCCATTTATTAACAAACAAGATGTTTATGGCTTGAATCACTGCTGTAATTTTGTCATTATAATTCTAATCAGTGTCCAATCTAAAATGGAATTCCTCAGCACACTATTTGGTATCTCATAGATCTAGAGCTTGTGTGGGACAATTGCTTTCTATTGGCAAAGGAATCTCACATAAGATGACATTTTTCCATAATGATGTGTTTTTTGTTTTTTTTTTTTATTATTATAATTATTATTTTTTGGAGAACTTTTATCCAGTTCATTCCTCACAAATGTTAAGAGGTAATGGCTGCATGGTATGCTAGCGAGTTTAATGGGAATTTTTAAACAAATGTTTTCAGTATGTTTTATATAATGGTTTATTGGCAAAATAAAGGCAAATTAGCTTTTAGTTAGAAACAAATTTCTTTTTTAAAGTTCTTTTACAATTTTTATTTTACTATTTCAGACTGGTTTAATTCATACAAGCACGACAAAGTATTTCATAGAGCCAGTCCGTAATCAGTTAACAAATATAGAAGACGGACATCATCATATTGTATATAAACCTTCATCATTATATATACAGTCAAAATAAACAGGAAAATACTCATTATGATAGACAGAAGAAAGAAGAGGCTTCATGTGGGGTACAAGGTATAAATTGATGTCACTGAATTTAATATGTTTAGTGTGTCTTGACTAAAAAGTTGTAATGAAAATGCTAGGTTCATTGGACTTGGTCAACAGCAGATGACAAAATAATGGCACTATTTATTATGTGTTTATCAAGTAAATCATAATCATAATCCTATTTCATTACTCTTTCACCTGGTTTTTTACTTCAGCTTTTTAAAGTTCCAAAATCCATGTCCTTTTTTGTACAAATGTATTTTTATAATGTCAAAATTTGACAAAAATGATGGTGGTTAAAAAGGGTTTAACGTATGTTAAAAATTAAAGTAAAAGAAGCAGTGTTTTTGAATTTTTAAAACGTTTGAACTTGCTTTGCACGGGTTATTTTATCTTTGGTAGTTCATTCTAAGTTAGAGACAATCAAACATTCATTTCATTCAAGTTGAATGGGAAATTAGCCAAACAGTGTTTGATTGTTAAACTGTCCCCTAGGCACATCAGAGCTGGGTCATGGAGCTGGGTCAACAGCAGATGACAAAATAATGGCCCCTATATATTATAGCTTTGATGGTTGGCGTAGTATTACTGTTCTGTATCACTGTGTTTGTGACAGTAAATTTTGTGAATTATTCATAGAAAATTTAATAAACCTGAAGTAAAATCCACATAATGGAAGAGTTTGAGGATACATGTGATGATGTTGAAATAAGGCAAAAATACCTAATTTAATGAATAAATCAGTAATCTGTGATATAACAGATTTAGCTGTCAAACAAACAGTGACATTAGCAGTATTATTACATATATGTACTCATTGGTTTCAAATGTTAAGTTGTAATCTTGTTGGCCATTGTGTTAGTGGGAGGTTTGGTGGCCAAATGGTCTAAAGTACTTACGGATCATAGACCCACTCACCGCCTAGTGTAAATCTCCTTTAGGCAGATCCTAGTGTTTAAAAGTTTGTCAGTTCACTTGTTGAAGGTTAGTTTAGTGATTTTCTCTGGGAACTCTGGTTTTCTCCACCATCATGGAACTGACTGCCTTGATATAACTAAAAGAATCTTGACTTGAATGTAAAACACCATTACTCCACTCAAGTCAGCAGTGTATTGGCATTCAAAAAATGCCACAAGTTTGGGCTTTTCCAGAGCAATCCAAAGCATCACATGAAGAGATGTACTTGAAATGTGTTAAAATCAATCAGACTGAATCAGTAAAGATTTAATATTTACTGGTATTATTAAATGGCTTAAATTTCTTTTGTAATACATGCATAAACAATTTTAGCCATGGTAACAATAATCTTTATTTCATACTTCTAAACAGACAAACATAAAGTTGATCCAATTAAGCAACGAGAAAGATATGAAAAACACAGACAGCGTCGTTCCAGCAAGAAGCACAGTAGACATAAGCGTTCCATATCTGTGGAGAAACATGTGGAAGCGATGGTGGTTGTTGATACCAACATGATGGAATACTACAAAAATGAAGATGTAACAAATTACGTCTTAACTATAATGAACATGGTAAGTTATGTGTTTTGTATGTGGTAAATTTGGTCCATAGATTAAAATGTTGCTCAGTGATTAGAGTTTCCAACTAGTATTTGGTAGGTCCTTGTGCAAGAACATTATCTGATTAGGGAATTTTATAAGGTATCACAAGCTTATGAAAGAAATGTAATTCAGCAAATGTAATTTATTGTGGCAAGAGAAAGGAAAATTGCAAGGTCTGGCCCAGGTTTAGGCCTGTGACCTATTGTATTACAGGTTGGAATTGAACAAACTTTCAGCTAAGAATTTTTTCAAAACACATGAAAATGCATTTTGAAGTAGTTAATTGTAATGATACAGAATACTGGTATTTTCAGCTTACAGAACATTATTAAGAAATTCAAAATAAATGCTTAATTTTAATAACAAAATACACATCACATGTTATCAACAGGCTTTATTAGCTGACATAAATATTAATTAACATAATTTAATTATTAATTAAAGTCATATATAAGGATATTAATAAAGGTAAATTATTAATTAAAGTCATATTTTAGGCAACTTAATATGAATAAGGAAGACTAAATTAGCTAATTAACTCTAATTAAGCTTTATGGAGGGGGCACAAATGGACTGCCCATACAATTAGTGGCCACATATCTTGTTGTGTCCACCTTTATTTTATTGACAACTGACTAATTCCATTATGGCTCATAATTACCATTTTATAAAAAGTCAAGTTTCATATTTTTTGAGAATTGCATTATTATAAGCACTTAATTTAGTCACAATTCTAACTTTTTTCACTTGTTTTAAGTTTACCTTTGAGTTAACATTTTACCTTGCGGATAAGTGTAAGCGTTAGTGTCATTTTTCCAGTGTGCCATGCATTCTTTTTAATTATTCTGATGAGCAAAGTATAGGTGATTTTGATAGACACACGGTACTTCTCTGTCAGCTGCCATTACGTCATTTGTTTACTAAATAACAACATTTGTTTTTAGTATAAATAATTATTATGATAGCTAAAAGTATTCTTCATCAGTCTGAATTAATTAACTGAATTTTTCTGTGTTATGAATCAATGATGTAATTTTCTAATTTCCTAAAAATATTATACAGCAATAAGTTCAGGAAATATGAATACTGTAATTATCCTAAAAATGTAACTACAAGTAAAATTGAGGCAAAATTAATCTATTTGATAATGGTTGGTTGGTTGAGAATTCCGTTAAAAACCCCAGTCAAGATTTTTTTTACTAAAATTGAGATAGTCTGTTCTTGACCGTTTAAAGAAATCAGATTACCCAGAAAAAAACACCAATTTTTGGTAAGCAAGTAATCAGACAATATCACAGTAATATTTGTATAATTTGGATTACAAAATTTAATTTAAAAAGATTGTTGGAAACACTTCCTTTTGTACCCACCACTAAAATATTAGTTTCAACTAAAATGATATAAAAATAATAAATTCATGCCATTTTGAACATTTCTGTAAAAAATAATTTTTCAAAAACTTCACATTGAATTTAATGGGTACAAAAGGAAGTCTTACCAGATTGTTTTCAGTACTAAAGCCCTTCAGGCCACTCAACCACAGTCTTAAATATTGATGGCCTAGCTGACAGTTTTTACATGTACTGCAGGTTTATATATGTATTTTTTAAAAAAAAAAAAAAAAATAGAAAGAAAAAGAAAATATATTTTACATTGCACTGGTGAATTTTCAGTGGCAAGTACTTAAAGATGAAAAAAAAGAAGTTATTTTCATAAAATTTTGTAAATGTGTTTGCCAGAAGGTTAGTGGTTTTCTCTGGGAACTCTGGTTTTCTCCATAAACTATAAGCTGACTGTTTTGGTATGAGTTAAAAAAATCAAGATCTGCATGAATTACACTAAACTACACTCTTCTTCATTTGTTTCTTTTGGTAAAATTATTAGAAGTTTTTCGGTATCTCGTAATTGAACTTGCACTTTTTGGCTGCAGTACAAGACTGTAACAATGTAATTAGGTTAAGAGCTGTTAAGGAGAAAGAAAGATGTTATATTACATGTAAAATAATTATTCTTGTCTTTATTGTATATATAATTCTATCTCTCACACTTTTATCAATGAATCCTAGCTCTCATATTTAATTCTTGAAGACTATCTTGTTTTTTGGCAATAAAACACAAAAATGTTAAAAATTCCATTTTATTTGGTATACATTTTTAGGTGTAATGTGAAATCAAAGAATAGATGAATAGTTTATTGCTAAAAAATAAAAACTCCAACAATTCAATTTCTTGATGAAATGAAGAACAGGAGATTGTATTTACTGGCATATACTTTGTGGTCTTAAACATGAGTACACACAAGCTGCCAGTCTGAAGGATTGGTTTGGTTACTCAGTTAGTAGAATGTTGATGCTGTAAATGGGAAGTTATGGGTTGGAACCTTGGCTTGCTCTGATTTGTTTATGAAATCAATTTTTATTCACATCAGATTAAGTAGTGGGTGTTTTGAGTTATTGGTTTTTCATTTTGTTTTCGTTAGTGGTTTTAAAGCCATTAGTTTGGAGACTAATATTATAGTCTCTCTCAGTGTTTAATCTGGTAATGAAGTCGTAAAGAAGACCTGAACCAGGCTATCACAGGGATTTTATGTTGTCAAAAATTTGGTGGACATAACATAAATTTATGCCAAGATAGTATAAAGTCAAGGAGATTGATTGATTGATTTATAGAGTTTTGTGTCCCGAGTCAGAGTATTTCAGTTATATCGAGATGTCATCAGCTATAGGTGACCTGGGGTTGGTTTTTAAGGTCTCATTCGAAGGACCCTAAGACTTTCATTTTGAAATGCTAAGTTCTTGATGAAAGAACAGTCACTACCAATTTTCAAGTCTTGGTCAGACTTCACCAGGGTTCGAAACCCTTGACCTCCCACATACAAAGGGAGCACTCCACCAACTGAGCTACCGTAGTGGTACATAAAGTCAGAGGAAAAATATTAACTAGAAATAAGTAGCACTGAGTTTATTCAAAATTTAACTAAGACTAAAAGATTTGCCATGGTTGGCCTGCAATCATTATTTTTGGAGCACAAAACTATAATTTTGGGGTCAATTGCACAATGGGCCCCTTCTGAACAATGCTCTTTGGACCTTGTCAACAGCACATTTTACATCTTTAAACATCTGCAATACAAATACACCATTGAACAGTCTAACAGTTATATAACTAGTAGTTTTTTGACATATGTTTTACAACAAGTTAACAAGGGAGGGGGGTAAATGTCATAAAGATAACTGATAACTCTAATCCTAGTTAGGTTTATTTTTGGCAACATACTTACAGACTGCGTTTGTCAGCAAAGTCAGCAGTCTGACCCCCTTTGTTTTTGTTTATATACATATAGATTTCATGTATCAGGTATTGATACATATAATCTGTTGATGTACTATTATTAGATTCATTAACATTTTAGTTCTATTCAGAGCTATGTTTTACACATGCTATTATAAAACTTGTTAATCCTACTGTGACTTTGTGTTTCAGACTGCATGATTTTTAAAAAATATATTTCATTTTATTTATTTATTTATTTATTTATTATTTATTTATTTATTAAGCATTTTTATTTATTTATTTATTTAGCCAATCATATTTATTTATTTATTTAGCCAATCATATTTATTTATTTATGGAATGGTTCCCTCACAATTCAGAAGGTTAATTTGTCTACATTGCAAGTTGCTCAGAAGGATTTTACCTACAATCCCCACTCTTCTTTTCAATAAACCAAAACCTTTATTAAACACTGCATCACAGCAAGTAATGGTTTATCACATAAAGAGTTGACAGTGTGAATATTTTACTCATTTTTCAGTTATTTTCATCAAAACATTAAAATTAAAAGTTCCGTACAACAGAAAATTAATGAAAAAATATAATGTATTTCTAGAGTACCAGGTAATATGTTCTCTTCAGTGTTGGATAAAGAGCAATGTTTCTTTTTTTAATTTTTACAGTTACTCAGCTATTCATTGCCTTTACTAAAGGTGACATATGACATGTTTATGAGATTCACACTTTGTTACAATCATATTTCAAGTCTCTTTTTCAAGAGCAAATCATAAAATTGTCTTAATTTTAGAATCATATTAAGGGTCACTGACTTAGAAGAAAACTTAACTTCATAAAAATTTCTCATCACAGAGATGACCGAAACATTTGACTGACTGAACTGGCAGTAAGGTTGACCTAGATGAAATAATTATTTCACTTACTTATAAATCTACTGTTGGTGCCACCATGCTTGTGACAGATTGTTTTGGAAAATTTCCACAGAAAATCCAATGAATTTGAATAAAGTTTAGTATTCAATAATTTTTGCATATTCCTAATGGTAACAACTTTGCTCATTTTTATTTTTCTATGAACTTTTTTTCCTTAAAAAGATGCTGTCACAAATACATTGACACTTACAAAAATTGCAATGTTGGGTTAAGCTTCAGTTTTATATTAATTCACATCAAGATTGACAATCATTAGATCAAATTAGCTTTATTTTTATATTTACTTAATTCCTTGATTATTTTAAGTTGACTTAAGCTAAGCTTAAAGGAAACTTAGTTGTAACATTTTCTTTAAAATATTAATTTGACTTCCATTATTGAAAACCTAATAAGTTGATTGTAAGATGGCTTTAACTTAAAAATTATCTTTAAAAAAATCTTGAAAAATCTGTAAAGGGAGGGTGCTTACCATGGCACAAGACATCTGATTAAGATTACTTCTAAAAACCCCTATGACTTTCAATTTTAGGGTAGGGTTCAAACCTTGACCACTTACATATAGAGTGAGAACTTTACCTATCGTACTTTGTTATAAAGATTGAATTAATATCTAAGAAAACAGTTTTTTGTTTGTTTCTGTTGAAGTATAATATTTTTCAAAGAAATGTGTTTCTCTGTCTTAAATCTTACATGATACTACAATTTCCACACATTTTCTGAACAAAATTATTTATTTTTTTTAAATATGCTGTTTTTTAATATGAAGTATATTCATGTATCCTAAATATATTGTTTCTTAAGTCAAAGTATACTCATAGATCTTAAGTGTCTTGTTTTCTAAGTCTGAGTATATTCAAAGAACTTAAGTGTGTTTTTCTTAAGTCTAAGTTTGCTCAAAGAACTTAAGTGTGTTTTTCTTAAGTCTAAGTTTGCTCAAAGATCTTAAGTCTGTTGTTTCTTAAGTCTAAGTTTGCTCAAAGATCTTAAGTCTGTTGTTTCTTAAGTCTAAGTTTGCTCAAAGATCTAAAGTCTGTTGTTTCTTAAGTCTAAGTTTGCTCAAAGATCTTAAGTCTGTTGTTTCTTAAGTCTAAGTTTGCTCAAAGAACTTAAGTCTGTTGTTCTTAAGTCTTAGTTTGCTCAAAGAACTAATGTGTGTTTTTCTTAAGTCTTAATTTGCTCAAAGATATTAAGTCTGTTGTTTCTTAAGTCTAAGTTTGCTCAAAGAACTTAAGTCTGTTGTTCTTAAGTCTTAGTTTGCTCAAAGAACTAATGTGTGTTTTTCTTAAGTCTTAATTTGCTCAAAGATATTAAGCATGTTGTTTCTTAAGTCTTAGTTTGCTCAAAGAACTTAAGTCTGTTATTCTTAAGTCTTAGTTTGCTCAAAGAACTAATGTGTGTTTTTCTTAAGTCTTAATTTGCTCAAAGATATTAAGCATGTTGTTTCTTAAGTCTAAGTTTGCTCAAAGAACTTAAGTGTGTTTTTCTTAAGTCTTAATTTGCTCAAAGATATTAAGTATGTTGTTTCTTAAGTCTAAGTTTGCTCAGAAACCTTAAGTCTGTTGTTTCTTAAAACTAAATTTGCTCAGAGACCATAAGTCTGTTGTTTCGTAAGTCTGAGTTTGCTCAGAGACCTTAAGTATGTTGTTTTTTAACAGACTTATTATGCTGACATGCCTTATAATATGTTGCTCTCATTGTTTTAGTTTTGCTTGTTTTTGTCAACAATCAAACATGATCATGCAGTCACTTGTAATGGTGTGTTAAAATAATCTAACAGTATTGCTAAACACTTTTTTCTCTTCTATATCCAGGTGTCTACCATATTCCATGATGCCACAATTGGAAATGCAGTGAACATTGTTATAGTTAGAATAATGTTATTAGAAGAACATCAGGTATGATATATACATTATACACTTTTACAGTGAAACCTGTATATAAAGACCACAACAAAACTTCTTATAAATGGCACCTGTGTAGAAAAGGAAATATAACCTAGTTTTTTCATTTACAATAAAATAAAGCTACATTAGTCAGTTGGTGACGGTGTTAGCTTTAATAACCTAGTGTATCACTGCTATGTGTTTGACCAGGCTGAATGCATGTGATAATTGTTTTTTGTGTCGCCTGACTAGGCGACATATATAGGGATTACTTTCGTCGGCGGCGTCTGGATTTCCTTGTCCGGAGCATAACATTGGTGTTGTACGTTCAAATGACTCCAAACTTGGTGTGCATGTTTCTGGCGATGACTCAAAGTGCAGTGCACAAGAACCGCAACTCTATCTTTTTCCGTTTTTGAATTATTTCCCTTTATTTGATTTTTATAGAGCATTTCTTGTCCGGAGCATAACTTTGGTGTAGTATGTTCAAATGACTCCAAACTTGGTGTACATGTTTCTGGCAATGACTCAGAGTGCAGTGCACAAGAACCACAACTCTATCTTGTTCCGTTTTTGAATTATTTCCCTTTGATTGATTTTTATAAATTTAATAAATAATTCATATCTAGATTGATCAGTGGGCGGGATCAGATGTCAAATGTTAGTTACATGTGGGCAGGGTCAGACGTCAAATGTTCTTTTTGAATGACAGGGATGGCCCATTTTTCTGAGAAGGTGCACCAGCAGTGCATTTCCAAACCTTTTTCAAAATTACATGAAAAATGTGAGTCGGATATAAAATTATTTTTAATAAATATTGTAAATAAAAGAAATTAAGCATTTAAGTTATACATGATTTATCAGGTGAGTGTATCAGGCCCATTGGGCCTCTTATAATTGAGATGCAATTGTTTTTAGCTCACCTGAGCTGAAAGCTCAGATGACCTTTTGCTATCCATCTTCGTCCATCGTGCATCCTATGTAAAATTTTTATATTTTAATCTTCTTCCCCAAAACCACTGGGCCAAATTTAATGAAACTTGGTAACCATCATGCCTGGGTGGAGCCCTTTATGTCCCCTTGGGGCCCCATAAGGGAGAAATAGTGAAAAACTTTAAAAATCTTCTCCTCTGATGCCCGTATTCATATTCCTGTCTCAGGTAACAAAGATTTATCATCTAAATCAGTCACAGGTAAATCGAGTTTAAAACTGTTTTAAATCGCATGTGAGCACTATTCGCCCAATTTTGAGCCATATTCTTATGAGAATTTAAATCTGATTTACCTGAGTTCTCTATCATTATAATGGCAACATATACAAGAAAGGGACCAAATTTGTTTTGAACTGGAAAAATGCATTTTAGTGGAGCTGGTGGGGACAAAAAAGGATATCCTTGAAAACAAGGCAACTGATGCCAAGATGATTGAAAGAAAAAACAAGTCATGGGACGATTTATCAATTGAATTTAATTCAAGGCATGGAGTTAATAAACGGACTGCTACACAGTTAAAATTGACGTAGGGGATACCCATTATCTCCCAGTAAAATACCGTTAATTTCCCTGCGCTCAAATTTAGCACATATGTTACTATTATCAAAAATTCTGCTATCATGTGTGCTTCCAGGCCACCTTGCTACAATATTTGTAAATTTACAATTGTGATCACATATAGCTTGTACATTCACCGAGTAAATCCCTTTCCTATTACGGAATAGTTCCGAGTTCAATCCACCTGGGGACTGTTTGGAATGTGGGTGCAATCAATTGCACCAACAACTCCAGGAATGCCACTAATATTCATAAAGCCCCTTTGTACTTCAAGAATCCCGTTCCTACTTGGAAATGTGACAACATCACGATATTTGGATGCAATAATCCCCGAAACCTTTTGCACAATTCTGGAAATTGTTGGCTGCGAAATGCCAAATAACTCAGCATTGTCAAGTTGAAAATTACCGGTTGAATAGAATCTTAAGGCAACAAGCAACTGCTGAATCGGCGAAACAGATGAATGTTTTCTGCTTTTGTGCTCTAGCCGGTTTCCTATTAACTCCATTATGTCAATGACATTAGCCTTGCTAAAACGATACTTTGCAATGAAATCAGCTTCATCATAAAAGTCAATGGGTCTATTCTATCTCTGAAAACTTGAGGTCTCCTATTTAAACGATCAAATAAATCAAATTGGTCGAGAAAATCAATGTAGTAATCCATTTTAAATCAAAGACTAACATATAAACCTGCTATATAGCAGGTTTAGATTTACCCGGAAATTTGAATTCATCTCAGACTGAGCATTGTTTGTGAAACAGATTTTAAAAATATAAGCCGTTCAGACAGGTAATTCTGTTTTAAACACCTTTGTGAATACGGGCATGAATATACAAGAGATATACTTAAGTTATTTCATTTATAACATTCTTACGTCATCTAGTTGCAGATTTGGTAGCTATGGGGCTCAAAATTGGGAAATGGTAAGGCACTGAGTGGGGAAATTGCTAAAAATTCTAAATTTGTCTTGATGTCTTGAAAACTAGCTGCAAAAGAAGACTTAAATTGCTAATTATCTTAAAAACTATTTATATTTTGTTAGCCATGTATATAAGAATGATGGAGGTATTGACATGACAATCATTTTGATATATGGTTTAAGGTCATATGTTCAAAGGGCAAGGTGGCAGCTGCAAAAGAAGACTTAAATTGCTAATTATCTTCAAAACTATTAATATTTTGTTAGCCATGCATATTAGAATAGTGTATGTATTGACATGGTGATCATTATGATATATGGTTCAAGGTCATATGTTCAAAGGTGAAGGACATTACTGCATAAGAATACTGATATTGGTTAATGATTTAGAAATTATTTATTGCACTACAGTTATTTCATGCATATTAGCTACTTATTGATCCAATCTTTTGTCAGGCGACACATCCAACTCGGGGAGTTCTTGTCTTTGTAGTGAACCACTGGACACTAGTTCCTTGCTTATTGTTAAGATTATTTCACTTGTGTTTTGGTGGTCAGTTCTGGAATGGTGGAGGAAACCAAAGTACCTAGAGAAAACCACCGACCTTTGGCAAGTGAACTGACAAACTTTCTCACACTAGGATCTGCCCCAAGTGGGATTGGAATCTAGGCAGTGAGAGGCAGTGTGATCCATAAGCACACAGTGTTACAAAGGGAGGAACTTATGAAAAAAAAAAAGAAAAGAATTTATCTTGGCAGTAAAATGAGATGTCATAATTTTCTTAAGGTATTAGAAGCAGTTAAACTGCTTATCAGAATTGCTTGTATTTAAGCAGGTTTTCTAAGCTATAGATACTTGTTTTAAAATAGGAACTGTAACCCATCTTGAATTTGCTATTTCTGGATACAAGAATAATTGGTATGATTAAAAACTTATATAACTTTCAGGAGTAATTGTTCATTTTTATGCTACTAATTGTGATGTGCAGCTTTCCAGTTGTGGAAAGAATTTTGTAGGAAGGTATATAATACATGATTTTACAAACATTATATAGGGCATAACTGTATTTTGACACACTTTGGTAACTTTCAATTATGTGACAAGTGGTCTTTTTAACAGACTTAACAGTAGTTAAATTAATTTAAAACTGGTAAAACACAAAAACAAACAATGTAAGTCGGACCAGGTGTTATATCTATATATGTCATAGATGACAGATAGTTAAATTTTTATTGAGTTTTTACCGACAATATTACTGACTGTGAAAACTATCAACTCTCATATTGTAATACATGAGAAATTTAAGGACAGGTGTTTTTTGTAAAAATAAAAAAGTTAAAAAATTAGTCTTAACAGTAATTGAAATAAACAATGTTTGCTCTTAAAAGATATATACACATTTTGTTTACTAATATGCCTTAGAATTTAATATGATGATAAATTAGATATGAACCTACTAGTTTGTGGTTTGATTTTAAAGATGAAACAAAATTTACAATTATAAGATGTTCAGAAAAGAAAAAAACTTGAAATAAAAATTGTTGAAGTATACTTGTAAGATAGCTGAATTAAGTCGACCCTTTGCCAAAAATTAGACAGCCGTGGATGATTGTTGTAAATCATTTTTAAAGGTATTTACATTTTTTGTAATTTTTTCATGTTTTTAAAATCATAATCAGTCCTGTACATTGTAAGTCATTGGGGTTTGACTATATATATAAATTGTCTGTAAGTTCTGCATTCAAAGTCACTAATAAAGTATCTGGTATTTCATAACAAACACTTGCCCGCAGTTACAACCCACCCACAGCTTTCCTTCGCTGTCCACGGTCACAGAACTAGGGTGATATAATCTGTCTTGCTCTAGCAGGATATATTGTAGAAATCGTCCCCGTTTGTTCACCAGATGTATGGCTTGGTTATGACAATCGGCCACTAAGATGTTCCCTCTATGATCATGTGCTATGTCATATGGTATAAACTCTTCTGACATTTCATACTCCTCCGGACCTTTGTATGTAAATTTGTATTTTCCATTTTTATCCAGCACCACGATACATTGGTTAAATTCTTCCATTACCCAGATGTCTTGGTTGATGTTCTCGACAACATGGATCTTGGATGTATATTTATTAAACTTCACATTTTTATTATCAATAACCTGTAAGATGTTACCTTCCATTGTTAGTTTCATGATCCTTCCCTTTTTTATCATGCCAGGCTGTGAGGAACCATGTTTCAAGGTTACTATGACATCACCATGTTTTGTAGCATGGATGCCACATGCCTTGTATGGAGAAACATCTGCAAAATCTTCAACTTTTCCATTTTGGTATATTTTCTTGACATATATGCCTGCCTCTGTTGCCAGGATGTCACCTGATGGTGTGGTTGCCATGTCTTCAATGTAACAGTTGGTTGATATTGACTTTATTTGTTTGCCATCTTTGTTGTACAAATGAAGTTTTGTTCCCCAGATACCGACCCTAGTAACCATCCAAGCTGTGTTAGGATCTACTGTATGTATTGCATGAATATATTCATCACATGTGAATGATGAAATGATATCTGCTTTGACCTCTGGGATGATTGGTTGTCCATCTTCACCAACACTTGCCATGGATGACTGTCTTCGGTCAGATGAGTGCATAAGACTGCCATATAAATCCCTGAAGTTTTTCTGATGAACTTGACTATTTATAAATACTGGTGGATGTCTTGTAGTTACAATGGGCATTGGGATATCTTGTAAGACAATTTGGTCAAAATGGAAGATAATGTTGATGATATCCAGGTCGTCTGCTTCTGCTAGTCTTTCCTCATTTTCCTGCAGAAGTTGCTGTATCTGTTTGATCTCTTTTTCAATTTGTTTACTTAATTTTTTTAATTTCAGCTGGTCGTCACTACTTTTCTCTTTTACCTCGTCAATCAATTTGTCTCTTATTTTATCTATTTCTTCTTTCATCTCTTCAGCCTTGATCTTGATTTCCATGATCACCTGTTCCAGTCTCTGATTATAATTTATTTGGTTTTGTGCAACTTTTTCTAATGAATTTTTAAGTTTATTGAGTCTTTCTCCTTTAACAACATCAAATCTTTTGTAAAGTTCAAATCGTTTTCTTTTTGCCATTATTGTAAGTTGTTCGCATTCATGTTGGTTGTGTTTTTCTTTTGTGCACATGAGACAGACAGGAAAATTGCACGTGATGCAGTACATATCAACAGCTTGGTAGTCATGCTCCAGACAGACCACTTTGCTTCCTCTTCTGTCCACTCTAAAGTCCTGCATATTATCAGAATGGTCAAGAAAAGTTTGACAACCAGTCACTTCATCAAATGGTTCATTCGTTTTATTTTCATCTTCAGTACAATTCATTATCAAGTCCTTTTCCTCTCTTTCACTTTGTCTTCTTGACATTTTGTATCTAGTGTTCAATTTGTCTTTTATATTCTCATTTATTAAACAGTCAGAATGGTTTCATCAGGTCTGAAATTCGAAAATAATGAATTTTAAATTTTTACAAAAACGAAAAACAAAAAAAAAAAAAAAAAAAAAACAAAAAAAACAAACCAAACAAACAAACCAAAAACAAAAAACAAACAAACAACAACAATGAAAAAATGGTTTTATCACAAATGAGAAAATTATGAAATTTTAATTTTTCAAAAAAAAAAAAAAAAAAAAAAAAAGAAAAAGAAAGAAAAAAAAAAATAATAATAATAATAAAGTAAACAACAACAAACAAAATTAAAAATTTTGACTAGAGATGAAGGATGAATTAAGGAAGTAATGTCATTTTTGTCTTTGTATGAATCTGGCTATCTACAGGTCATTTATTTAAGTCTACATTTAATATCTTGACATCATTTGTTTAAAGTCTTCTGTAAGTACCCAACAGGGTCATAGATGGTTCATATTTAACTCCTGTAAATATAGTCATGATTATTTCACTTATATCAAGAGGTCTTCTAGCTAAAATGGTTTAAGGAACCAGAGTAAATGAAAAAAAAAAACCACAGTCTGAAAGCAAACTGACAAACTTGAGAACCTGAAAATTTTAATTTATCTATGATAGATTTTGCTGTATGATATATCTAAAAGATATAGGTTTAATTTTTACTACTTTTACATATTTTAGGTAAGATTTTTAACCAAATTCATTTTGTCTAGAAAAAAAGTCTGATTTATAAAAATTGAATTCTTCAGAAAAAATTTCTTCTTACTTGTGTTCATTAGTTTCTGTGACATTTTTTCCACTGATCCTATCTGGTCTTTTTCATATCCTTAATTGACCCGTTAAAAACATGTATATCTTGTTCAAGTTTTCACCGACTGGCTCGTTCATTGACCTTGTGGTATAGATATATTTGAAGTATTATATATCTTTATTTTCCTGATAAAGTTTGATTTGCACACACATTTATTAGGTTACTTGGACAGTATTAAATTGAACAGATTGTAACTATCATTACCTATGTCAAAGAATCGAACTGAGTCTTTTAAAGATTAACCTCAAAAATACACCTGTATTATACAGTCAAACATGTCATACCCCTGAAGAACAACTGTATTATACAGTCAAACATGTCATACCTCTGAAGCACATCTGTATTATACAGTCAAACATGTCATACTCCTGAAGCACAACTGTATTATACAGTCAAACATGTCATACCCCTGAAGAACAACTGTATTATACAGTCAAACATGTCATACCTCTGAAGCACATCTGTATTATACAGTCAAACATGTCATACCTCTGAAGCACATCTGCATTATACAGTCAAACATGTCATACTCCTGAAGAACAACTGTATTATACAGTCAAACATGTCATACCTCTGAAGCACATCTGTATTATACAGTCAAACATGTCATACCTCTGAAGCACATCTGTATTATACAGTCAAACATGTCATACTCCTGAAGAACAACTGTATTATACAGTCAGAGATGTCATACCTCTGAAGCACATCTGTATTATACACTCAAACATATCATACTCCTGAAGAACAACTGTATTATACAGTAGTGATGTCATACCTCTGAAGCACACGTGTATTATACAGTCAAACATGTCATATTCCTGAAGCACAACTGTATTATACAGTCAGAGATGTCATACCTCTGAAGCACAACTGTATTACATAGTCAAACATGTCATACTCCCAAAGCACAATTGTATTATACAGACAGACATGTCTTACACCTGAAGCACACCTGTATTATACAGTCAGAGATGTCTTACACCTGAAGCACAACTGTATATACAGTCAAACATGTCATACCCTGGTGACTTAAGTGATTACAGCATATTTTATGTACTGGTTAAGTGATTAAGTGACTATTGGTGACTTCAGTTACCATGGTCTGTTTTATGTACTGCTTTTTAATTTGGTCAGTTTACTGATGCCGGTGACTATTGGTGACTTAAGTGACTACAGAAACAATATAAATAACTGGTGGTCAGTTCTTGTATGATGGACACTGATGGAGACTGGAATACCAAAGAAAAACACCAACATTTGGCAAGTGAACCAAGAAACTTTTTCTTTTCAAACAATTGTTGGATTGATGATTGAAGGTTATATGATGCTCATTCCTTATAAATTAAATTACTTACCATTGTTACTATGATTGTTTCAGTATCTATTTCCATTCAGCTATCTATTACTGAATACAACTGGTAGGGAAAAGATTTAATAGAATTATACAATGTTAGGTAATTCATTTCAAATATAATTTTTCTTTTCTAATTTTCCATTTACAACAATTCCATATGGACCACCATAAAGATGCCATGGGTGGTCATACACAATCAACTAAATTTAATTCATTTCCTAAATAAAATTAAAATATTATACAACAATGCGTTTATTGAATTAAGAAATAATTGCAAGCTTTTAATTATGTAGATTGTGGAAAAATGAATCAATATTGCATATGTAAATATACATCTGGATGTTAAGACATTGTCGTTGTTATAGATATCTGAAAGAGAAGGCCACCTGTTGCAGCTACAAATGTGGCTAAAACTAATAGAAACAATGTGGCAAAGTAACTGTATTTGAAGATTTGAAAGAAAAAACCCAAAAAAGCTTTGAAATATGAGAGATATCAAACATAAATGTATATCATTCTACACTGTCCATTGTCATCGAAACTTTACACAATCATGCATGGCCACTATCAGTAAGTTAAAATTTGTAATTTGCCTGTTATAAATGTTAGTTTAGTTCTGATGATAAAACAATGGGCTTCATCAATGTTTTAACTGATAACTTAAAAATATATCTGCAAAACTTTCATTATTCTGAAAGTATCTATGTTGATGTTTTACAGTACAAGTAAAAACAACAAATCTGTTTCAACATCATTGGGAGTGAGTTGAGTTGAGTAATGTTATTTAATGTCCCAGTCAAGAATATTTCACTTATATCGAGACGTCGCCAGCTATAGGGGAAAGTGTGCAGAAATTTAACCTGTGCTGATGGCATAATACAGTAGGGTTCTTTATCGTGCCATACCTACCATGACACAGGACCTTGTTTATTTTAAATTCCCACCCAAAAGAACTGTGACTTTCTCCATGATGCCAACATCATTTTGGATATAAACATGCTACATGCTGTGTGCTCTAATGGACATGAAATCATAATTGTATTATCTTCGTGTCTTGGATTATATTATAATAATGTTATTTTTAAGATATCAAGATTTTTAGAAAAAATATAACAATGCCTGTTTATCATTTTTTCAAACTTTAATTTTGATTTCAGGATGATCTGAAGATTACACATCATGCTGACAAAACATTGAAGAGTTTTTGTAAATGGCAAAAAAGACTGAACCCTAAAGATGATGATGATCCTCACCATCATGATGTAGCTATACTCCTTACCAGGTACATTATACAATTATACATACATTATTATTATAGAATAAACACACATACACTCAGAGTAAAAATAACAGGATATATATATATATATATATATATATATATATATATATATATATATATGCTTAACTTGCAAATTTTATAACTTCATTATTTTTAAATAATAACATTTTAAATTAAGTATTTTAAAAATTGAATTGCATGACAAATACATGTACCAAGCATATCTATTAATTTAAGGAAGCATCTCTTGATTTTTAACATACAGTAAACTTTTCTAAAGTTATATGATGCAGCTGTCTCAGGATTAGACAGAATTCCAATCTACTAGCATGCAAATTGCATAGCTGTTCATAGCTCACATTTCTTCAGATTTGTACTAGTATTAACTGTGTTTTTTTCTTCAGCAAATTTACAATATAATTTGACACCAAATTTCTGAACTTGGAGGTTAAACATCAAATTTTGACATGTAATTGTGAGTTTGAAAAATCTAAAAATTCTGACCATGTATTAGGTCCTGTGATTGGGAACCAATCAGAAAATGTATTAATCTTGTAATTTACCTGTTAGTACCTGTTTACTCAGGTAATTAGCTGTTTATTATCTCAACATCTACTTTCCAATTATCTTAATATAAATGTTGTTATCATAACAATGTTTACCTTCATTAAGGTACTGAAGTAATTACCTTGACGACATATATACCTGTAGTGTTAATTACTACATCACAAGGTCATAACATCTTAATGACATAAGTATCAACTTTAGTTTATCTAGCGCATAGTCCGGTTACCTAGAAACACATTTTAATACATCCATCTCACCCACTTTGATTTAGCATACAACATATAAATCTGTTTTTAATGATGACAACACTCATTCCCTCCCTTGTTATACTGTTCCTACAAAGTATTTATTAAATTAGTGTGATAATTATATTATCAATTTTTCCTCCCCTGCCTACTTAGTTTTGGAATTTTGATGGAGAAATTCTGTATTTCTTAATTATATTGATGTTCATTGATCTTTGATGATGTGGTTACAATGTCTTTAATCAATGTTAAGCTGACCTAACCTGAACTGTGGAGTCAGACAAAATTCAGAATGATCATTTCAATACCAGTAGTCTGTATTGATATTTTTGTTGACCAGACAGTTTCAATAATTATTTTAAAGAACACCATACCTCTTACTTTCTTTATGAAACTCCCACTTGAAGAGATCCTAGAATGCCTGAGAGCATTTGCTACACAATTGATTTCGAAAAATCATTGGTTTTTTTTTCTATAACTCCGGTTTCCTCCACCAATTCAAAATTGACTGCCTTAATTAAAGTTGAAGAAACTTTATAAAACTGCTTATCTTATTGACTATAACATATATATTTATATATTTAGATCACATTACATGTACATTGTACTTCATCTTGAACTTGCTTACAGTGAAACACAGGTGCAAAAAAATTCACTTGCACTTCTCTTGCAGAACTATGGGTTTCTAATACTTACAATGATATTGAATATTACATATTGAACAACTAGGTGAACATTTCCAATAAATCCATATTTAACACACTTTTTATATTACATAAATCAAGGTGTGTGGTTTTGGTCTGACTTGATTTTTCCAAGTCATTTGCAACTATTGAAACACAAAAACTGTAATACAGTCAAGATGTACAAGGTAAAATATTACTTGTAATGAGTTAACTGATTTTCTTATGTAATGTTACCCATATTATTTTTTCTGATATATTTAACACTGATATTAAATTTAGATTAAAACTTTAACACCACATTTTTTAATGCACTTTAATTTTGTGTATTTTTTAGAAAAAATATATGTTCACGTTTGAATGAGCCATGTAGTACCCTTGGATTGGCACAGGTTGCTGGGATATGTCAGCCTCATCGCAGTTGTAACATAAATGAAGACACTGGACTGCCACTAGCATTTACAGTAGCTCATGAATTGGGTCATAAGTAAGTTACATTGGTGATACTTAGATATAATGGCAGTGTTATAGGTCACCAAATCATAGAGTGGAGTTGAAAAAAGGTGTTTAACACTCAAATCATGATTCTTTCACTTATATTGAGATGGTCAGATTTGGGATGCTGGAGGAAACCAGAATACCCAGAGAAAACTCCTGACCTTCTGCAAGCAACTGATAAACATACTCACACTAGGATCATACACAAGCAAGATTCAAACCTAGGTGGTAAGAGACACTGTGATGGATAAACCACTCGACCACCAAGGTCCCCAACTAGTTTGTAAAGATTTGCCTATAATACATGTTAGATCTTTGGTCAAATTAGCAGTCCTGCTCAAGTATATTAGAAAAATAACAATCAATTTTGTAGATAAATTATAAAGAATGACAGTCCATATTTATGAAGTGTCCTATGTTGTTAAAGCTTTTGCTCCTTAACTATAAATACCTTAACTGTTTTTAATTTCATTATTTGTAAGTCACAGGCAGAGGTATCTTATATACATTTTTCCTAGCAAGATGTCTCAAGTATAACAAAAAATAAATAATATTGAAAATAAATCTGACCAATATGGTGTTTGGTTTGATAGAATTTGTTTTACCAGGTGTATGTTGTATACAGTGATAAATAAATCAAGTGACATTCTTTATGTTATTTTTTCAGTTTTGGTATGAGACATGATGGTGTCCGTAATGAATGTGACCTGAAAGAGAATGAGGAATACATGTATGTGATGGCAGCTCACCTCATAGCTACATCTGGTCCAATTCGCTGGTCAGAATGCAGCAAAAGATCCATTACCAAATTTATTGAGTATGTTTATATCAAACTACATACAAGTAGATTTATAAGTCATTATCCTGCAATATGAGGTCACTTTTTATGTGAGGATAATGTCAAATTTAATGACCTTATATAACCTAAACTATTTATTTTTAAATAACCTATTTAAAGCAATTTAGCTAACCAGATATTATGAACCATAAATACGGATATATTATCTTACTAGCTATATAAATTTAACCATTTCATTTGACAGTATTCTTAATTTGAAAGCTGTTTATATAGTTACATATAGCTTTCAAGTGATTGATAAATCTGTACACTGACAGTTACTAGAGTTATCCCCCTTGACAAAGTGTTTCTTTACAAAGTAGTTAAAGGGTTTCTATGTCTGTTCTAAACAATTTGCCAGGTTTTCAAGTAATATGAGTTCACTAAATTGGTATTTATGTCTGTCTAAAATTATTTTAAATGCTTTTTAATTCAAATAATTTCCATACTCAAAATATTTCTTACGTGTAGATATATTCTGTAAGGTATATGAGTTTTGGTTTTATGTTGTTTGTTTTATGATCTATTTATCAATTATATCTCAGTTTATGGACTAGGCAGGCCCCCCAAAAATATGATACAGACTGAAGCAGAGCCGAGTAAAAGCAATGCTTTTATAAGAAAAACAAATATATGGGGTATAATATTACTGTGTAAAAAAGACACTTATTTTTTTTAGTCGAGGCTGGGCATACTGTCTAGATGATGAACCAGAGGACCATGAAGACTTCGTGTACCCAGTACTACCTCCTGGTACAATGTATGATGCTGATCATCAGTGTAGACTTACTTATGGTGGTGATGCTGTTCTTTGTGAAGGAACAAAGGTAAAAACAAAGGTTATTGTAGGATAATGATTTTAACTTACTTTTTACAAGTACTTCTCTTATTTCATTCAAAAATTATATTTCTCCATTTGGAAATTATTATAAGTAACACATGCGACTGATATCTATAGTTTGTAAGAAAGACAAATTATCCGTTGTAATCACTTGGAATATCCTTGTTTTTTGGGGGTTTTTTTTGCAGAAAAACAGGAACTACCGTAATGCAATTTTTTAAATGTTATTTAAAAAAAGTTAAAAATTATAGATAATGGATGAACCACTGTTGTACCCCTCTGAATGCAAAATGCTGGTTTATTATGAGAACAGTTTGGTATCAAACAGTGGATAAGTCATCAGAATTTTTTCTACATTAACAAAAATAATAAAGAAATAAAAATTTAAAAAAGAGACAGATATATACAATCTGTTGATGTAAATTTTCCATGAAAATTGGTCTTAAGTGTCATCCAGCTCCTAAAATGATAAAGGACAGATCCTGATTATATTGTTTCAATTAGTTGTTATAAAAATACAAAATGTTGATTATGTTCATAAGTGACAGTCAACTGAAACTTTATACAATCAAAACGAATCATAATGTTTTACAGAAAGATGTCTGTTCAACACTCTGGTGCCGTGTTAACAACAAATGTTCTACAAAACTAGATGCTGGAGCTGAAGGGACCATATGTGATCAAAATAAGGTCTGTTATAAGAGAGATAACTCTTGTTGCTCGAGTAACCTGAAACAAATTCATTTAAATTCTTTATTTCTTTTATCTATAAAATCAGCATTTAGAAGTATTCTATAATTGGAAAAATTACCCAAAAAATAAAAATTTATGTTGTTTTAATCATGTGAGATTGTTTACTTGTCTTTTATTATTTATTTTTCATATATATATAATTAATCAATATAAAGTGATAAAAAAAAACTTCATAAGACATGTAGTTTTTCTTCTACCATTATATGCACTTTCTACACTAAAATTAGTGGTAGAGACTATATAAATGAACATCTCCAATTGTACACTAGAGATTAGTGGTAGAGACTATATAAATGAACATCTCCAATTGTACACTAGAGATTAGTGGTAGAGACTATATAAATGAACATCTCCAATTGTACACTAGAGATTAGTGGTAGAGACTATATAAATGAACATCTCCAATTGTACACTAGAGATTAGTGGTAGAGACTATATAAATGAACATCTCCAATTGTACACTAGAAATTAGTGGTAGAGACTATATAAATGAACATCTCCAATTGTACACTAGAGATTAGTGGTAGAGACTATATAGATGAACATCTCCAATTGTACACTAGAGATTAGTGGTAGAGACTATATAAATGAACATCTCCAATTGTACACTAGAGATTAGTGGTAGAGACTATATAAATGAACATCTCCAATTGTACACTAGAGATTAGTGGTAGAGACTATATAAATGAACATCTCCAATTGTACACTAGAGATTAGTGGTAGAGACTATATAAATGAACATCTCCAATTGTACACTAGAGATTGGTGGTAGAGACTATATAAATGAACATCTCCAATTGTACACTAGAAATTAGTGGTAGAGACTATATAAATGAACATCTCCAATTGTACACTAGAGATTAGTGGTAGAGACTATATAAATGAACATCTCCAATTGTACACTAGAAATTAGTGGTAGAGACTATATAAATGAACATCTCCAATTGTACACTAGAAATTAGTGGTAGAGACTATATAAATGAACATCTCCAATTGTACACTAGAAATTAGTGGTAGAGACTATATAAATGAACATCTCCAATTGTACACTAGAGATTAGTGGTAGAGACTATATAAATGAACATCTCCAATTGTACACTAGAGATTAGTGGTAGAGACTATATAAATGAACATCTCCGATAAAACCAGAGATTATAAGATTTTTGGACTGTCATAAATTGTATGGTTCATTAAACACTTGCCATTTCAATAATTTTATTGTCAAATTAAACATTCAATGTATATTTTATATATATATATATATATATATATATATATATATATATATTATTCACTGTCTTTTGTAGTGGTGTTTTAATGGAAACTGTACAGATATAGGAGAGAGACCAGAGGCTATTAATGGAAACTGGGGAGAGTGGAGTAGCTGGTCTGACTGTACGAGGACGTGTGGTGCAGGTGTATCCACTGTAGAAAGACACTGTGATAACCCCATGTTTGTAAAACTTTTTTATCCTTTTTATTTGGTTGGATGAAATTGTCACTCCAGATTTCTCCACCAATCTATGTCTTTAGTAATTCTTCCCATGGAAGTCAATCCATTTTCTCTAAATTTGTTTCAACTGTTCTCTACCAGATGGAGTCTTACATGACTATATAAAGCAACATTTTTCCTTCAACAGAAAATCTAATTAATGTATTTGTTTCAAATGGAATTCAGATTTTAAATGTGTTTACAAACTTCATATGCATATTTACTAGAAATTTGATGTGTATTAAAATCTTTTAACTCTGACACCATACTCTGCAACTAGGATAAGAAAATTTAAGAATGCTGAATACAGCCAGTCTGCTGTACAATGACATTATTTTTTTAAAATCCAATCTTTGTTTTATTTTTACATTAAAGTATTAAATTGAATTATATTTTAGGCCTAGTAATGGTGGTAAATATTGTATAGGTGAGAGGAAAAGGTACAGAATATGTAATACTGAGGTGAGTTAGGTCCTAAAATATAATAAATACAGATTGTCACAAACATAACCGTCAACCATATAGTCGCAAATGCAAACAGTAAAACACAGTCACAAACATACAGAGACTCAAACACCCACAGGAACACACAGTCAAACACATCCACAGTAACAAACACAAAGTGAAACATCATCACTAACACACACAGTAAAACACAGTCACAAACATACAGAGACTCAAACACCCACAGGAACACACAGTCAAACACATTCATAGTAACAAACACAAAGTGAAACATCATCACTAACACACACAGTAAAACACAGTCACAAACATACAGAGACTCAAACACCCACAGGAACACACAGTCAAACACATTCATAGTAACAAACACAAAGTGAAACACTATCACCAACACACACAGTAAAACACAGTCACAAACATACAGAGACTCAAACACCCACAGGAACACACAGTCAAACACATCCACAGTAACAAACACAAAGTGAAACACTATCACCAACACACACAGTAAAACACAGTCACAAACATACAGAGACTCAAACACCCACAGAAACACACAGTCAACACATTCACAGTAACGAACACAAAGTGAAACACTATCACCAACACACAGTAAAACACAGTCACAAACATACAGAGACTCAAACACCCATAAGAACACACAGTCAAACACATTCACAGTAACAAACACAAAGTGAAAATCATCACTAACACACACAGTCTATCGCAGTCACAAAAATACAGACTCAAACACCCACAGGAACACACAGTCAAACACATCCACAGTAACAAACACAAAGTGAAACACTATCACCAACACACACAGTAAAACACAGTCACAAACATACAGAGACTCAAACACCCACAGGAACACACAGTCAAACACATTTACAGTAACAAACATAAAGTGTACACTATCACCAACACACACAGCCATGGATGCACACAGTTACAAACAGTCACAAACATGAAGTCAAAAACAGTCACTAACACACAGTCACTTACACATAGACAAACAATCACAAACACATACAATTACTCACACTCACAATCAAACTCAATCGCAAAAACACACAGTCACAATACACATATACATGTACATGTATGTCTGTTGTCTTATTGTCTGTCTTTTAATTGTTAATTAACTGGACACTCACTATTAAATGGAGTGGAGTGGAGTAATGGAGTTTTACGCCCCAGTCAAGATTCTTTCACTTATTTCGAGGCGGTCAGTTCTGGGATGGTGGAGGAAACTGGAGTGCTCGGACAAGACCACCAACCTTTGGCAAGCGAACTAACAAACTTTCTCACACTAGGATCTGTCCCGAGTGGGATTCGAACCCAAGCGGTGAGAGGCACTGTGATCCGTAAGCGCATGCTTTAGACCACTCGGCCCCTATTAAGTGATATATATATATATATATATATAATGAAATGATGATGTATAACCAATGTAAATTTTGTTACAGCCCTGTGAAGAGAATACTCCTAGTTTCCGTTCCATACAGTGTGAGGAATTTAATTATATTCCATACAGAAATGGTTTATATGAATGGGAAACAGTATCTATACCAAGTATGTAACAGTGACACATTGTATAATATTGTGTAAATGGGACTTTTTGTATTAGAATGAAAAAATTAATTTCCAAAATCAGTATTCAAAGACACAAACATTTCAAAGACAAAGTTGAAGTGAAATATTGTGACTATTTTTTCCAGGAAAAAGCTAGATTTGGGAAAAATAAAACTATAAACATTTATATTCTATGCAATATTGTGACAGCCATTGTTCTTTCAAAGTGAAATAATTTATTTTTACACTTTTTCGTGAAAAAAATTATTTTTGAATGAAAGTTTTTAAAACATTTGTAGATAAAAACTTAAGAGAAATGGTTAAACAATTTAAATAACAAGTTTAGACCACCACTTTAAATAAACTGATAAAATCTTATTATTTTTAAATATTTATAATGCAGGAAATCCATGCCAGCTCCACTGCAAACCCAAAAACAAGTTTTTCTCTGTGATGCTTAAGGACACAGTTACCGATGGAACACCCTGTACACCAGGGACAAGGAACATGTGTATAAGTGGAAGATGTAGGGTGAGTATTTCTCATTGGATTATTTTTGTTTAAAATATTTGGTATAGAGATAAGCTATACAAGGCTGTAATTTGAAAACCTTTGACAATATTGCAAGAGTCTTTGATGAAGGTAAAACATTTTGATTTCTTTATGCAAGATCGGAAGTTTACCAAAAGAATACCTTAGACAATATTTCTAGATTACATGGGTTGTCAGTCACAAGGTTATTGTTAAATTGAAAAAAAAAGTTAAATTTCTCATTGTCATTTCTTTTCTTTTATCAGCATGTAGGCTGTGATTGGGTAATAGACTCTTCAGCAAGAGAAGACAAATGTGGAATTTGTCACGGAGATGGTTCATCATGTGAAACTATAAAAGATCAGTACAATGAAACTCAGGGATTAGGTAAATATTACATACTAGTATATCTTTAATATACACCAAAACGAAGTGCAAAAGAAGACAAGGGAATGTGGAAATAGCTTGTTTTAATCAATCTTCTGATAGACTGTGCATCCATGTTCTACATTTTTCAAATGAAAACCTAATCCATATGACTTCATTTAAATTTCACTATGGTTTTCATTTATGAGTTATGTCCCATTTCATTTTTTAATCACAATAAGTAACCCTTGGTTAAAAAACTATATTACATATTCAATTATTCATGAACTTGACACAAAAAAATCCCTGAGTCACATGCCATGATTTTTTATGTTGCTGTTTCAATGTTTTGGCAGTTGTGCCCCATTTTTGTATTTGAATTGTTTGGTGTCTAAAATTAGCCATGTGTTTCAAATTTCTCTTCTCAAAATCAGCTTTAGGTTTACCTTTTACATCTCTTTTGTTTGAAATAGGTTATGTTGAAGCTACAGTTATACCAGAAAATGCTCGTAATATCAGGGTTGAAGAAATAGCAGAGGCCAATAACTATTTAGCACTGAAAAATGACAAGGGAGACTACTACCTAAATGGTCACTGGTTTATACAATGGAGTGGTGACTATGAGATTGCTGGCACTGTGGTGCACTATAAAAGAGAAGGCAACAAAGAAATGTTTGAAGCTGTTGGGCCACTGAAAGAACCACTTCATATTATGGTGACTAGAATTTTATTTTGGTATTATTGAGTCACAGTGAAAACTTTGATAAAAATTATTTTAGTTATAAATTGTCTGTAGAATTTTGGCAGTAAAGTGGAAATCCCTCATTACACCAGGTTAAAATTTATATCCATTGATATTTGTGTATGAATATATGTAAAACATTAGTACATGTAATATTTGTATCATTACAAAGTGGGCTACTTGTATTTTCAGTCATTGTAAATTTTTATGTTCATTCTTTTGACTTTACATACCCTTTCAAAATACATTTGTACCATGTAGCGGGTTATTTTTCGTGGATTGCAACTTTTGGGTATTTTGATGGTAGTATTTAAATCGCGAAAAAAAAAAAAAATGGTGAAATTATTTGTGTACAAGTAAACATTAAGTATGTTGATTAAGATCGCCAAAGTAAATATGCTAAAATTTTCAACTGACCTTTTCTTGTCAAAATTGCCAAAATTAAGCCCCACTAAAATAACCAGCTATACAGTTCCTGGTACAGCTAATTCATTTTCTGATTTTATCATGATTTTATTATGATTATTATGTAAATTTCTTGTTGTAGCTTCTACTCCAGTCACATAATCCTGGAGTATCATTTGAGTACACTGTACCTAAAATAAATGCTTCAGTTGGACGTCGGTCAGATTTTCATTGGAAGTACATGGACTGGACACATTGTACATCATCATGTGGTGGAGGTATGTTATTGTCAATTAAATATTGCTAACAAATATACATGTATATCGTATGTAGCAACACAATTTAAGAGAGAGTTGAGTTGAGTAATGGTGTTTAACGTCCCAGTAAAGAATATTTCACTTATATTGAGAAATATAAGTTTCACCAGCTAAAGGTTAAAGTGCAGAAATTTTTCCTGTGCATTGCACTGATGGCATTATACAGAAGGGTTCTTTATCGTGCCATGCCTGCCTTGTTTATTTTAAGTTCCCATCCAAAAGAACCATGACTTTCATTTCCTAATGCCGAGTGCTTGGCGAAAGAACAGTCACTACCCATTTTGATGTCTTGGGTCAGACCTGGTTGGAGTTTGAACCCACGACCTCCCACTTACAGAGCTAGCAATTTAAGAGAGAGAGATAGATAGAGAGAGAGACTGTGTGTAATGCCATAGTCAAAATGCTTTATATCGAGGTCAGTTTGGGGATAATGGATGAAACTGGAGTACCTTGAGAAAACCACCAAACTATGGCAAGCAAACTGGCAAATTTTCACACTAGGATCCACCAGAGGGGATTTGAACCTAGGTAGTGAGAGGGGCTGTGATCTGTAATCAAGCCTATAAAACCACTTGACCACCAAGGCCCTAAGAGAGAGAGAGAGAAAAGAGAGGGAGTAATACTGTTTAATGCCCTTATCCTAATCAAGATCCTTTATATCAAGGTCATTTCAAAGCCATTGGATGAAACAGGAGTACCAAGAGAAAAAAGGTGATGAGAGGCCACCAAGTACCTAAGAGAGAGAGCAGTGATTTTGCTATGGTTTTTAAAAACTACCTTCCACCTTTCAGATTGGGAAAATTCGGACCCTTTTTATGTCACATATTACGCTCAGAATTTTGAAATTCATTGCAAAGATCTTATATTGTGACAATATCTAACTTTTTTGTCTGTCAGAACAGTTTTGGACAACTGGATTTAACTTAAACTATTTGGTTGTGTGTCACTGTTGCCTTTTGGGGAATTTTAGTTGTCAAATTGGGAAATTTTAGTCTTATTTCTCAAGGGGAAACTACCTTTATTCGGTAGTAATTTTAGGCAAACAAAACCACTGGAGAGAGAGAGGGAGAGAGAGAGAAACCATATTACTTCATTTACATGCATCTTAAGTACTTTAGTAATGGTAGCCTAAATGACAGAACAAAGTTTTTTTAGTTGGTGTGATTTGTCCTTTTTACTGCACACTACACATTAAGATACAAATGACATATGTAAAATAAGCTGAGAGAAGGAGAAACAGACAGAGAGAGAGAGAAAGAGAAAGAGAGGGAAAACTATATTACTCCATTTTCGTTCATTTTAAGTACTTAAGGAATGGTAGCCTAAATAATAGAACAAAGTTCACTTTAGTTGGTGAAGTCTGAGGTTTGTCTTTGTTTACTACACACTACACATTAAGATACAAATGACTTACAGTAAATAAAATAAGCTCAGAGAGAGAGAGATGTTTTAGTCACAAAATGAAATATAAAATTCAATCTTACTTTTAGGAACACAAAGATCAGCAGTTGTTTGTGCAGAACGAGATGGTATTGTTGAAGATATGTATTGCAATGCTACTACCAAACCAGATGACAAAATGAGAGTTTGTAATGTTCATCTCTGTCCAGCAAGGTATTGTATTCACTATCTGCTCAAATTTGATCTTGCTTCTTATACATACACCCATTATTTAAAAAAATGTTAACCTTAATGCACTGGACTTTATATAAATAGTCTTTTATCCCAAAATATATCAAGAACATTTGATATTGGTTGCTATAGACAGATAGAAGTGGAATCACACACACACACACACACACACACACACACACCCCTCTCTCTCTCTCTCTCTCTCTCTCTCTCTCTCTCTCTCTCTCTCTCTCTATATATATACATATATATATATATATATATATATATATATATATATATATATATATATATATATATATATATATATATATATATATATTTCTTCTATGACCCTTGAACTGTAAAACAATTTAAATAAAAGAATTAAAAAGTTTTTTGAAAAATGTATGATAAGCCTGAGAACAGACAGCTAATTATTAAATGTAAAAAAAATAGACATGAAAAGTTAATCTAAATGTCACTATGAAACCTTAACTTCCGATGTAAGATACCATTGTATTTCTTCCTGTCTTGTTATAGGTG
Organism: Tegillarca granosa; assembly: GCA_029721355.1. NCBI lineage: Eukaryota > Metazoa > Mollusca > Bivalvia > Arcoida > Arcidae > Tegillarca > Tegillarca granosa. The sequence continues at coordinate 693,186 of JARBDR010000920.1, read as the reverse complement.
GTGGTCAGGACCTTGGCAACATTGTTCAGTAACATGTGGAGAAGGTGGTGTTCATCGTCGGACCGTCATCTGTGTCCGCAGCCTGTCAGAGGAACAGATAGCCCTTGAGGACAAAGCATGCGATGGACAAGACAAACCATTAGAAGTTGAAACTTGTCACCATAAAAATGCTTGTCCAGGAACTTCTACTTGGGTTGTTGGTGACTGGGTTGAGGTAACTGACAATGTTGAGATTTACACTTTATATCTGCAAAGTTGAGTTAAGTTAATGATGTTGATGTTTACACTTATCTGTAATCAAACGAGAGAAGACTAAAATACTTTTTACTTGTGATTGAAATGTTTTCATGGTACTGGTAGTTCATTTTTGCAGATTTTTTGATAAAGATTAAATGGCAGCATTTTAAATCAGCATTTTTTGGTTTTAAATATAAACTGCTAAAACTTTAAATTTGCATCTTTGTCAGACCATGAATCTGTTTGAAAATCCCATTTTAGGAAATAAAACTGGACTTGCAGTAATTTACATGTCATTAAAGTTTGCAGTTTTATTTCTGTCCAGATCTTGTTGACAATTTTTATATAATGCTCCTTACTGTTTAGCTTAAAAGAAAAAGTTACATATGTTTTCCTTTTAGATTGTTACTCTATTTATGTGGAAAATAAGAGATTTAGAGAGCAACTGTTTTCCATGATAAAATGTTTCGATAACATACATGTATATGATGGATTATTTAAGCATTGAATCTGATTTTTTATTCGCATCATGGAGAAATAACCTGAATGACATTTGTCAAATTTACTTATTTGTGTATAGTGTGGAAGAAATCCATGTGAAATTCAAACAAGACCAGTAACATGTAAAGAGGCAGAAATAGGATGTAATGAACTGACCAAACCAATATCATCTAGAAAATGTAGTAATGTTACATGTGGAAACTGGACAACTGACCCTTGGTCTGAGGTATGTATAATCATAACTATCTATAAATATCACCAAAAGAACTTATAACAATTTGCTTTTATAATTAGGCGTCTTTTAAACACAGATTAAAAAACAAAGTAAATTGATCAAGTTTTCATGGTTTTTCTTTAGAGGTGATATATAAGTCAGTATATTCGGTATATTCATTATACAAATGAGATAATGTGTAACATCGATAACTCCAAGAAACTTTTTGGTTTCTTCTGGTTCCAGCTATTCAAAACAAAGCTCAGGTTAAAGAAACTATATTGGTAATCTTTGGTTCTAGCTATTAAAACCAAACTATAATTATGTGGAACTTTATTGTTTTCTTCCAGTTCCAGCTATCAAAACCAAAGCTCAAGTTCATTAAACTTTATTGTTTTCTTCCAGTTCCAGCTATCAAAACCAAAGCTCAAGTTCATGAAACTTTATTGTTTTCTTCCAGTTCCAGCTATCAAAACCAAAGCTCAAGTTCATTAAACTTTATTGTTTTCTTCCAGTTCAAGCTATCAAAACCAAAGCTCAAGTTCATGAAACTTTATTGTTTTCTTCCAGTTCAAGCTATCAACCCAAAGCTCAAGTTCATTAAACTTTATTGTTTTCTTCCAGTTCCAGCTATCAAAACTAAAGCTCATCATTAAACTTTATTGTTTCTTCCAGTTCCAGCTATCAAAACCAAAGCTCAAGTTCATGAAACTTTGTTGTTTTCTTCCAGTTCCAGCTATCAAAACCAAAGCTCAAAATCATTAAACTTTATTGTTTTTTTTCCAGTTCCAGCTATCAAAACCAAAACTCAAGTTCATGAAACTTTATAGTTTTCTTCCAGTTCAAGCTATCAAAACCAAAGCTCAAGTTCATGAAACTTTATGGTTTCTTCCAGTTCCAGCTATCATAACCAAAGCTCATTCCAGTTCCAGCTATTTATACCAAAGCTCAAGTTTATGAAACTTTATTGTTTTCTTCCCATTCCAGCTATCAAAACCAAAGCTATTTTCAGTCTTAGCTATTGAATCTGAAATGAAAACAAAGCAAACTTTCAGTACTAAATTATGACTAATCTTTCCATGGTATTTGAGAACTAAATTATGACTAATCTTTCCATGGTATTTGAGAAATATCACCAAAGATATTTTATAAATTTATTTTGTAATGCTATCATATATTGATTAATTACTGGTATGAAATAAACAACTTTAATTACACTCCATCATTATTCTCTATTTCTTTATAGTGTACTCGGACCTGTGGGGGAGGTATAAAGTACAGAAAGGTCAGCTGCACAGGAAGTCAGCTGTGTGACCTTGAAACAGAACCACCCAGTCAGAGTCCTTGTAACAATGGAGACTGTCCAACCACAATGCATGTAACAACTACTTCATTACAAGTCTCACATACTTCAGATCAGTCAGATGAAGCTACACCTGTTCATAATGTTACACACAGCATAGAAAACAAAGAAAATCTTGCAATAGAAAATAACAATACAGAAACTACAAAATTGAAAATTGACACATCTGCTAATAGCAATAATTATGCCTTACAACCAGACATACTCAATGAATCAAGTAAACAGGATTTCATTAATGTTAAAATTCATGATACTCATGTCAACCAATCAAATTCTAAAGATTTAGAACAGGGGGTTAATATTGTTCTGGGAAGTGAGGACAGTTTCTTAAACATTCAAGAAGGTGGCCTTAATCTGCCAGAAAGAAGAATTAACATACATCATAATAAAAAACCAGAGGAAGATAAGAACGTGAGACCAGACGAGAATGATGTACAGATAGGAATAGAACAAATGAAACATAAACACAGTAAGACAGAAAAGAAGATTGAATTTAATGCCATTGCTTAGTAATATTGGACCAGGCAGAGTAAGGGGAGATAAGTCATTGAGACCATTACCAGATTTACCATTCATATCCAAAAATACCTGTAAGATCACCAATTATACCAAGTACATCTGAAAGCAAGTTTATATGGATACCACAGAACTGGACAGAAGTAAGACTTTTTAATATTTAATAATCAATTGCAATTTTTTGGAAAATGTGGGTGTATCATTAGCTCAATAAGTAAAGTACTTGTCATTACGGAAAGCTGTATCATGTTTAAGTCCATGTCATACTCTGCATATTTGTTTTATTTTATTTATTTATTTATGTATTTATTTATTTATTGTTTGTTTGTTTGTTTGTGTGGGGTTGGACAAATTTTCAATGGAAATTAGTTGTTTAGATTTAAGGTTGTTGAATCTGAAAGTTAAAAGGAATAATGTAGCGATTCTGTATATATGCTTCTACTCCAAAGCTAAACACCATTTTTTATCTATAGAACCTTTTCTTATTTTTTTCTCATTGTTGTTTGTTTGATTCTACAGCTTAAAATTAGGACTTATTTTGTTTTGAACAGTGTTCTAGAAATTGTGGAGGTGGCATAGGGAAATATGGTCTGTGCTGTTACTAAATGTAAAAGCTGATGTGGCTTCAAACTATATTTCACTCACTCATTCATACTTTTACTTTTTAAACAGTGTTCTAGAAATTGTGGAGGTGGCATAAGGACACGGTCTGTGGTGTGTCTAAATGTGACATCTAATAAAGTAGTAGAACAAAGAAACTGTGATATTTTATCTAAACCATTAGCCATTGAGCAGTGTAATATAGACAAGTGTTTAGAATGGACAGTATCTGAATGGAGCCTTGTACGTATATATAATGATTACTAGTACATTTGTATAGTTTTTTTTTTGTGGAAACAATTTATACTTTTTTCAAATTTATTTTTGAATTTTTTTGCACTTATATATATATATAAATATATTTCCTTCAATTCTTATTTGTTTGTTTTGTGAATTTGTCTCAAGAATTTTATACACAGAGCATCTTAAATGTCACCTTTTTATAAAAATCACATATACTGCAATTTTCAAATTCATAATTTTTTTAAACATAAATATTCTAATATTTATAATTTCTCATTGTATTTTTACTATATTAAAGATTGGTCTTCCATTCACATTTTCACATAAACTAATATATAAAGTTTAAAGTTTTAGCATTATCTGTATTTGTATAGTATTGCATTATTTTTCGAAATTACTGTATAATGGTACATATTTTATAACTTTAATAAACTATACCGTTTTTTACTTACTACATGTATACATGTATATCAAAATATAGAGAAAAAAATATTTTCCCACCAAAACCCTTTTATTAATTACATAACTATGTTTTCTAAATTCCTGCTACAATAGCAAAAATACTCAAATTTCAAAACCATCTCTTAGCCAATAATTTTTTTTTTTTTTTCCATGGCATCTTTTTTTAAAATATTTTTCAACGATTGTAACTCTAGGGGCAGCGAGGGAACTGTATAATGTGTGAATTTATATTGATACTGTTGTACATTATTTAAAATTTCCACATATCATTATCACTATCAAATAATTAATACCTTCAAATTTTAATTTCCTCTTTTTTACAGCACATGTATTTTTTGTTTTATTTATTTATTTATTTATTTATTTATTCATTTATTTATTTATTTATTTATTTAATTAATTTTTTTTTTTTTTGCACCAATGTATTTACATGTTTATAAACAAGCAATGTTACACCATTTTAGTGTTCATCTACATGTGGTAGAGCAACCCAGAGAAGAAATGTTTATTGCACTGCAGTTGACCTTTGTGATAATGCCAAAAAACCTGAACAAACACGTAGTTGTAACAACCCAGACTGTCTTGCATGGGTACATGGTCAATGGAGTCGGGTATGCACTCTAATAGCACATAGCCTTTTTTTCTCTAAAATTCCTATTATGACATTATTCCTCCCTTATTAGTACATTTCAGTAATTTTTACAAAATATATCTCTGTTTTAAAGTATCATATAAAAAGAATTCATTATTTGAATCATATAAAAAAATTAAAAATTTCAAATTAGATTCTTTAGATCTCAGTTATTTATTTATGATTTTTCTTAAACACTTGTACATGTATTGGAAATAAAAAAGGTGAGGAAAGATGTCATTTTTATTTAACAACTAATAGCTTTTATTTTTCAGCACAATCTTTTTGGTTATTCAGCATGATTTAAATATATGATCAAGTTCCTATACTGTATGAAAAATTACAGTATCAAATAAAAGTGACTTTTGATGTTGTGACTATATTATTAAGTAATGCTTTTGTAAGCTTTTGTATGAAAAAGTCAGTTTGAAACTGCTGCTTTTGAGATAATAATTAATATATATGCTTTTCTACCTTGCTTAGCAAGAAAAAAATGTGTCATACCTTATATTTAAGTAATATTTTCTTAATGCATGGAAAAGTATCATCTTTGATGAAGACTTATCAATATGACTTTTGACATTATGCAGAAATTATAGAATATACTTTTCTTTGTATGAAAAATAATTGTCTTAATAGAATAGACTACATGGTATGAAAATAGTTATTTAATAAAAATTAATAATGTTACCACATATAGATTTTACAATTCTAGTTAAAGCTCATTTAGCTTCAAAGCAAAAAATACTTATATGCTTATAACAGAACCCCCTACCCCAGTGTCCACCTCAAGTGATAAGGATTTTGGTAAAAGTTTTCTTTATGCCATAGATGTGCATGCATGCAAGCTTATATAATGCTGTTATCCGACAGCTGTTGTATAAAGGGGCTTGTTTATCATTTAGAATACAAACTTGCATGTTTTTTGTCCCTTCATACTTCTTTCATACATGTACTTTCTGCTTCCTTAAGAAAAAAAATCAAATATATACAGATGAAGTATTTAATATGCTCCCTTGATTATTGTGAAGTTTTAAATAAAATATTCAAATAAAATCACTTTCAGTGTTCCAAGACCTGCGGCACTGGTGAACAAGTACGACTTGTTCAATGTGTAAATATTACATCACAGCAGTCTGCTATCGGATGTCCTAACCAGAGTAAACCAGTAGAAACTAAAAGTTGTAATACTAACGAGTGTCCAGAAGAAAATTCAGGTGAGTTCAGGTGTTGTAAATGTCATTGCTACTTTTGATTTTTTAAGAAATTTTTTCATAAAAATTCAAAAGTAGCACATGACATAAATGAGTTTTATATGTGGATCATCACAGAACTTACTTATTGTAATATACTAACATGTAATCTAACATGTAATGAAGTGGAGTTAAAGACCACTCTGCCCTCTTACCTTTATCTAGCCATCTTTTTTTAAAACTGTTCACTCTCCTGGTGCATTTCATTTCCACAATTTACATGTTGTTAATCTTTCATTTTACATTAAATTACCCCATCTGTTGACCAGATTTTAATCTGTTGCCCTTTGCTCACATGGGGAGGTGGAAATGGTGTGGAAATGAAATGTGTTTCATTTAATGTTTTTATTTCAGTTCTCAAAATCTTTTCACTTACTTAACACACTTAATCCTCCTGGTGCTGAATTGCACATAAGGTTTCAACAAGGACTCACCATTCAGCTCTCTCTTTAGCTTTTTTTCTCCAGTGTACCCTAGGTGTAACCCAATTCTTTCATCTCTCCTTCAATCATTCTCCTCCATGTTCCCTTTGGTCTTCTTCTTTATCTCTTCCCAGGTGGTGTCCATCTTAATGCCCTCTTCACGTGTCTGTTGTTGTCAATCCTCATCACATGACCCAACCACTGCCATCTTCGCTTCTGTATTTCAATGTTTATGTTTTTCAACCCAGTTCGTTCCCATACTTCTTTGTTGGTAATTCTGTCTGTCCATCTGATGTTTAGGATCTTTCTTAAACATCTACTTTCAAAACCTCTTAGTTTACTGTCAATTTGTTTATTTTACATCCAAGCTTCAGCACCATATAATAATACAGATCTTACAATGCTCTGATATAGTCTTACTTTTGTCCTTGTTGAAACATTATTTGCTCTCCAGATGTTGCCTATTATCTTAAAAACTACTGATGCTTTTCCAATTCTGATGTTAATTTCCACTGTAGGGTCATTGTTCACTGTAAGTGTGCTTCCAAGATAACATAATTTGTCCACTTCCTCTGTCTGCTTGTTATTTAATACAAGTGGATCTGCTATGTTACTGTTTATTTTCATAACTTTTGTTTTCTTTTCATTTACATTAAGTCCAACTGATATTGCTTCATGTTGCAGTTTTTCCATCTTGTGCTCCATATGACTATGTGTATGAGTAAGCAGGAAGATGGTATCTGTAAGTCTTGATCTTCAAGTACAGATGTAAGACCCCATTGTATTCCAGTCTCACAATCTTTAAAAGATAGGAAATATCTCCAGACAATGCACACGTAGTTGTTGTTCCTCAGCCTGCCTTTCTCTTGCCACTAACATGGGGATGATTGCTGTTGTTTTTTTTTTTTATAATTAATGGTTCTTCAGACTTGTTTTACATGATTTGATAGAGCAACATCTGTAGACAATGTCACCTTTTTTTAACACATGAGACTTTCTATATGCATATCCGTCAAATTTCAAACACAATTTCCCCATTAGTCTCTGAAAACATTAGATCCATGTTTAACATATGTTAGGAATACTGACAGTGATTAAAATAGTTATTCTCACAATATTTATATATATAGATTAATTTCAAGTTGTGAGTAGATAATCACCTTGTAAAAAGAATTAACCTAAAACATATAATACTTATCTGTAAGGTAAAAAGAAATGATTGCAGAATTGAAAAAAAAAATTGCAGAAATGGAAACATTACTTTGTGAAAAAATTGCAGAAGTGTAATGCAACCCACTCTTCAAACCTACAAGTAGAATTTGTTATTTACGACACTTGATAAGTGCTTTTTATTTCATGGCATATGTAATGCGTGTATACACTGGTGTATTCTGTTCTCCAAGTGTCAAAAATTTATTTTCTTCTCTTTTTCCAATTTATAATGTTTTTCTCTTTTTAATTATTGTAGCTTTTAATACACACACCTGTCTTGAGAATAAAATGAATGATGCAGTTTGTCGAGCTTTACGGAGGATGAAAAAATGCGACAAGCCATTCGTAAAACTTAACTGCTGTAAAACTTGTGGAATGCGAGAATGGAATCATAACCGCCCTCATAAACGAAGAAGTTAAGATAAATTTTATATTTAGACATGTCATTAACCAATAATTTTATGGTTATTTAAAGTTTATTAAAAGTCACAAGTTGTTGTTTGAACATGAAAGTTAATTTGAAGTCACAAGTTGTAGTTTGAACATGATCAACAAGATGTTTGAAATGATTAGCAAGATGTTTGAAATATGATAAGCAATATGTTTGAATACATGATCTGCAGGATGTTTGAATATATAAATCAGCGGGATGCTTAAATGAAATTTATGATGTGCAAAAAAATTCAAAATTGATTGAATGATTGTTACAAATGATTATTTTGTATAATTGTCAAGGTGTATGACTTGTGCAAGTATGATGAGAGATGTAAAAAAAATGCTGAAACTAGTGACAAAATGTTTAAAAATGATCATGGAAGATTTAACGAAGAGAGGGTACTGGTACATTGTTATGTTCAGAAGTGTTTGGAAATGAAGTAATTAAAAGTATCTAGGATTGAACACTTTTAGAGTGACCCCTGAATACTTATGCATTATCACATGTCATGAAACAATTTAAAAACACTGTTGGCATGTAAATGTAAGGAAATGATTGAATTAATTGTGGAATATTGAAAAGCTCCACAAAATGATAATAAAATTGGCTGTGAAGTTGAGAGCAATACATATTTGTAACAACAATTTGTGTTGTATCAGTTAATTATGGCTGCAGTCATGATTGATTTACAGTTTTATAGGTGAAGAAAGTCTGTTGATCAAGTGGTTTTTTTCATACACATGTAGTTGTATTCATTGCAGTGTAGGACCAAACCTGTATTAACTCTAGCTGATTTCTTCCCAAATAGATTTTACAATTTTTGGTTGAGGTACATATGTTGTACTGTTAAAACTTTTAATTTTTCCCTTCTTTTATCTTCATAACATGTCTGGTCAGTATTTTTCCACATTTCCTGCTGTCAATATCTGACATCAATAAGATGGAACTACTTCATACTGTTAAATTTTTACAAATAAGAAGTCTAAAAAGATGTCATTGTTTCTCTGAATAAGTCTAAAATGATGTCATCATACTTGTCGTCCTTGATTATGATGTCATTGTAATTTTCCTCCATGATTATGATGTCATCATAATTGTCTTTCCTGATTATGATGTCATCATAATTGTCTTTCCTGATTATGATGTCATCATAATTATCTTCCCTAAATATGATGTCATCATAAATTGTCTTCCTTTACCTATGTGCATCACTCAAAAATATTGTTTCTTCTCGTAAAATGTTGCATTTTTTGTGTAATGCATTTATTTAATTGAAAAGGTGTTTGAATCTGAAATGATGAACAGTTTTTTTACAGGCATTTATAAATATTTTTGTATTTTGATGCATACTTTAAAATAAATTATGAAATAAGGAGGTTATTGTCTTTGTAAGATGAATGATTGTGGACCTGTTTTTGTGTGAACAACAGCCACACAAAGCCACATATAATGTTTGTTCAGCAACATTTTATTATAAAAAAGGTCAATATAACCTATAATTCTCTGCAATTTAACAGTTAAAATTGGACATTTTTTTTGGAAGGTTTTAAAATTACAACTACAAATAAAAGGATTTTAAGTTGCATGTTTTTAATTTGTTTATGAAAATTGTTGCTTTTAAGTAAATATTAGTTGTAATTAGGTCAATGTTGTGCAGATTTAGGTACATGTATACCAGTTATCATTAGATCGAGTTTATTTTCAAAATTCCTAGAAAAATGAACTCTAAATAAAAGTACATGTTTATTAATTACATATTTGTATGTATAGATATAAAGTTCTAATTTATTTAACAATAAAACACCGGTACTAAAGATCTCCTTTCACTTAAAACGTTGATAAAATTACCTTTTAATAAGATTGAAAATCTCTCCTGAAAAGCACTGCCAAACTTCATATTAATTATTATAAAAATTTCAATGTTTAGTTGAAATACTTACATGTATAAGTAAAGTGTAGTAGAACTGTAGTCAAGTTTTATTAACTTTTATTCAAGTTCATTATTTATAATTTTTGGAAAAAAATATTGAAAAGGTGTTTATCCAAAAAGTTTGTACCATCCACAAGGACTTGAATGGTAGTGATAATGACAACTATGTGACTGTTGTATTTAGCACTTTTCAGTTGAGACAAAATAGTGTTTCCACTTTCTGTGGTAATTATCTATATTTTAATATTATTATAATGTACAGAACGAATGTATTTTTAATTTATTGATGATATTTTTTTTATGATTTTTTGTCTCACACTTTGTCCGAATTTAGATGATTTTTTCATGTTCACTTTTTATACTCAGGCAAGATACAATTAAAATACTCTTTTGATTTTTGATATTCTAAAAAAAAATTCAATTGTTAAATTTGTGTAAAAATGTTATCTAAGAGGTTAAAATAATTTAGATTAGCTTTATTTAATTTGTCATAATTGATTGTTATTGATCATACCTCATTCTGAATCTTTTTTAAGTATAAAACTTTTTTTATATACTGTATTAAAAGTCAGTCATCCATCTTTTTCATTTCTATCATTTCTGCTCGATATTGAAAAAAAAAAAAATTGTACTGTTCAGTCATTTCCAAGGGAAAACATATATCCAATGGAAATGAAGAGTTGCATGAATGTTATATTCACAGATTAAAAAGCAATTGTTTGGATATTAATATTTTTGTTAGACATGAGGCCATGTTTTGATTCAGGTTTGGGCTGTTTTTCTCCATTATGTTTATTTAATCTGCAGTTGATATATTTTTGGGCTGTTTTTCTCCATTATGTTTATTTAATCTGCAGTTGATTTATTTTTTTTGTAGTATCATTTGCTAGTTTCCTTTTCTTTTCCTTTTTTTTTTTTTAATTATTCCACAATTTTGTTTTGTTTTAGGATAAATGCAGAATGTATGTGTATTAGTCTTTTGTTGAAATCCAGATTTTATACAGGGAGAGTAAAAATGTCTTGTTATTATTTTAATGTTTATTATTATTATTTATATTTGAAGCATTCTTTGCCTATATAAAACAATTTAATTTGCAACAGTTTTTTTTTTTCACAAAACTCCAAATCTAAATCCAAGATGCAACAGCCAGTCTGATTTTTTTTTTTTTTTTTAGTCTTTTACTATGGTACATTTTTTGTGATTAGTAACTAAATGGCTAATGTCACACAAAAAATTATGTTTTTGTAAAAACATAGAGAGAGAGAGAGATGGCATAAATTAAAAGGGGATGTTAGGTATTTTTCAGTAGTTAAAAAACACAGAGCCCATATTTTTAAGTTTCTTTTGAACCAGAAAATGAAAGTTTTTCCTGCGACATTGTCAGAGAACACTTTACCAGTATCATTAATATCCAAAAATAAATGGTTTCCTTGTGTCATTTGGTGCAGTATCTAATCAAGCTTATTTTTCATTTCACAAAAAAAAAAAAAAAAAAGAAAAAAAATGCAAATCCATGTTGTTCACATGATGAGAGGTACAAACCCTGCAATTACCACTTGATATATATAAATACAAATAATATATATAAAGATTTAAATGTGTATGTACATTTGTACATATGAAATTATTTTGTGTATATAGTATATTTTATATGTAAAATGTATTATTAGGATATTACTGCTATACAAAATGTAAAAATAAGTCTTTAGGATATTACTGAACAATTGTTTCTATGATATTGTGTTTTATAATAAAAGTTGAAATTTTGATGTTATTAAATTTGAGTTGTCTTAATTTTTTTCTTTACAAATTACCTGTTTACCACACCTGACAAATTGTAATATTTTATTTTCCAAAAGCTATTCAAGATAAAAGTGTACTGCAATCAGTCACTTTATTATCTCTCTATAGTGTAATTGTTTCCTGCTGTTCACCTGATGTAGATATTATGGAACAAGCCTCATCCCTTGTCTTTAACTGAGTGACTTCAGTTACATAGGAGGAATATTGTTTGAATAATTTAATGGGATTTTATGTCCAAGTCAAGAATATTTCACTTATATTGTCATCCGCTATAGGTGAGGTAACAGAAATTTTGACTTTGCAGTGCCCTTAGGGCAATGTGCAGGGTAGGTTCAAGTGAAACAGAAAATTATCCCTCTTATAACACACCTGGGTTTTACAATTATCAGGTGTGATACAGGGAGCAATCACACTTCTGTTTAACAATTTTTTCAAGTCCAAAACAGATAAATGTGTAACCTAGATGTTCTGATAGTGTACATATACAACCGTACTCTGTATCACACTTAATGACTGTGTAACCCAGATGTTCTAAGAGAGTAATTATACCCTAATATTTGTGAAACCCAGATGTTTTGAGAAAGTAATTTAAACCTTATCACACCTGGTGACTGTGTGACACAGATGTTCTGAAAGAGTAATTATACCCTAAGGATGCAGATTCACCTGCATCACACAGCATTATCACAGAGTAATTATACACTGTATCACAATGTGACCAAGATATTCTGAGATAGTAATTATATCCTTTATCACACCAGATGACTGTAACCCAGATGTCCTGAAAGAGTAATTATACCCTTTATCACCCAGATGACTGTGTGACCCAAATGTACTGAAAGAGTAATTATAACATTTATCACATCTTATGAATGTGTAACCCAAATGTACTAAGAGAGTAATTATAACCTTTATCACATCTTATGATTGTGGAATCAAGATGTCCTGAGAGTAACTATACCCTTGGTTACACAATCATAAGAGTATAATAACTCCCTCAGAACATCTGGGTTACACAGTCATCGGGTGTGATAAAGGGTATAATTACTGTCTCAGAACATCTGGGTTACACAGTCATCAGAGGTGATAAAGGGTATAATTACTCTTTCAGAACATCTGGGTTACACAGTCATCAGTTGTGATAAAGGGTATAATCACTCTCTCAGAACATCTTGGTTACACTGTCATCATGTGTGATAAAGGTTATAATTACTCTGTATCACTGTGTAACCCAGGAATTCTGAAAGAGCAATTATACCCTTTATCACAACCAATAACTGTGTGACCAAGATGTTTTGAGAGAGTTATTATACCCTTTATCACACCTGATGACTGTGTAACCCAGATGTTCTGAAAGAGCAATTATACCCTTTATAACAACTAATAACTGTGTGACCCAGATGTTCTGAGAGAGAAATTATAACCTTTATCCTTTATCACGCCTGGTGACTGTTAAACCCAAATGTTCTGAGAGAGTAATTATACCCTTTATCACAACTGATGACTGTTTGACCCAGATGTTCTGAGAGTAGTTATACACTTTATCACATCTTATGACTGTGTAAACAGATGTTCTGAGAATAATTATACCTTTTATCACACCTGATGACTGTGTAACCCAGATGTTCTGAAAGAGCAATTATACCCTTTATCACAACTAATAACTGTGTGACCCAGATGTTCTGAGAGAGTAATTATAACCTTTATCACACCTGGTGACTGTTAAACCCAAATGTTCTGAGAGAGTAATTATACCCTTTATCACAACTAATAACTGTGAGACCAGATGTTCTAAGAGAGTGATTATACCCTTTATCACAACTGATGACTGTTTGACCCAGATGTTCTGAGAGAGTAATTATACCCTTTATGACAACAAATGACCGTGTGACCCAGATGTTCTGAGAGTAATTATACACTTTATCACATCTGATGACTGTGAAACCCAGATGTTCTGAGAATAATTAAACCCTTTATCACACCTGATGACTGTGCAACCAAGATGTTCTGAGAGAGTGATTATACCCTTATGATTGTGTAACCCAAATGTATTGAGAGAGTAATTATAACCTTTATCACACCTGATGACTGTGTGACCCAAATGTACTGAGAGTGTAATTACAACCTTTATCACTTCTGAAGACTGTGTAACCCAAATCTACCGAGAGAGTTATTATACCCTCATCACACCAGATGATTGTGTAACCCAAATGTACTGAGAGAGTAATTATACTCTTTTTCACACCAGATGACTTTGTAACCCAGATGTTCTGAAAGAGTTATTGTACCCTTTATCACACCTGATGATTGTGTGACCCATATGTTCCGAGAGTAATTATACCCTTTTTCACACCTGATGACTGTGTAACCCAAATGTATCGAGAGAGTAATTATACCCTTTATCACACCTGATGACTGTGTAACCCAGATGTTCTGAAAGAGCAATTATACCCTTTATCACAACTAATAACTGTGTGACCCAGATGTTCTGAGAGAGTAATTATAACCTTTATCCTTTATCACGCCTGGTGACTGTTAAACTCAAATGTTCTGAGAGAGTAATTATACCCTTTATCACAACTGATGACTGTTTGACCCAGATGTTCTGAGAGTAGTTATACACTTTATCACATCTTATGACTGTGTAACCCAGATGTTCTGAGAATAATTATACCTTTTATCACACCTGATGACTGTGTAACCCAGATGTTCTGAAAGAGCAATTATACCCTTTATCACAACTAATAACTGTGTGACCCAGATGTTCTGAGAGAGTAATTATAACCTTTATCCTTTATCACACCTGGTGACTGTTAAACCCAAATGTTCTGAGAGAGTAATTATACCCTTTATCACAACTAATAACTGTGAGACCAGATGTTCTAAGAGAGTGATTATACCCTTTATCACAACTGATGACTGTTTGACCCAGATGTTCTGAGAGAGTAATTATACCCTTTATGACAACAAATGACCGTGTGACCCAGATGTTCTGAGAGTAATTATACACTTTATCACATCTGATGACTGTGAAACCCAGATGTTCTGAGAATAATTAAACCCTTTATCACACCTGATGACTGTGCAACCAAGATGTTCTGAGAGAGTGATTATACCCTTATGATTGTGTAACCCAAATGTATTGAGAGAGTAATTATAACCTTTATCACACCTGATGACTGTGTGACCCAAATGTACTGAGAGTGTAATTACAACCTTTATCACTTCTGAAGACTGTGTAACCCAAATCTACCGAGAGAGTTATTATACCCTCATCACACCAGATGATTGTGTAACCCAAATGTACTGAGAGAGTAATTATACTCTTTTTCACACCAGATGACTTTGTAACCCAGATGTTCTGAAAGAGTTATTGTACCCTTTATCACACCTGATGATTGTGTGACCCATATGTTCCGAGAGTAATTATACCCTTTTTCACACCTGATGACTGTGTAACCCAAATGTATCGAGAGAGTAATTATACCCTTTATCACACCTGATGACTGTGTAACCCAGATGTTCTGAAAGAGCAATTATACCCTTTATCACAACTAATAACTGTGTGACCCAGATGTTCTGAGAGAATAATTATAACCTTTATCCTTTATCACGCCTGGTGACTGTTAAACCCAAATGTTCTGAGAGAGTAATTATACCCTTTATCACAACTGATGACTGTTTGACCCAGATGTTCTGAGAGTAGTTATACACTTTATCACATCTTATGACTGTGTAACCCAGATGTTCTGAGAATAATTATACCCTTTATCACACCTGATGACTGTGTAACCCAGATGTTCTGAAAGAGCAATTATACCCTTTTTCACAACTAATAACTGTGTGACCCAGATGTTCTGAGAGAGTAATTATAACCTTTATCCTTTATCACACCTGGTGACTGTTAAACCCAAATGTTCTGAGAGAGTAATTATACCATTTATCACAACTAATAACTGTGAGACCAGATGTTCTAAGAGAGTGATTATACCCTTTATCACAACTGATGACTGTTTGACCCAGATGTTCTGAGAGAGTAATTATACCCTTTATGACAACAAATGACCGTGTGACCCAGATGTTCTGAGAGTAATTATACACTTTATCACATCTGATGACTGTGAAACCCAGATGTTCTGAGAATAATTAAACCCTTTATCACACCTGATGACTGTGCAACCAAGATGTTCTGAGAGAGTGATTATACCCTTATGATTGTGTAACCCAAATGTATTGAGAGAGTAATTATAACCTTTATCACACCTGATGACTGTGTGACCCAAATGTACTGAGAGTGTAATTTCAACCTTTATCACTTCTGAAGACTGTGTAACCAGAATCTACCGAGAGAGTTATTATACCCTCATCACATCAGATGATTGTGTAACCCAAATGTACTGAGAGAGTAATTATACTCTTTTTCACACCAGATGACTTTGTAACCCAGATGTTCTGAAAGAGTTATTGTACCCTTTATCACACCTGATGATTGTGTGACCCATATGTTCCGAGAGTAATTATACCCTTTTTCACACCTGATGACTGTGTAACCCAAATGTATCGAGAGAGTAATTATACCCTTTATCACACCTGATGACTGTGTAACCCAGATGTTCTGAGAGAGCAATTTTACCTTTTATCACAACTAATAACTGTGTGACCCAGATGTTCTGAGAGAGTAATTATAACCTTTATCCTTTATCACACCTGGTGACTGTTAAACCCAAATGTTCTGAGAGAGTAATTATACCCTTTATCACAACTAATAACTGTGAGACCAGATGTTCTAAGAAAGTGATTATACCCTTTATCACAACTGATGACTGTTTGACCCAGATGTTCTGAGAGAGTAATTATACCCTTTATGACAACAAATGACCGTGTGACCCAGATGTTCTGAGAGTAATTATACACTTTATCACATCTGATGACTGTGAAACCCAGATGTTCTGAGAATAATTATACCCTTTATCACGCCTGATGACTGTGCAACCGAGATGTTCTGAGAGAGTGATTATACCCTTATGATTGTGTAACCCAAATGTATTGAGAGAGTAATTATAACCTTTATCACACCTGATGACTGTGTGACCCAAATGTACTGAGAGTGTAATTTCAACCTTTATCACTTCTGAAGACTGTGTAACCAAAATCTACCGAGAGAGTTATTATACCCTCATCACACCAGATGATTGTGTAACCCAAATGTACTGAGAGAGTAATTATACTCTTTTTCACACCAGATGACTTTGTAACCCAGATGTTCTGAAAGAGTTATTGTACCCTTTATCACACCTGATGATTGTTTGACCCATATGTTCCGAGAGTAATAATACCCTTTTTCACACCTGATGACTGTGTAACCCAAATGTATCGAGAGAGTAATTATACCCTTTATCACACCTGATGACTGTGTAACCCAGATGTTCTGAGAGAGCAATTTTACCTTTTATCACAACTAATAACTGTGTGACCCAGATGTTCTGAGAGAGTAATTATAACCTTTAACCTTTATCACACCTGGTGACTGTTAAACCCAAATGTTCTGAGAGAGTAATTATACCCTTTATCACAACTAATAACTGTGAGACCAGATGTTCTAAGAGAGTGATTATACCCTTTATCACAACTGATGACTGTTTGACCCAGATGTTCTGAGAGAGTAATTATACCCTTTATGACAACAAATGACCGTGTGACCCAGATGTTCTGAGAGTAATTATACACTTTATCACATCTGATGACTGTGAAACCCAGATGTTCTGAGAATAATTATACCCTTTATCACGCCTGATGACTGTGCAACCAAGATGTTCTGAGAGAGTGATTATACCCTTATGATTGTGTAACCCAAATGTATTGAGAGAGTAATTATAACCTTTATCACACCTGATGACTGTGTGACCCAAATGTACTGAGAGTGTAATTTCAACCTTTATCACTTCTGAAGACTGTGTAACCAAAATCTACCGAGAGAGTTATTATACCCTCATCACACCAGATGATTGTGTAACCCAAATGTACTGAGAGAGTAATTATACTCTTTTTCACACCAGATGACTTTGTAACCCAGATGTTCTGAAAGAGTTATTGTACCCTTTATCACACCTGATGATTGTGTGACCCATATGTTCCGAGAGTAATTATACCCTTTATCACACCTGATGACTGTGTAACCCAAATGTATCGAGAGAGTAATTATACCCTTTATCACACCTGATGACTGTGTAACCCAGATGTTCTGAGAGAGTAATTATTCCCTTTTTCAAACCCGATGACTGTGTAAGCTGAATGTACTGAGAGAGTAATTATACCCTTTATCACAACTAATGACTGTGTGACCCAAATGTACTGAGAGAGTAATTACAACCTTTGTCACACCTGATGACAGTGTAACCCAAATGTATTGAGAGAGAAATTATACCCTTTATCACACCTGATGACTGTATAACCCAAATGTTCTGAGAGAGTAATTATACCCTTTTTACAAACTTGATGACTGTGTATAACATTTATCACACCAGATAGCTGTGTAACCCGGATGTTCTGAAAGGGTAATTATAACCTTTATTACAACTAATGACCATGTGACCCAGATGTCCTGAGAGTAATTATAACCTTTATCACACATGATGACTGTGTAACCGAAATGTAATGAGAGAGTAATTATAACCTTTGTCACATCTAATGACTGTGTAACCCAAATGTAATAAGAGAGAAATTATAACCTTTATCACATCTGATGACTGTGTAACCCAAATGTAATGATAGTAATAATAACCTTTATCACATCTTAAGACTGTGTAACCCAAATGTAATGAGAAAGTAATTATACCCTTTATCACACCAGATGACTGTGTAACCCAAATGTCCTGAGAGAGTGATTATAACCTTTATCACATCTTATGACTGTGCGACCCAAATGTACTGAGAGAGTAATTATAACCTTTATCACATCTTATGACTGTGTAACCCAAATGTACTGAGAGAGTAGTTATACCCTTTATCACACCAGATGACTGTGTAACCCAAATGTCCTGAGAGAGTGATTATAACCTTTATCACATCTTATGACTGTGCCACCCAAATGTACAGAGTGAGTAATTATAACCTTTATCACATCTTATGACTGTGTAACCTAAATGTACTGAGAGAGTAGTTATACCCTTTATCACAAATTATAACTGTGTATCCAAAATGTACTGAAAGAGTGATTATAAACTTTATCACACCAGATGAATGTGTAGCCCAAATGTAACGAGAGAGTGATTATAACCTTTATCACATCTTATGACTGTGCGACCCAAATGTACAGAGTGAGTAATTATAACCTTTATCACATCTTATGACTGTGTAACCTAAATGTACTGAGAGAGTAGTTATACCCTTTATCACAAATTATAACTGTGTATCCAAAATGTACTGAAAGAGTGATTATAAACTTTATCACACCAGATGAATGTGTAGCCCAAATGTAACGAGAGAGTGATTATAACCTTTATCACATCTTTTGACTGTGTGACCCCATTGAAATGAGAGATAATTTATACCCTTTGTCACACCAGATGACTGTGTAACCCAAATGTCCTGAGAGAGTTATTATAACCTTTATCACATCTTACGACTCTGTTACCCAAATGTACTGAGAGAGTGATTATAACCTTTATCACATCTTATGACTGTGTAACCCAAATGTATCGAGAGAGTAATTATACCCTTTATCACACAAGATGACTGTGTAACCCAGATGTTCTGAAACATTAATTATACCCTTTATCACAACTAATGACTGTGTGACCCAAATGTACTGAGAGAGTAATTACAACCTTTGTCACACCTGATGACAGTGTAACCCAAATGTATTGAGAGAGAAATTACACCCTTTATCACACCAAATGACTGTGTAACCCAGATGTTCTGAGAGAGTAATTATACCCTTTTTTCAAACCCGATGACTGTGTATAACATTTATCACACCAGATAGCTGTGTAACCCGGATATTTTGAAAGAGTAATTATACCCTTTATTACAACTAATGACCATGTGACCCAGATGTCCTGAGAGTAATTATAACCTTTATCACACATGATGACTGTGTAACCGAAATGTAATGAGAGAGTAATTATAACCTTTATCACATCTGATGACCGTGTAACCCAAATGTATTGAGAGAGTAATTATGACCTTTATCACATCTTATGACTGTGTAACCCAAATGTACCGAGAGAGTGATTATAACCTTTTTCACATCTTATGACTGTGTAACCAAAATGTATTGAGAGAGTAATTATAACCTTTTTCACATCTTATGACTGTGTAACACAAATGTACTGAGAGAGTGATTATAACCTTTATCACATCTTATGACTGTGTGACCCAAATGTACGGAGAAAGTAATTATAACCTTTTTCACATCTTATGACTGTGTAACCCAAATGTACTGAGAGAGTGATTATAACCTTTATCACATCTTATGACTGTGTAACCAAAATGTATCGAGAGAGTAATTATACCCTTTATCACACAAGATGACTGTGTAACCCAGATGTTCTGTAAGATTAATTATACCCTTTCTCACAACTAATGACTGTGTGACCCAAATGTACTGAGAGAGTAATTACAACCTTTGTCACACCTGATGACAGTGTAACCCAAATGTATTGAGAGAGAAATTACACCCTTTATCACACCAGATGACTGTGTAACCCAGATGTTCTGAGAGAGTAATTATACCCTTTTTTCAAACCCGATGACTGTGTATAACATTTATCACACCAGATAGCTGTGTTACCCGGATATTCTGAAAGAGTAATTATACCCTTTATTACAACTAATGACCATGTGACCCAGATGTCCTGAGAGTGATGACTGTGTAACCGAAATGTAATGAGAGAGTAATTATAACCTTTGTCACATCTAATGATTGTGTATCCCAAATGTAATGAGAGAGTAATTATAACCTTTATCACATCTGATGACTGTGTAACCGAAATGTATTGAGAGAGTAATTATGACCTTTATCACATCTTATGACTGTGTAACCCAAATGTACCGAGAGAATGATTATAACCTTTTTCACATCTTATGACTGTGTAACCAAAATGTACCGAGAGAGTAATTATAACCTTTTTCACATCTTATGACTGTGTAACCCAAATGTACTGAGAGAGTAATTATAACCTTTATCACATCTTATGACTGTGTGACCCAAATGTACGGAGAAAGTAATTATAACCTTTATCACATCTTATGACTGTGTAACCCAAATGTATTGAGAGAGTAATTATGACCTTTATCACATCTTATGACTGTGTAACCCAAATGTACCGAGAGAGTGATTATAACCTTTTTCACATCTTATGACTGTGTAACCCAAATGTACCGAGAGAGTAATTATAACCTTTTTCACATCTTATGACTGTGTAACCCAAATGTACCGAGAGAGTGATTATAACCTTTATCACATCTGATGACCGTGTAACCCAAATGTAATGAGAGAGTAGATATACCTTTTTTGCACCAGATGACCGTGTGACCCAAATGTACGGAGAGAGTAATTATAACTTTTATCACATCTTTTGACTGTATAACCCAAATGTAATGAGAGAATAGTTAAGCCCTTTTTCACACCAGATGACTGTGTAACCCAAATGTACTAAAAGAGTAATTATAACCTTCATCACATCTTATGAATGTGTAACCCAAATGTACCAAGAGAGTAATTATACCCTTTATCACTTCTTATAATTGTGTAATCGAGATGTCCTGAGAGTAACTATACCCTTGGTTACACAATCATAAGAGTATAATCACTCTCTCAGAACATCTGGGTTACACAGTCATCGGGTGTGATAAAGGGTATAATTTCTGTCTCAGAATATTTGGTTTACACAGTCATCACAGGTGATAAAGGGTATAATTACTTTGTCAAAACATCTGGGTTACACAGTCATCAGTTGTGATAAAGGGCATAATCACTCTCTCAGAACATCTTGGTTACACTGTCATCATGTGTGATAAAGGTTATAATTACTCTGTATCACTGCGTAACCAAGATGTTCTGAAAGAGCAATTATACCCTTTATCACAACCAAAAACTGTGTGACCCAGATGTTCTGAGAGAGTAATTATAACCTTTATCACAACTGATGACTGTTTGACTCAGATGTTCTAAGAGTAATTATACACTTTATCACATCTGATGACTGTGTAACCCAGATGTTCTGAGAATAATTATACCCTTTATCACACCTGATGACTGTGTAACCCAGATGTTCTGAAAGAGCAATTATACCCTTTATCACAACTAATAACTGTGTGACCCAGATGTTCTGAGAGAGTAATTATAACCTTTATCCTTTATCACACCTGGTGACTGTTTAACCCAAATGTTCTGAGAGAATAATTATACCCTTTATCACAACTAATAACTGTGAGACCAGATGTTCTAAGAAAGTGATTATACCCTTTATCACAACTGATGACTGTTTGACCCAGATGTTCTGAGAGAGTAATTATACCCTTTATGACAACAATTGACCTTGTGACCCAGTTGTTCTGAGAGTAATTATACACTTTATCACATCTGATGACTGTGAAACCAAGATGTTCTGAGAATAATTATACCCTTTATCACGCCTGATGACTGTGCAACCGAGATGTTCTGAGAGAGTGATTATAACCTTATGATTGTGTAACCCTAATGTACTGAGAGATTGATTATAACCTTCATCACACCTGATGACTGTGTAACCAAGATGTTCTGTGAAAGTAATTTTACCCTTTTTCAAACCTGATGATTATGTAACCCAAATGTATTGAGAGTGTAATTACAACCTTTATCACTCCTGGTGACTGTGTAACCCAAATCTACCGAGAGAGTTATTATACCCTTATCACACCAGATCATTGTGTGACCCAAATGTACTGAGAGAGTAATTATACTCTTTTCAACACCAGATGACTTTGTAACCCAGATGTTTTGAAAGAGTAATTGTACCCTTAATCACACCTGATGATTGTGTGACCCATATGTTCCGAGAGTAATTATACCCTTTATCACACCTGATGACTGTGTAACCCAAATGAATCGAGAGAGTAATTATACCCTTTATCACACAAGATGACTGTGTAACCCAGATGTTCTGTAAGATTAATTATACCCTTTATCACAACTAATGACTGTGTGACCCAAATGTACTGAGAAAGTAATTACAACCTTTGTCACACCTGATGACAGTGTAACCCAAATGTATTGAGAGAGAAATTACACCCTTTATCACACCAGATGACTGTGTAACCCAGATGTTCTGAGAGAGTAATTATACCCTTTTTTCAAACCCGATGACTGTGTATAACATTTATCACACCAGATAGCTCTGTAACCCGGATATTCTGAAAGAGTAATTATACCCTTTATTACAACTAATGACCATGTGACCCAGATGTCCTGAGAGTAATTATAACCTTTTTCACACATGATGACTATGTAACCGAAATGTAATGAGAGAGTAATTATAACCTTTGTCACATCTAATGACTGTGTAACCCAAATGTAATAAGAGAGAAATTATAACCTTTATCACATCTGATGACTGTGTAACCCAAATGTAATGATAGTAATAATAACCTTTTTCACATCTTATGACTGTGTAACCCAAATGTAATGAGAAAGTAATTATACCCTTTATCACACCAGATGACTGTGTAACCCAAATGTCCTGAGAGAGTGATTATAACCTTTATCACATCTTATGACTGTGCGACCCAAATGTACTGAGAGAGTAATTATAACCTTTATCACATCTTATGACTGTGTAACCCAAATGTACTGAGAGAGTAGTTATACCCTTTATCACACCAGATGACTGTGTAACCCAAATGTCCTGAGAGAGTGATTATAACCTTTATCACATCTTATGACTGTGCGACCCAAATGTACAGAGTGAGTAATTATAACCTTTATCACATCTTATGACTGTGTAACCTAAATGTACTGAGAGAGTAGTTATACCCTTTATCACAAATTATAACTGTGTATCCAAAATGTACTGAAAGAGTGATTATAAACTTTATCACACCAGATGAATGTGTAGCCCAAATGTAACGAGAGAGTGATTATAACCTTTATCACATCTTATGACTGTGTGACCCAAATGTACAGACAGAGTTATTATGATCTTTATCACATCTTTTGACTGTGTGACCCCATTGAAATGAGAGATAATTTATACCCTTTGTCACACCAGATGACTGTGTAACCCAAATGTCCTGAGAGAGTTATTATAACCTTTATCACATCTTACGACTCTGTTACCCAAATGTACTGAGAGAGTGATTATAACCTTTATCACATCTTATGACTGTGTAACCCAAATGTATCGAGAGAGTAATTATACCCTTTATCACACAAGATGACTGTGTAACCCAGATGTTCTGAAACATTAATTATACCCTTTATCACAACTAATGACTGTGTGACCCAAATGTACTGAGAGAGTAATTACAACCTTTGTCACACCTGATGACAGTGTAACCCAAATGTATTGAGAGAGAAATTACACCCTTTATCACACCAAATGACTGTGTAACCCAGATGTTCTGAGAGAGTAATTATACCCTTTTTTCAAACCCGATGACTGTGTATAACATTTATCACACCAGATAGCTGTGTAACCCGGATATTTTGAAAGAGTAATTATACCCTTTATTACAACTAATGACCATGTGACCCAGATGTCCTGAGAGTAATTATAA
This sequence comes from Tegillarca granosa, assembly GCA_029721355.1. Classification (NCBI taxonomy): domain Eukaryota; kingdom Metazoa; phylum Mollusca; class Bivalvia; order Arcoida; family Arcidae; genus Tegillarca; species Tegillarca granosa. Next base: position 668,606 of record JARBDR010000920.1, on the reverse strand, counting down.
CCTTTATCACACATGATGACTGTGTAACCGAAATGTAATGAGAGAGTAATTATAACCTTTATCACATCTGATGACTGTGTAACCCAAATGTATTGAGAGAGTAATTATGACCTTTATCACATCTTATGACTGTGTAACCCAAATGTACCGAGAGAGTGATTATAACCTTTTTCACATCTTATGACTGTGTAACCAAAATGTACCGAGAGAGTAATTATAACCTTTTTCACATCTTATGACTGTGTAACACAAATGTACTGAGAGAGTGATTATAACCTTTATCACATCTTATGACTGTGTGACCCAAATGTACGGAGAAAGTAATTATAACCTTTTTCACATCTTATGACTGTGTAACCCAAATGTACTGAGAGAGTGATTATAACCTTTATCACATCTTATGACTGTGTAACCAAAATGTATCGAGAGAGTAATTATACCCTTTATCACACAAGATGACTGTGTAACCCAGATGTTCTGTAAGATTAATTATACCCTTTCTCACAACTAATGACTGTGTGACCCAAATGTACTGAGAGAGTAATTACAACCTTTGTCACACCTGATGACAGTGTAACCCAAATGTATTGAGAGAGAAATTACACCCTTTATCACACCAGATGACTGTGTAACCCAGATGTTCTGAGAGAGTAATTATACCCTTTTTTCAAACCCGATGACTGTGTATAACATTTATCACACCAGATAGCTGTGTTACCCGGATATTCTGAAAGAGTAATTATACCCTTTATTACAACTAATGACCATGTGACCCAGATGTCCTGAGAGTGATGACTGTGTAACCGAAATGTAATGAGAGAGAAATTATAACCTTTGTCACATCTAATGACTGTGTATCCCAAATGTAATGAGAGAGTAATTATAACCTTTATCACATCTGATGACTGTGTAACCGAAATGTATTGAGAGAGTAATTATGACCTTTATCACATCTTATGACTGTGTAACCCAAATGTACCGAGAGAATGATTATAACCTTTTTCACATCTTATGACTGTGTAACCCAAATGTACTGAGAGAGTAATTATAACCTTTATCACATCTTATGACTGTGTGACCCAAATGTACGGAGAAAGTAATTATAACCTTTATCACATCTTATGACTGTGTAACCCAAATGTATTGAGAGAGTAATTATGACCTTTATCACATCTTATGACTGTGTAACCCAAATGTACCGAGAGAGTGATTATAACCTTTTTCACATCTTATGACTGTGTAACCCAAATGTACCGAGAGAGTAATTATAACCTTTTTCACATCTTATGACTGTGTAACCCAAATGTACCGAGAGAGTGATTATAACCTTTATCACATCTGATGACTGTGTAACCCAAATGTAATGAGAGAGTAGATATACTTTTTTTGCACCAGATGACCGTGTGACCCAAATGTACGGAGAGAGTAATTATAACTTTTATCACATCTTTTGACTGTATAACCCAAATGTAATGAGAGAATAGTTAAACCCTTTTTCACACCAGATGACTGTGTAACCCAAATGTACTGAAAGAGTAATTATAACCTTCATCACATCTTATGAATGTGTAACCCAAATGTACCAAGAGAGTAATTATACCCTTTATCACTTCTTATAATTGTGTAATCGAGATGTCCTGAGAGTAACTATACCCTTGGTTACACAATCATAAGAATATAATCACTCTCTCAGAACATCTGGGTTACACAGTCATCGGGTGTGATAAAGGGTATAATTTCTGTCTCAGAATATTTGGTTTACACAGTCATCACAGGTGATAAAGGGTATAATTACTTTTTCAAAACATCTGGGTTACACAGTCATCAGTTGTGATAAAGGGCATAATCACTCTCTCAGAACATCTTGGTTACACTGTCATCATGTGTGATAAAGGTTATAATTACTCTGTATCACTGCGTAACCAAGATGTTCTGAAAGAGCAATTATACCCTTTATCACAACCAAAAACTGTGTGACCCAGATGTTCTGAGAGAGTAATTATAACCTTTATCACAACTGATGACTGTTTGACTCAGATGTTCTAAGAGTAATTATACACTTTATCACATCTGATGACTGTGTAACCCAGATGTTCTGAGAATAATTATACCCTTTATCACACCTGATGACTGTGTAACCCAGATGTTCTGAAAGAGCAATTATACCCTTTATCACAACTAATAACTGTGTGACCCAGATGTTCTGAGAGAGTAATTATAACCTTTATCCTTTATCACACCTGGTGACTGTTTAACCCAAATGTTCTGAGAGAATAATTATACCCTTTATCACAACTAATAACTGTGAGACCAGATGTTCTAAGAAAGTGATTATACCCTTTATCACAACTGATGACTGTTTGACCCAGATGTTCTGAGAGAGTAATTATACCCTTTATGACAACAATTGACCTTGTGACCCAGATGTTCTGAGAGTAATTATACACTTTATCACATCTAATGACTGTGAAACCCAGATGTTCTGAGAATAATTATACCCTTTATCACGCCTGATGACTGTGCAACCGAGATGTTCTGAGAGAGTGATTATAACCTTATGATTGTGTAACCCTAATGTACTGAGAGATTGATTATAACCTTCATCACACCTGATGACTGTGTAACCAAGATGTTCTGTGAAAGTAATTTTACCCTTTTTCAAACCTGATGATTGTGTAACCCAAATGTATTGAGAGTGTAATTACAACCTTTATCACTCCTGGTGACTGTGTAACCCAAATCTACCGAGAGAGTTATTATACCCTTATCACACCAGATCATTGTGTGACCCAAATGTACTGAGAGAGTAATTATACTCTTTTCAACACCAGATGACTTTGTAACCCAGATGTTTTGAAAGAGTAATTGTACCCTTAATCACACCTGATGATTGTGTGACCCATATGTTCCGAGAGTAATTATACCCTTTATCACACCTGATGACTGTGTAACCCAAATGAATCGAGAGAGTAATTATACCCTTTATCACACAAGATGACTGTGTAACCCAGATGTTCTGTAAGATTAATTATACCCTTTATCACAACTAATGACTGTGTGACCCAAATGTACTGAGAAAGTAATTACAACCTTTGTCACACCTGATGACAGTGTAACCCAAATGTATTGAGAGAGAAATTACACCCTTTATCACACCAGATGACTGTGTAACCCAGATGTTCTGAGAGAGTAATTATACCCTTTTTTCAAACCCGATGACTGTGTATAACATTTATCACACCAGATAGCTCTGTAACCCGGATATTCTGAAAGAGTAATTATACCCTTTATTACAACTAATGACCATGTGACCCAGATGTCCTGAGAGTAATTATAACCTTTTTCACACATGATGACTATGTAACCGAAATGTAATGAGAGAGTAATTATAACCTTTGTCACATCTAATGACTGTGTAACCCAAATGTAATAAGAGAGAAATTATAACCTTTATCACATCTGATGACTGTGTAACCCAAATGTAATGATAGTAATAATAACCTTTATCACATCTTAAGACTGTGTAACCCAAATGTAATGAGAAAGTAATTATACCCTTTATCACACCAGATGACTGTGTAACCCAAATGTCCTGAGAGAGTGATTATAACCTTTATCACATCTTATGACTGTGCGACCCAAATGTACTGAGAGAGTAATTATAACCTTTATCACATCTTATGACTGTGTAACCCAAATGTACTGAGAGAGTAGTTATACCCTTTATCACACCAGATGACTGTGTAACCCAAATGTCCTGAGAGAGTGATTATAACCTTTATCACATCTTATGACTGTGCGACCCAAATGTACAGAGTGAGTAATTATAACCTTTATCACATCTTATGACTGTGTAACCTAAATGTACTGAGAGAGTAGTTATACCCTTTATCACAAATTATAACTGTGTATCCAAAATGTACTGAAAGAGTGATTATAAACTTTATCACACCAGATGAATGTGTAGCCCAAATGTAACGAGAGAGTGATTATAACCTTTATCACATCTTATGACTGTGTGACCCAAATGTACAGACAGAGTTATTATGATCTTTATCACATCTTTTGACTGTGTGACCCCATTGAAATGAGAGATAATTTATACCCTTTGTCACACCAGATGACTGTGTAACCCAAATGTCCTGAGAGAGTTATTATAACCTTTATCACATCTTACGACTCTGTTACCCAAATGTACTGAGAGAGTGATTATAACCTTTATCACATCTTATGACTGTGTAACCCAAATGTATCGAGAGAGTAATTATACCCTTTATCACACAAGATGACTGTGTAACCCAGATGTTCTGAAACATTAATTATACCCTTTATCACAACTAATGACTGTGTGACCCAAATGTACTGAGAGAGTAATTACAACCTTTGTCACACCTGATGACAGTGTAACCCAAATGTATTGAGAGAGAAATTACACCCTTTATCACACCAAATGACTGTGTAACCCAGATGTTCTGAGAGAGTAATTATACCCTTTTTTCAAACCCGATGACTGTGTATAACATTTATCACACCAGATAGCTCTGTAACCCGGGTATTCTGAAAGAGTAATTATACCCTTTATTACAACTAATGACCATGTGACCCAGATGTCCTGAGAGTAATTATAACCTTTATCACACATGATGACTGTGTAACCGAAATGTAATGAGAGAGTAATTATAACCTTTATCACATCTGATGACTGTGTAACCCAAATGTATTGAGAGAGTAATTATGACCTTTATCACATCTTATGACTGTGTAACCCAAATGTACCGAGAGAGTGATTATAACCTTTTTCACATCTTATGACTGTGTAACCAAAATGTACCGAGAGAGTAATTATAACCTTTTTCACATCTTATGACTGTGTAACACAAATGTACTGAGAGAGTGATTATAACCTTTATCACATCTTATGACTGTGTGACCCAAATGTACGGAGAAAGTAATTATAACCTTTTTCACATCTTATGACTGTGTAACCAAAATGTACTGAGAGAGTGATTATAACCTTTATCACATCTTATGACTGTGTAACCAAAATGTATCGAGAGAGTAATTATACCCTTTATCACACAAGATGACTGTGTAACCCAGATGTTCTGTAAGATTAATTATACCCTTTCTCACAACTAATGACTGTGTGACCCAAATGTACTGAGAGAGTAATTACAACCTTTGTCACACCTGATGACAGTGTAACCCAAATGTATTGAGAGAGAAATTACACCCTTTATCACACCAGATGACTGTGTAACCCAGATGTTCTGAGAGAGTAATTATACCCTTTTTTCAAACCCGATGACTGTGTATAACATTTATCACACCAGATAGCTGTGTTACCCGGATATTCTGAAAGAGTAATTATACCCTTTATTACAACTAATGACCATGTGACCCAGATGTCCTGAGAGTGATGACTGTGTAACCGAAATGTAATGAGAGAGAAATTATAACCTTTGTCACATCTAATGACTGTGTATCCCAAATGTAATGAGAGAGTAATTATAACCTTTATCACATCTGATGACTGTGTAACCGAAATGTATTGAGAGAGTAATTATGACCTTTATCACATCTTATGACTGTGTAACCCAAATGTACCGAGAGAATGATTATAACCTTTTTCACATCTTATGACTGTGTAACCCAAATGTACTGAGAGAGTAATTATAACCTTTATCACATCTTATGACTGTGTGACCCAAATGTACGGAGAAAGTAATTATAACCTTTATCACATCTTATGACTGTGTAACCCAAATGTATTGAGAGAGTAATTATGACCTTTATCACATCTTATGACTGTGTAACCCAAATGTACCGAGAGAGTGATTATAACCTTTTTCACATCTTATGACTGTGTAACCCAAATGTACCGAGAGAGTAATTATAACCTTTTTCACATCTTATGACTGTGTAACCCAAATGTACCGAGAGAGTGATTATAACCTTTATCACATCTGATGACTGTGTAACCCAAATGTAATGAGAGAGTAGATATACTTTTTTTGCACCAGATGACCGTGTGACCCAAATGTACGGAGAGAGTAATTATAACTTTTATCACATCTTTTGACTGTATAACCCAAATGTAATGAGAGAATAGTTAAACCCTTTTTCACACCAGATGACTGTGTAACCCAAATGTACTGAAAGAGTAATTATAACCTTCATCACATCTTATGAATGTGTAACCCAAATGTACCAAGAGAGTAATTATACCCTTTATCACTTCTTATAATTGTGTAATCGAGATGTCCTGAGAGTAACTATACCCTTGGTTACACAATCATAAGAATATAATCACTCTCTCAGAACATCTGGGTTACACAGTCATCGGGTGTGATAAAGGGTATAATTTCTGTCTCAGAATATTTGGTTTACACAGTCATCACAGGTGATAAAGGGTATAATTACTTTTTCAAAACATCTGGGTTACACAGTCATCAGTTGTGATAAAGGGCATAATCACTCTCTCAGAACATCTTGGTTACACTGTCATCATGTGTGATAAAGGTTATAATTACTCTGTATCACTGCGTAACCAAGATGTTCTGAAAGAGCAATTATACCCTTTATCACAACCAAAAACTGTGTGACCCAGATGTTCTGAGAGAGTAATTATAACCTTTATCACAACTGATGACTGTTTGACTCAGATGTTCTAAGAGTAATTATACACTTTATCACATCTGATGACTGTGTAACCCAGATGTTCTGAGAATAATTATACCCTTTATCACACCTGATGACTGTGTAACCCAGATGTTCTGAAAGAGCAATTATACCCTTTATCACAACTAATAACTGTGTGACCCAGATGTTCTGAGAGAGTAATTATAACCTTTATCCTTTATCACACCTGGTGACTGTTTAACCCAAATGTTCTGAGAGAATAATTATACCCTTTATCACAACTAATAACTGTGAGACCAGATGTTCTAAGAAAGTGATTATACCCTTTATCACAACTGATGACTGTTTGACCCAGATGTTCTGAGAGAGTAATTATACCCTTTATGACAACAATTGACCTTGTGACCCAGATGTTCTGAGAGTAATTATACACTTTATCACATCTGATGACTGTGAAACCCAGATGTTCTGAGAATAATTATACCCTTTATCACGCCTGATGACTGTGCAACCGAGATGTTCTGAGAGAGTGATTATAACCTTATGATTGTGTAACCCTAATGTACTGAGAGATTGATTATAACCTTCATCACACCTGATGACTGTGTAACCAAGATGTTCTGTGAAAGTAATTTTACCCTTTTTCAAACCTGATGATTGTGTAACCCAAATGTATTGAGAGTGTAATTACAACCTTTATCACTCCTGGTGACTGTGTAACCCAAATCTACCGAGAGAGTTATTATACCCTTATCACACCAGATCATTGTGTGACCCAAATGTACTGAGAGAGTAATTATACTCTTTTCAACACCAGATGACTTTGTAACCCAGATGTTTTGAAAGAGTAATTGTACCCTTAATCACACCTGATGATTGTGTGACCCATATGTTCCGAGAGTAATTATACCCTTTATCACACCTGATGACTGTGTAACCCAAATGAATCGAGAGAGTAATTATACCCTTTATCACACAAGATGACTGTGTAACCCAGATGTTCTGTAAGATTAATTATACCCTTTATCACAACTAATGACTGTGTGACCCAAATGTACTGAAAGAGTAATTACAACCTTTATCACATCTTATGACTGTGTAACCCAAATGTATCGAGAGAGTAATTATACCCTTTATCACACAAGATGACTGTGTAACCCAGATGTTCTGAAAGATTAATTATACCCTTTATCACAACTAATGACTGTTTGACACAAATGTACTGAGAGAGTAATTACAACCTTTGTCACACCTGATGACAGTGTAACCCAAATGTATTGAGAGAGAAATTACACCCTTTATCACACCAAATGACTGTGTAACCCAGATGTTCTGAGAGAGTAATTATACCCTTTTTTCAAACCCGATGACTGTGTATAACATTTATCACACCAGATAGCTGTGTAACCCGGATATTCTGAAAGAGTAATTATACCCTTTATTACAACTAATGACCATGTGACCCAGATGTCCTGAGAGTAATTATAACCTTTATCACACATGATGACTGTGTAACCGAAATGTAATGAGAGAGTAATTATAACCTTTATCACATCTGATGACTGTGTAACCCAAATGTATTGAGAGAGTAATTATGACCTTTATCACATCTTATGACTGTGTAACCCAAATGTACCGAGAGAGTGATTATAACCTTTTTCACATCTAATGACTGTGTAACCAAAATGTACTGAGAGAGTAATTATAACCTTTTTCACATCTTATGACTGTGTAACACAAATGTACTGAGAGAGTGAGTATAACCTTTATCACATCTTATGACTGTGTGACCCAAATGTACGGAGAAAGTAATTATAACATTTTTCACATCTTATGACTGTGTAACCAAAATGTACCGAGAGAGTAATTATAACCTTTTTCACATCTTATGACTGTGTAACACAAATGTACTGAGAGAGTGATTATAACCTTTATCACATCTTATGACTGTGTAACCAAAATGTATCGAGAGAGTAATTATACCCTTTATCACACCTGATGATTGTGTGACCCATATGTTCCGAGAGTAATTATACCCTTTATCACACCTGATGACTGTGTAACCCAGATGTTTTGAAAGAGTAATTGTACCCTTTATCACACCTGATGATTGTGTGACCCATATGTTCCGAGAGTAATTATACCCTTTATCACACCTGATGACTGTGTAACCAAAATGTATCGAGAGATTAATTATACCCTTTATCACACAAGATGACTGTGTAACCCAGATGTTCTGTAAGATTAATTATACCCTTTATCACAACTAATGACTGTGTGACCCAAATTTACTGAGAAAGTAATTACAACCTTTGTCACACCTGATGACAGTGTAACCCAAATGTATTGAGAGAGAAATTACACCCTTTATCACACCAGATGACTGTGTAACCCAGATGTTCTGAGAGAGTAATTATACCCTTTTTTCAAACCCGATGACTGTGTATAACATTTATCACACCAGATAGCTGTGTAACCCGGATATTCTGAAAGAGTAATTATACCCTTTATTACAACTAATGACCATGTGACCCAGATGTCCTGAGAGTAATTATAACCTTTATCACACATGATGACTATGTAACCGAAATGTAATGAGAGAGTAATTATAACCTTTGTCACATCTAATGACTGTGTAACCCAAATGTAATAAGAGAGATATTATAACTTTTATCACATCTGATGACTGTGTAACCCAAATGTAATGATAGTAATAATAACCTTTATCACATCTTAAGACTGTGTAACCCAAATGTAATGAGAAAGTAATTATACCCTTTATCACACCAGATGACTGTGTAACCCAAATGTCCTGAGAGAGTGATTATAACCTTTATCACATCTTATGACTGTGCGACCCAAATGTACTGAGAGAGTAATTATAACCTTTATCACATCTTATGACTGTGTAACCCAAATGTACTGAGAGAGTAGTTATACCCTTTATCACACCAGATGACTGTGTAACCCAAATGTCCTGAGAGAGTGATTATAACCTTTATCACATCTTATGACTGTGCGACCCAAATGTACAGAGTGAGTAATTATAACCTTAATCACATCTTATGACTGTGTAACCTAAATGTACTGAGAGAGTAGTTATACCCTTTATCACATCTTATAACTGTGTAACCAAAATGTACTGAAAGAGTGATCATAAACTTTATTACACCAGATGAATGTGTAGCCCAAATGTAACGAGAGAGTGATTATAACCTTTATCACATCTTATGACTGTGTGACCCAAATGTACAGACAGAGTTATTATGATCTTTATCACATCTTTTGACTGTGTGACCCCATTGAAATGAGAGAGAATTTATACCCTTTGTCACACCAGATGACTGTGTAACCCAAATGTCCTGAGAGAGTTATTATAACCTTTATCACATCTTACGACTCTGTTACCCAAATGTACTGAGAGAGTGATTATAACCTTTATCACATCTTATGACTGTGTAACCCAAATGTATCGAGAGAGTAATTATACCCTTTATCACACAAGATGACTGTGTAACCCAGATGTTCTGAAAGATTAATTATACCCTTTATCACAACTAATGACTGTGTGACCCAAATGTACTGAGAAAGTAATTACAACCTTTGTCACACCTGATGACAGTGTAACCCAAATGTATTGAGAGAGAAATTACACCCTTTATCACACCAGATGACTGTGTAACCCAGATGTTCTGAGAGAGTAATTATACCCTTTTTTAAAACCCGATGACTGTGTATAACATTTATCACACCAGATAGCTGTATAACCCGGATATTCTGAAAGAGTAATTATACCCTTTATTACAACTAATGACCATGTGACCCAGATGTCCTGAGAGTAATTATACCCTTTATCACACATGATGACTGTGTAACCCAGATGTTCTGAAAGAGCAATTATACCCTTTATCACAACTATTAACTGTGTGACCCAGATGTTCTGAGAGAGTAATTATAACCTTTATCCTTTATCACACCTGGTGACTGTTTAACCCAAATGTTCTGAGAGAATAATTATACCCTTTATCACAACTAATAACTGTGAGACCAGATGTTCTAAGAAAGTGATTATACCCTTTATCACAACTGATGACTGTTTGACCCAGATGTTCTGAGAGAGTAATTATACCCTTTATGACAACAATTGACCTTGTGACCCAGATGTTCTGAGAGTAATTATACACTTTATCACATCTGATGACTGTGAAACCCAGATGTTCTGAGAATAATTATACCCTTTATCACGCCTGATGACTGTGCCAACCGAGATGTTCTGAGAGAGTGATTATAACCTTATGATTGTGTAACCCTAATGTACTGAGAGATTGATTATAACCTTCATCACACCTGATGACTGTGTAACCAAGATGTTCTGTGAAAGTAATTTTACCCTTTTTCAAACCTGATGATTGTGTAACCCAAATGTATTGAGAGTGTAATTACAACCTTTATCACTCCTGGTGACTGTGTAACCCAAATCTACCGAGAGAGTTATTATACCCTTATCACACCAGATCATTGTGTGACCCAAATGTACTGAGAGAGTAATTATACTCTTTTCAACACCAGATGACTTTGTAACCCAGATGTTTTGAAAGAGTAATTGTACCCTTAATCACACCTGATGATTGTGTGACCCATATGTTCCGAGAGTAATTATACCCTTTATCACACCTGATGACTGTGTAACCCAAATGAATCGAGAGAGTAATTATACCCTTTATCACACAAGATGACTGTGTAACCCAGATGTTCTGTAAGAATAATTATACCCTTTATCACAACTAATGACTGTGTGACCCAAATGTACTGAAAGAGTAATTACAACCTTTATCACATCTTATGACTGTGTAACCCAAATGTAACGAGAGAGTAATTATACCCTTTATCACACAAGATGACTGTGTAACCCAGATGTTCTGAAACATTAATTATACCCTTTATCACAACTAATGACTGTGTGACCCAAATGTACTGAGAGAGTAATTACAACCTTTGTCACACCTGATGACAGTGTAACCCAAATGTATTGAGAGAGAAATTACACCCTTTATCACACCAAATGACTGTGTAACCCAGATGTTCTGAGAGAGTAATTATACCCTTTTTTCAAACCCGATGACTGTGTATAACATTTATCACACCAGATAGCTGTGTAACCCGGATATTCTGAAAGAGTAATTATACCCTTTATTACAACTAATGACCATGTGACCCAGATGTCCTGAGAGTAATTATAACCTTTATCACACATGATGACTGTGTAACCGAAATGTAATGAGAGAGTAATTATAACCTTTATCACATCTGATGACTGTGTAACCCAAATGTATTGAGAGAGTAATTATGACCTTTATCACATCTTATGACTGTGTAACCCAAATGTACCGAGAGAGTGATTATAACCTTTTTCACATCTAATGACTGTGTAACCAAAATGTACCGAGAGAGTAATTATAACCTTTTTCACATCTTATGACTGTGTAACACAAATGTACTGAGAGAGTGAGTATAACCTTTATCACATCTTATGACTGTGTGACCCAAATGTACGGAGAAAGTAATTATAACCTTTTTCACATCTTATGACTGTGTAACCCAAATGTACTGAGAGAGTGATTATAACCTTTATCACATCTTATGACTGTGTAACCAAAATGTATCGAGAGAGTAATTATACCCTTTATCACACCTGATGATTGTGTGACCCATATGTTCCGAGAGTAATTATACCCTTTATCACACCTGATGACTGTGTAACCCAGATGTTTTGAAAGAGTAATTGTACCCTTTATCACACCTGATGATTGTGTGACCCATATGTTCCGAGAGTAATTATACCCTTTATCACACCTGATGACTGTGTAACCAAAATGTATCGAGAGATTAATTATACCCTTTATCACACAAGATGACTGTGTAACCCAGATGTTCTGTAAGATTAATTATACCCTTTATCACAACTAATGACTGTGTGACCCAAATTTACTGAGAAAGTAATTACAACCTTTGTCACACCTGATGACAGTGTAACCCAAATGTATTGAGAGAGAAATTACACCCTTTATCACACCAGATGACTGTGTAACCCAGATGTTCTGAGAGAGTAATTATACCCTTTTTTCAAACCCGATGACTGTGTATAACATTTATCACACCAGATAGCTGTGTAACCCGGATATTCTGAAAGAGTAATTATACCCTTTATTACAACTAATGACCATGTGACCCAGATGTCCTGAGAGTAATTATAACCTTTATCACACATGATGACTATGTAACCGAAATGTAATGAGAGAGTAATTATAACCTTTGTCACATCTAATGACTGTGTAACCCAAATGTAATAAGAGAGATATTATAACTTTTATCACATCTGATGACTGTGTAACCCAAATGTAATGATAGTAATAATAACCTTTATCACATCTTAAGACTGTGTAACCCAAATGTAATGAGAAAGTAATTATACCCTTTATCACACCAGATGACTGTGTAACCCAAATGTCCTGAGAGAGTGATTATAACCTTTATCACATCTTATGACTGTGCGACCCAAATGTACTGAGAGAGTAATTATAACCTTTATCACATCTTATGACTGTGTAACCCAAATGTACTGAGAGAGTAGTTATACCCTTTATCACACCAGATGACTGTGTAACCCAAATGTCCTGAGAGAGTGATTATAACCTTTATCACATCTTATGACTGTGCGACCCAAATGTACAGAGTGAGTAATTATAACCTTAATCACATCTTATGACTGTGTAACCTAAATGTACTGAGAGAGTAGTTATACCCTTTATCACATCTTATAACTGTGTAACCAAAATGTACTGAAAGAGTGATCATAAACTTTATCACACCAGATGAATGTGTAGCCCAAATGTAACGAGAGAGTGATTATAACCTTTATCACATCTTATGACTGTGTGACCCAAATGTACAGACAGAGTTATTATGATCTTTATCACATCTTTTGACTGTGTGACCCCATTGAAATGAGAGAGAATTTATACCCTTTGTCACACCAGATGACTGTGTAACCCAAATGTCCTGAGAGAGTTATTATAACCTTTATCACATCTTACGACTCTGTTACCCAAATGTACTGAGAGAGTGATTATAACCTTTATCACATCTTATGACTGTGTAACCCAAATGTATCGAGAGAGTAATTATACCCTTTATCACACAAGATGACTGTGTAACCCAGATGTTCTGAAAGATTAATTATACCCTTTATCACAACTAATGACTGTGTGACCCAAATGTACTGAGAGAGTAATTACAACCTTTGTCACACCTGATGACAGTGTAACCCAAATGTATTGAGAGAGAAATTACACCCTTTATCACACCAGATGACTGTGTAACCCAGATGTTCTGAGAGAGTAATTATACCCTTTTTTAAAACCCGATGACTGTGTATAACATTTATCACACCAGATAGCTGTATAACCCGGATATTCTGAAAGAGTAATTATACCCTTTATTACAACTAATGACCATGTGACCCAGATGTCCTGAGAGTAATTATACCCTTTATCACACATGATGACTGTGTAACCCAGATGTTCTGAAAGAGCAATTATACCCTTTATCACAACTATTAACTGTGTGACCCAGATGTTCTGAGAGAGTAATTATAACCTTTATCCTTTATCACACCTGGTGACTGTTTAACCCAAATGTTCTGAGAGAATAATTATACCCTTTATCACAACTAATAACTGTGAGACCAGATGTTCTAAGAAAGTGATTATACCCTTTATCACAACTGATGACTGTTTGACCCAGATGTTCTGAGAGAGTAATTATACCCTTTATGACAACAATTGACCTTGTGACCCAGATGTTCTGAGAGTAATTATACACTTTATCACATCTGATGACTGTGAAACCCAGATGTTCTGAGAATAATTATACCCTTTATCACGCCTGATGACTGTGCCAACCGAGATGTTCTGAGAGAGTGATTATAACCTTATGATTGTGTAACCCTAATGTACTGAGAGATTGATTATAACCTTCATCACACCTGATGACTGTGTAACCAAGATGTTCTGTGAAAGTAATTTTACCCTTTTTCAAACCTGATGATTGTGTAACCCAAATGTATTGAGAGTGTAATTACAACCTTTATCACTCCTGGTGACTGTGTAACCCAAATCTACCGAGAGAGTTATTATACCCTTATCACACCAGATCATTGTGTGACCCAAATGTACTGAGAGAGTAATTATACTCTTTTCAACACCAGATGACTTTGTAACCCAGATGTTTTGAAAGAGTAATTGTACCCTTAATCACACCTGATGATTGTGTGACCCATATGTTCCGAGAGTAATTATACCCTTTATCACACCTGATGACTGTGTAACCCAAATGAATCGAGAGAGTAATTATACCCTTTATCACACAAGATGACTGTGTAACCCAGATGTTCTGTAAGATTAATTATACCCTTTATCACAACTAATGACTGTGTGACCCAAATGTACTGAAAGAGTAATTACAACCTTTATCACATCTTATGACTGTGTAACCCAAATGTAACGAGAGAGTAATTATACCCTTTATCACACAAGATGACTGTGTAACCCAGATGTTCTGAAACATTAATTATACCCTTTATCACAACTAATGACTGTGTGACCCAAATGTACTGAGAGAGTAATTACAACCTTTGTCACACCTGATGACAGTGTAACCCAAATGTATTGAGAGAGAAATTAAACCCTTTATCACACCAAATGACTGTGTAACCCAGATGTTCTGAGAGAGTAATTATACCCTTTTTTCAAACCCGATGACTGTGTATAACATTTATCACACCAGATAGCTGTGTAACCCGGATATTCTGAAAGAGTAATTATACCCTTTATTACAACTAATGACCATGTGACCCAGATGTCCTGAGAGTAATTATAACCTTTATCACACATGATGACTGTGTAACCGAAATGTAATGAGAGAGTAATTATAACCTTTATCACATCTGATGACTGTGTAACCCAAATGTATTGAGAGAGTAATTATGACCTTTATCACATCTTATGACTGTGTAACCCAAATGTACCGAGAGAGTGATTATAACCTTTTTCACATCTAATGACTGTGTAACCAAAATGTACCGAGAGAGTAATTATAACCTTTTTCACATCTTATGACTGTGTAACACAAATGTACTGAGAGAGTGAGTATAACCTTTATCACATCTTATGACTGTGTGACCCAAATGTACGGAGAAAGTAATTATAACCTTTTTCACATCTTATGACTGTGTAACCCAAATGTACTGAGAGAGTGATTATAACCTTTATCACATCTTATGACTGTGTAACCAAAATGTATCGAGAGAGTAATTATACCCTTTATCACACCTGATGATTGTGTGACCGATATGTTCCGAGAGTAATTATACCCTTTATCACACCTGATGACTGTGTAACCCAGATGTTTTGAAAGAGTAATTGTACCCTTTATCACACCTGATGATTGTGTGACCCATATGTTCCGAGAGTAATTATACCCTTTATCACACCTGATGACTGTGTAACCAAAATGTATCGAGAGATTAATTATACCCTTTATCACACAAGATGACTGTGTAACCCAGATGTTCTGTAAGATTAATTATACCCTTTATCACAACTAATGACTGTGTGACCCAAATTTACTGAGAAAGTAATTACAACCTTTGTCACACCTGATGACAGTGTAACCCAAATGTATTGAGAGAGAAATTACACCCTTTATCACACCAGATGACTGTGTAACCCAGATGTTCTGAGAGAGTAATTATACCCTTTTTTCAAACCCGATGACTGTGTATAACATTTATCACACCAGATAGCTGTGTAACCCGGATATTCTGAAAGAGTAATTATACCCTTTATTACAACTAATGACCATGTGACCCAGATGTCCTGAGAGTAATTATAACCTTTATCACACATGATGACTATGTAACCGAAATGTAATGAGAGAGTAATTATAACCTTTGTCACATCTAATGACTGTGTAACCCAAATGTAATAAGAGAGATATTATAACTTTTATCACATCTGATGACTGTGTAACCCAAATGTAATGATAGTAATAATAACCTTTATCACATCTTAAGACTGTGTAACCCAAATGTAATGAGAAAGTAATTATACCCTTTATCACACCAGATGACTGTGTAACCCAAATGTCCTGAGAGAGTGATTATAACCTTTATCACATCTTATGACTGTGCGACCCAAATGTACTGAGAGAGTAATTATAACCTTTATCACATCTTATGACTGTGTAACCCAAATGTACTGAGAGAGTAGTTATACCCTTTATCACACCAGATGACTGTGTAACCCAAATGTCCTGAGAGAGTGATTATAACCTTTATCACATCTTATGACTGTGCGACCCAAATGTACAGAGTGAGTAATTATAACCTTAATCACATCTTATGACTGTGTAACCTAAATGTACTGAGAGAGTAGTTATACCCTTTATCACATCTTATAACTGTGTAACCAAAATGTACTGAAAGAGTGATCATAAACTTTATCACACCAGATGAATGTGTAGCCCAAATGTAACGAGAGAGTGATTATAACCTTTATCACATCTTATGACTGTGTGACCCAAATGTACAGACAGAGTTATTATGATCTTTATCACATCTTTTGACTGTGTGACCCCATTGAAATGAGAGAGAATTTATACCCTTTGTCACACCAGATGACTGTGTAACCCAAATGTCCTGAGAGAGTTATTATAACCTTTATCACATCTTACGACTCTGTTACCCAAATGTACTGAGAGAGTGATTATAACCTTTATCACATCTTATGACTGTGTAACCCAAATGTATCGAGAGAGTAATTATACCCTTTATCACACAAGATGACTGTGTAACCCAGATGTTCTGAAAGATTAATTATACCCTTTATCACAACTAATGACTGTGTGACCCAAATGTACTGAGAGAGTAATTACAACCTTTGTCACACCTGATGACAGTGTAACCCAAATGTATTGAGAGAGAAATTACACCCTTTATCACACCAGATGACTGTGTAACCCAGATGTTCTGAGAGAGTAATTATACCCTTTTTTAAAACCCGATGACTGTGTATAACATTTATCACACCAGATAGCTGTATAACCCGGATATTCTGAAAGAGTAATTATACCCTTTATTACAACTAATGACCATGTGACCCAGATGTCCTGAGAGTAATTATACCCTTTATCACACATGATGACTGTGTAACCCAGATGTTCTGAAAGAGCAATTATACCCTTTATCACAACTATTAACTGTGTGACCCAGATGTTCTGAGAGAGTAATTATAACCTTTATCCTTTATCACACCTGGTGACTGTTTAACCCAAATGTTCTGAGAGAATAATTATACCCTTTATCACAACTAATAACTGTGAGACCAGATGTTCTAAGAAAGTGATTATACCCTTTATCACAACTGATGACTGTTTGACCCAGATGTTCTGAGAGAGTAATTATACCCTTTATGACAACAATTGACCTTGTGACCCAGATGTTCTGAGAGTAATTATACACTTTATCACATCTGATGACTGTGAAACCCAGATGTTCTGAGAATAATTATACCCTTTATCACGCCTGATGACTGTGCCAACCGAGATGTTCTGAGAGAGTGATTATAACCTTATGATTGTGTAACCCTAATGTACTGAGAGATTGATTATAACCTTCATCACACCTGATGACTGTGTAACCAAGATGTTCTGTGAAAGTAATTTTACCCTTTTTCAAACCTGATGATTGTGTAACCCAAATGTATTGAGAGTGTAATTACAACCTTTATCACTCCTGGTGACTGTGTAACCCAAATCTACCGAGAGAGTTATTATACCCTTATCACACCAGATCATTGTGTGACCCAAATGTACTGAGAGAGTAATTATACTCTTTTCAACACCAGATGACTTTGTAACCCAGATGTTTTGAAAGAGTAATTGTACCCTTAATCACACCTGATGATTGTGTGACCCATATGTTCCGAGAGTAATTATACCCTTTATCACACCTGATGACTGTGTAACCCAAATGAATCGAGAGAGTAATTATACCCTTTATCACACAAGATGACTGTGTAACCCAGATGTTCTGTAAGATTAATTATACCCTTTATCACAACTAATGACTGTGTGACCCAAATGTACTGAAAGAGTAATTACAACCTTTATCACATCTTATGACTGTGTAACCCAAATGTAACGAGAGAGTAATTATACCCTTTATCACACAAGATGACTGTGTAACCCAGATGTTCTGAAACATTAATTATACCCTTTATCACAACTAATGACTGTGTGACCCAAATGTACTGAGAGAGTAATTACAACCTTTGTCACACCTGATGACAGTGTAACCCAAATGTATTGAGAGAGAAATTACACCCTTTATCACACCAAATGACTGTGTAACCCAGATGTTCTGAGAGAGTAATTATACCCTTTTTTCAAACCTGATGACTGTGTATAACATTTATCACACCAGATAGCTGTGTAACCCGGATATTCTGAAAGAGTAATTAAACCCTTTATTACAACTAATGACCATGTGACCCAGATGTCCTGAGAGTAATTATAACCTTTATCACACATGATGACTGTGTAACCGAAATGTAATGAGAGAGTAATTATAACCTTTATCACATCTGATGACTGTGTAACCCAAATGTACCGAGAGAGTGATTATAACCTTTTTCACATCTTATGACTGTGTAACCAAAATGTACCGAGAGAGTAATTATAACCTTTTTCACATCTTATGACTGTGTAACACAAATGTACTGAGAGAGTGATTATAACCTTTATCACATCTTATGACTGTGTGACCCAAATGTACGGAGAAAGTAATTATAACCTTTTTCACATCTTATGACTGTGTAACCCAAATGTACTGAGAGAGTGATTATAACCTTTATCACATCTTATGACTGTGTAACCAAAATGTATCGAGAGAGTAATTATACCCTTTATCACACCTGATGATTGTGTGACCCATATGTTCCGAGAGTAATTATACCCTTTATCACACCTGATGACTGTGTAACCCAGATGTTTTGAAAGAGTAATTGTACCCTTTATCACACCTGATGATTGTGTGACCCATATGTTCCGAGAGTAATTATACCCTTTATCACACCTGATGACTGTGTAACCAAAATGTATCGAGAGATTAATTATACCCTTTATCACACAAGATGACTGTGTAACCCAGATGTTCTGTAAGATTAATTATACCCTTTATCACAACTAATGACTGTGTGACCCAAATGTACTGAGAAAGTAATTACAACCTTTGTCACACCTGATGACAGTGTAACCCAAATGTATTGAGAGAGAAATTACACCCTTTATCACACCAGATGACTGTGTAACCCAGATGTTCTGAGAGAGTAATTATACCCTTTTTTCAAACCCGATGACTGTGTATAACATTTATCACACCAGATAGCCGTGTAACCCGGATATTCTGAAAGAGTAATTATATCCTTTATTACAACTAATGACCATGTGACCCAGATGTCCTGAGAGTAATTATAACCTTTATCACACATGATGACTATGTAACCGAAATGTAATGAGAGAGTAATTATAACCTTTGTCACATCTAATGACTGTGTAACCCAAATGTAATAAGAGAGATATTATAACTTTTATCACATCTGATGACTGTGTAACCCAAATGTAATGATAGTAATAATAACCTTTATCACATCTTAAGACTGTGTAACCCAAATGTAATGAGAAAGTAATTATACCCTTTATCACACCAGATGACTGTGTAACCCAAATGTCCTGAGAGAGTTATTATAACCTTTATCACATCTTATGACTGTGCGACCCAAATGTACTGAGAGAGTAATTATAACCTTTATCACATCTTATGACTGTGTAACCCAAATGTACTGAGAGAGTAGTTATACCCTTTATCACACCAGATGACTGTGTAACCCAAATGTCCTGAAAGAGTGATTATAACCTTTATCACATCTTATGACTGTGCGACCCAAATGTACAGAGTGAGTAATTATAACCTTAATCACATCTTATGACTGTGTAACCTAAATGTACTGAGAGAGTAGTTATACCCTTTATCACATCTTATAACTGTGTAACCAAAATGTACTGAAAGAGTGATCATAAACTTTATCACACCAGATGAATGTGTAGCCCAAATGTAACGAGAGAGTGATTATAACCTTTATCACATCTTATGACTGTGTGACCCAAATGTACAGACAGAGTTATTATGATCTTTATCTCATCTTTTGACTGTGTGACCCCATTGAAATGAGAGAGAATTTATACCCTTTGTCACACCAGATGACTGTGTAACCCAAATGTCCTGAGAGAGTTATTATAACCTTTATCACATCTTACGACTCTGTTACCCAAATGTACTGAGAGAGTGATTATAACCTTTATCACATCTTATGACTGTGTAACCCAAATGTATCGAGAGAGTAATTATACCCTTTATCACACAAGATGACTGTGTAACCCAGATGTTCTGAAAGATTAATTATACCCTTTATTACAACTAATGACCATGTGACCCAGATGTCCTGAGAGTAATTATACCCTTTATCACACATGATGACTGTGTAACCGAAATGTAATGAGAGAGTAATTATAACCTTTATCACATCTGATGACTGTGTAACCCAAATGTATTGAGAGAGTTATTATGACCTTTATCACATCTTATGACTGTGTAACCCAAATGTATCGAGAGAGTGATTATAACCTTTTTCACATCTTATGACTGTGTAACCAAAATGTACCGAGAGAGTAATTATAACCTTTTTCACATCTTATGACTGTGTAACACAAATGTACTGAGAGAGTGATTATAACCTTTATCACATCTTATGACTGTGTGACCCAAATGTACGGAGAAAATAATTATAACCTTTTTCACATCTTATGACTGTGTAACCCAAATGTACTGAGAGAGTGATTATAACCTTTATCACATCTTATGACTGTGTAACCAAAATGTATCGAGAGAGTAATTATACCCTTTATCACACAAGATGACTGTGTAACCCAGATGTTCTCTAAGATTAATTATACCCTTTATCACAACTAATGACTGTGTGACCCAAATGTACTGAGAGAGTAATTACAACCTTTGTCACACCTGATGACAGTGTAACCCAAATGTATTGAGAGAGAAATTACACCCTTTATCACACCATATGACTGTGTAACCCAGATGTTCTGAGAGAGTAATTATACCCTTTTTTCAAACCCGATGACTGTGTATAACATTTATCACACCAGATAGCTGTGTAACCCGGATATTCTGAAAGAGTAATTATACCCTTTATTACAACTAATGACCATGTGACCCAGATGTCCTGAGAGTAATTATACCCTTTATCACACATGATGACTGTGTAACCGAAATGTAATGAGAGAGTAATTATAACCTTTATCACATCTGATGACTGTGTAACCCAAATGTATTGAGAGAGTAATTATGACCTTTATCACATCTTATGACTGTGTAACCCAAATGTACCGAGAGAATGATTATAACCTTTTTCACATCTTATGACTGTGTAACCAAAATGTACCGAGAGAGTAATTATAACCTTTTTCACATCTTATGACTGTGTAACCCAAATGTACTAAGAGAGTAATTATAACCTTTATCACATCTTATGACTGTGTGACCCAAATGTACGGAGAAAGTAATTATAACCTTTATCACATCTTACGACTGTGTAACCCAAATGTATTGAGAGAGTAATTATGACCTTTATCACATCTTATGACTGTGTAACCCAAATGTACCGAGAGAGTGATTATAACCTTTTTCACATCTTATGACTGTGTAACCCAAATGTACCGAGAGAGTAATTATAACCTTTTTCACATCTTATGACTGTGTAACCCAAATGTACCGAGAGAGTGATTATAACCTTTATCACATCTGATGACTGTGTAACCCAAATGTAATGAGAGAGTAGATATACCTTTTTTGCACCAGATGACCGTGTGACCCAAATGTACGGAGAGAGTAATTATAACTTTTATCACATCTTTTGACTGTATAACCCAAATGTAATGAGAGAATAGTTAAACCCTTTTTCACACCAGATGACTGTGTAACCCAAATGTACTAAAAGAGTAATTATAACCTTCATCACATCTTATGAATGTGTAACCCAAATGTACCAAGAGAGTAATTATACCCTTTATCACTTCTTATAATTGTGTAATCGAGATGTCCTGAGAGTAACTATACCCTTGGTTACACAATCATAAGAGTATAATCACTCTCTCAGAACATCTGGGTTACACAGTCATCGGGTGTGATAAAGGGTATAATTTCTGTCTCAGAATATTTGGTTTACACAGTCATCACAGGTGATAAAGGGTATAATTACTTTTTCAAAACATCTGGGTTACACAGTCATCAGTTGTGATAAAGGGCATAATCACTCTCTCAGAACATCTTGGTTACACTGTCATCATGTGTGATAAAGGTTATAATTACTCTGTATCACTGCGTAACCAAGATGTTCTGAAAGAGCAATTATACCCTTTATCACAACCAAAAACTGTGTGACCCAGATGTTCTGAGAGAGTAATTATAACCTTTATCACAACTGATGACTGTTTGACTCAGATGTTCTAAGAGTAATTATACACTTTATCACATCTGATGACTGTGTAACCCAGATGTTCTGAGAATAATTATACCCTTTATCACACCTGATGACTGTGTAACCCAGATGTTCTGAAAGAGCAATTATACCCTTTATCACAACTAATAACTGTGTGACCCAGATGTTCTGAGAGAGTAATTATAACCTTTATCCTTTATCACACCTGGTGACTGTTTAACCCAAATGTTCTGAGAGAATAATTATACCCTTTATCACAACTAATAACTGTGAGACCAGATGTTCTAAGAAAGTGATTATACCCTTTATCACAACTGATGACTGTTTGACCCAGATGTTCTGAGAGAGTAATTATACCCTTTATGACAACAATTGACCTTGTGACCCAGATGTTCTGAGAGTAATTATACACTTTATCACATCTGATGACTGTGAAACCCAGATGTTCTGAGAATAATTATACCCTTTATCACGCCTGATGACTGTGCAACCGAGATGTTCTGAGAGAGTGATTATAACCTTATGATTGTGTAACCCTAATATACTGAGAGATTGATTATAACCTTCATCACACCTGATGACTGTGTAACCAAGATGTTCTGTGAAAGTAATTTTACCCTTTTTCAAACCTGATGACTGTGTAACCCAAATGTACTGAGAGTGTAATTACAACCTTTATCACTCCTGGTGACTGTGTAACCCAAATCTACCGAGAGAGTTATTATACCCTTATCACACCAGATCATTGTGTGACCCAAATGTACTGAGAGAGTAATTATACTCTTTTCAAGACCAGATGACTTTGTAACCCAGATGTTCTGAAAGAGTAATTGTACCCTTTATCACACCTGATGATTGTGTGACCCATATGTTCCGAGAGTAATTATACCCTTTATCACACCTGATGACTGTGTTACCCAAATGTATCGAGAGAGTAATTATACCCTTTATCACACAAGATGACTGTGTAACCCAGATGTTCTGAAAGATTAATTATACCCTTTATCACAACTAATGACTGTGTGACCCAAATGTACTGAGAGAGTAATTACAACCTTTGTCACACCTGATGACAGTGTAACCCAAATGTATTGAGAGAGAAATTACACCCTTTATCACACCAGATGACTGTGTTACCCAGATGTTCTGAGAGAGTAATTATACCCTTTTTTCAAACCCGATGACTGTGTATAACATTTACCACACCAGATAGCTGTGTAACCCGGATATTCTGAAAGAGTAATTATACCCTTTATTACAACTAATGACCATGTGACCCAGATGTCCTGAGAGTAATTATACCCTTTATCACACATGATGACTGTGTAACCGAAATGTAATGAGAGAGTAATTATAACCTTTGTCACATCTAATGACTGTGTATCCCAAATGTAATGAGAGAGTAATTATAACCTTTGTCACATCTAATGACTGTGTATCCCAAATGTAATGAGAGAGTAATTATAACCTTTATCACACCAGATGACTGTGTAACCCAAATGTCCTGAGAGAGTGATTATAACCTTTATCACATCTTATGACTGTGTGACCCAAATGTACAGAGAGAGTAAGTATAACCTTTATCACATCTTAAGACTGTGTAACCCAAATGTACTGAGAGAGTAGTTATACCCTTTATCACATCTTATGACTGTGTAACCCAAATGTAATTCATGAGAGAGTAGTTATACCCTTTATCACACCAGATGACTGTGTAACCCAAATGTCTTGAGAGAGTGATTATAACCTTTATCACATCTTATGACTGTGTGACCCAAATGTACAGAGAGAGTAAGTATAACCTTTATCACATCTTAAGACTGTGTAACCCAAATGTACTGAGAGAGTAGTTATACCCTTTATCACATCTTATAACTGTGTAACCCAAATGTACTGAAAGAGTGATTATAAACTTTATCACACCAGATGAATGTGTAGCCCAAATGTACCGAGAGAGTGATTATAACCTTTATCACATCTTATGACTGTGTGACCCAAATGTACCAAGAGAGTAATTATACCCTTTATCACTTCTTATAATTGTGTAATCGAGATGTCCTGAGAGTAACTATACCCTTGGTTACACAATCATAAGAGTATAATCACTCTCTCAGAACATCTGGGTTACACAGTCATCGGGTGTGATAAAGGGTATAATTTCTGTCTCAGAATATTTGGTTTACACAGTCATCACAGGTGATAAAGGGTATAATTACTTTTTCAAAACATCTGGGTTACACAGTCATCAGTTGTGATAAAGGGCATAATCACTCTCTCAGAACATCTTGGTTACACTGTCATCATGTGTGATAAAGGTTATAATTACTCTGTATCACTGCGTAACCAAGATGTTCTGAAAGAGCAATTATACCCTTTATCACAACCAAAAACTGTGTGACCCAGATGTTCTGAGAGAGTAATTATAACCTTTATCACAACTGATGACTGTTTGACTCAGATGTTCTAAGAGTAATTATACACTTTATCACATCTGATGACTGTGTAACCCAGATGTTCTGAGAATAATTATACCCTTTATCACACCTGATGACTGTGTAACCCAGATGTTCTGAAAGAGCAATTATACCCTTTATCACAACTAATAACTGTGTGACCCAGATGTTCTGAGAGAGTAATTATAACCTTTATCCTTTATCACACCTGGTGACTGTTTAACCCAAATGTTCTGAGAGAATAATTATACCCTTTATCACAACTAATAACTGTGAGACCAGATGTTCTAAGAAAGTGATTATACCCTTTATCACAACTGATGACTGTTTGACCCAGATGTTCTGAGAGAGTAATTATACCCTTTATGACAACAATTGACCTTGTGACCAAGATGTTCTGAGAGTAATTATACACTTTATCACATCTGATGACTGTGAAACCCAGATGTTCTGAGAATAATTATACCCTTTATCACGCCTGATGACTGTGCAACCGAGATGTTCTGAGAGAGTGATTATAACCTTATGATTGTGTAACCCTAATATACTGAGAGATTGATTATAACCTTCATCACACCTGATGACTGTGTAACCAAGATGTTCTGTGAAAGTAATTTTACCCTTTTTCAAACCTGATGACTGTGTAACCCAAATGTACTGAGAGTGTAATTACAACCTTTATCACTCCTGGTGACTGTGTAACCCAAATCTACCGAGAGAGTTATTATACCCTTATCACACCAGATCATTGTGTGACCCAAATGTACTGAGAGAGTAATTATACTCTTTTCAAGACCAGATGACTTTGTAACCCAGATGTTCTGAAAGAGTAATTGTACCCTTTATCACACCTGATGATTGTGTGACCCATATGTTCCGAGAGTAATTATACCCTTTATCACACCTGATGACTGTGTTACCCAAATGTATCGAGAGAGTAATTATACCCTTTATCACACAAGATGACTGTGTAACCCAGATGTTCTGAAAGATTAATTATACCCTTTATCACAACTAATGACTGTGTGACCCAAATGTACTGAGAGAGTAATTACAACCTTTGTCACACCTGATGACAGTGTAACCCAAATGTATTGAGAGAGAAATTACACCCTTTATCACACCAGATGACTGTGTTACCCAGATGTTCTGAGAGAGTAATTATACCCTTTTTTCAAACCCGATGACTGTGTATAACATTTACCACACCAGATAGCTGTGTAACCCGGATATTCTGAAAGAGTAATTATACCCTTTATTACAACTAATGACCATGTGACCCAGATGTCCTGAGAGTAATTATACCCTTTATCACACATGATGACTGTGTAACCGAAATGTAATGAGAGAGTAATTATAACCTTTGTCACATCTAATGACTGTGTATCCCAAATGTAATGAGAGAGTAATTATAACCTTTGTCACATCTAATGACTGTGTATCCCAAATGTAATGAGAGAGTAATTATAACCTTTATCACACCAGATGACTGTGTAACCCAAATGTCCTGAGAGAGTGATTATAACCTTTATCACATCTTATGACTGTGTGACCCAAATGTACAGAGAGAGTAAGTATAACCTTTATCACATCTTAAGACTGTGTAACCCAAATGTACTGAGAGAGTAGTTATACCCTTTATCACATCTTATGACTGTGTAACCCAAATGTAATTCATGAGAGAGTAGTTATACCCTTTATCACACCAGATGACTGTGTAACCCAAATGTCTTGAGAGAGTGATTATAACCTTTATCACATCTTATGACTGTGTGACCCAAATGTACAGAGAGAGTAAGTATAACCTTTATCACATCTTAAGACTGTGTAACCCAAATGTACTGAGAGAGTAGTTATACCCTTTATCACATCTTATAACTGTGTAACCCAAATGTACTGAAAGAGTGATTATAAACTTTATCACACCAGATGAATGTGTAGCCCAAATGTACCGAGAGAGTGATTATAACCTTTATCACATCTTATGACTGTGTGACCCAAATGTACAGAGAGAGTAATTATGACTTTTATCACATGTTTGGACTGTGTGACCCAAATGAAATGAGAGAGTAGTTATACCCTTTGTAACACCAGATGACTGTGTAACCCAAATGTACTGAGAGAGTGATTATAACCTTTATCACATCTTATGAATGTGTAACCAGTCTTGGGGACTTCAGTTCCCGAGTGGTTTAAAGCATTCACTTTTGAACCACATTGTCTCTCACTGCCTAGGTTTAAATCTCACCAGAGCAGACCTTAGTGTGAGAAAGTTTGACAGTTCACTTGCCAAAGGTTGGTGGTTTTTCGGTTACTCTAGTTCCCTTCACTATCCCAGAACTGACCATTATAACTTAAAGAATCTTGACTGGGGCGTAAAACACAATAACTTAACTCAACTCAACAGAATTCAACTTAAACCAGTCTTGATTTCTTGTTAAATGAATGAAATCAATTAAATAAATGACCTCATTAAATTAAATTGCATAAAAGATTCACAGTTGTATTCAGACACACCACTAAGCCATTAAAATATTGTATAAGTGATTTACTATTATTTTATTCTCCTGAAAAATTTGCGATGTTTTCTACACATAGTTTTTAACTCTTTTTGTTCATTTTTTTTATTCGCCAGCATGGTCCAAATTTTGTTCGCCTCTATTTTTTCAAAAAACGAAAAAAAAAAAAAAAAAAAAAAAAAAAAAAAAAAAAAAAAAAAAAAAAAAAAAAAAAATTGTGTAGACCATTGCCAATTGACGTGCTACGTTTAAATTGTAGATCTATTATTTTATTACAAAAAAATAATAAATTTATATATACATTTTTTCGTCTTTTACTATTGTAAGGGCAAGCCCAGGCTATCCAATATTCTCATGTTCGTATTGTGTGATAAAGCTTTATTTCATTTCATTTTTATTTATTAATTATATTTTTAGCGAAGGTACTTTAAGTAAGAGACTTTCAATAGTCCTGTTATCAGTGTAATGAAATCAACTTATGTAGAATTCTAAGTAGGGATAGACAGAGAGAAATATTTAAAAATAATAATAATTCTACATAATACTGTTATCACGAGATATGTAACTCAACTCAATGGTAGAAAAACAATATTAAAGCTTTCATTTTCTTTTTTCTTTTCTTTCTCTCTTTTTTTTTTTCTCTTTTCTTTCTTTTTCTTTTTTCTATTTCTTTTTTTCTATTTTTTAGCGAGGCGAGTCATCAAGGTATCATAAATAATAACAAAAGCGTTCAACGGTTCTGTTGTCAGTGTTATGAAATCTAAACTTATATGTAAAATTCTATGTAGGGATCAGCAGAGAGAAATTTTAAAAAAATTCTACATAATACTGTTGTCACGAGATATGTAACTCGACTCAATGGCAGAAAAACAATTTTAAAGATTTCATTTTCTTTCTTTTTTTTCCCTTTTTTCTCCCCCCCCCCCTATTTTTTTCAGTCAAGGTATCTTAAATAATAACAAAAGACTTTCAACGGTTCTGTTGTCAGTGTAATGAAATCTCAACTTATCATGAAAGTTGATAAATAATCTTAATTAACATTTTCAGAGAAAATAGTTTTTGTTGTCACGGAACACCGAAGAAAAGTTTTAATAAAAATTATCAATAAATTGACAAAGATCATTTAGTGCCGGTTGCAGCTTTTTTTTTTAAACAAAAATTAGGATTTGTGAATATTATTGATAACAATAAACACAGTTCATACAATTTTGTCGGAAGAGTTTAGTTTAATATATATATATATATATATATATATATATATATATATATATATATATATATATATATATATATATATAACAATACTGATGCTTGGATCGTTGGTGACCTTAGATTCTGAATTACCACGGGTGTTTTACACATTTTTAAATAAAAAATCGAAGACATCTGCCATACATGGCGAATTTTTCATAACGTATTTGTTTTTTAAAGATAGTATAAGTCCCGTGTTTCAGAATGCCGATTTTCCAATTGATTGACAAACTTTGGCAAAAATATTTTGCACGAAGGACCTAAAACGTCGATTTCAAAAGTTTGTTTTTTTTCAAAAATGATTGATCACGTCCTTTAAGAAGCGAATGGTGCCATTTCCCGCTGTTTATTCAGTATTTTGTTATATAATTTAATCAGTGCTATCAAAAATCGAAATAGTTATATCTTAAATTGAATAATGACATCAATGGCATCTCTGTTGATATCAATAAATCGAAAAGTGACATCTTTTTTTTTTTTTATTTACATGCCCATTCATTGCACTAGAATGACCCGGATGTAACGCGTAAAAAGGAAAACGATTGGTTAATGCGAGGAAACCCGTTGTCGGACCTTTGTATCTGTAGACAGGGGAATAATAACGGGAGTTAAAATGGCTTTTCTGCAACGCTCATTTCGATTTCGTGGTTTATATAATGCATTGAAAGTGAATGGAGCTTGTATGTCATCAGTTCCTGCCCCTGTTACTCAGCCAAATATACAATATGACCAGGTAAGCTCAGGTTACTTATATTAATTAGATGTAGTCTGTATAATGCACTTTAAACAATCTTACATTGTATACTTGTACCTACGTTGTATCGGGGACGTATATGGTTACTAATATGCGCTGTTATAGGTCCCGGGGTGTCTATTGCGTTTATTTTATTTTATTTTATTTTATTTATTTATTTATTTATTTATTTTTATTTTTTTTGATAGTGTTTATTCAAAATATTTATGCCTTGGCCAATCAATAATTTTTTTTGTCTAATGTGCTAAATGTTTTGCTAGTCACATTAATGTGTCATTAAAAAAAAGAATAAAAGAAAATAAAAAAAAAAAAAAAAAAAAATAGGCACTTCTTTTTACTTCCCTGGCAACCTCAATATACGTGGGGAAAAAAATCTTACATTGGGTATGAAATTCCATAACATTGGAACCAGGTCAAACACTGTTTATATTGCAAGTACATTTTTGTAGGCAAATCAGGTTTCCTTGCTTAGCTTTCATAATATACACAGAAAGAAGTTTGAAAATAAAAAAAATCTATCCACTGTGTCATGACTAAATTAAGGAGTTTGTGACATTCTTAATTATCAGCTGCCAGTAAAATAAATTTACAACCCAAAGATGTAAACTACAAAAACAATGAAAGTCCCAGTACTGGGTTGAGTGACAAAAAAGTTTGATTTGTGTAGTCATATTCTCTGCAATATTGTTAACTAATTGTTAATTTTATGTCTTAAAATGCAGAAAAATGCACAATTTCATCATTCATTTGCATGCACCTGTACACTTTCATTGTCACATGTTTCATAATATATTGACACCTATGCAAATTGTTTGACATTTGATGGTTGATATAAAATATAGTTATGATTTATTTTTATTATTTTAGATATTTATAAATAATGAATTTGTTGATGCAGTAAGTGGGAAAAGATTTCCAACCATTAATCCCTCGACTGGAGAGAAAATCTGTGATGTTGCTGAAGGAGACAAGGTATGAAAATGAATAATAGAAATGTATAAGAATTAAAAATGGAAATTACAGTTTTGCAGTTTTAAATACTTGGTAATAACCAAAGCAACTAGGAGCCTCTTTCAACATAATAAAGATAATAATAATGAACAAATCCTAAAAAAAAAAGTTAAATTAATTAGACAATTGATTATTAAACTCCAAACTTTAAATGGACACACCATAAAATAATACAGATGGTATTCACTTGTGTTTTTTTGGATTGTAAAATAATAATAATAATAATATTTTATTTGAGTCTCACCATACATAAAACATGTATATAAAACATTATCACACAAATATAAAATGTACATATGCCACTCTTAAAAGAGTTATAAGAGACTAAGTATTAAAATAATTTAAAAAAATCAATTAAAATGTAATACATAAATGATATTAAACATATTATTAAGAATATAAAAACTGACTACGACATATTAAAACACTTCTGCAGAATTTGGCAGCACTAAAAATCATATCAATATGGGCTAAAATCACAGATAATTTATTGGAATCACTTAAAGATCAAAATTAAAACCATAGATAAAACCATGTACAATTATAGAGCCATGTTAACAATCCCACAATAATTGATATATAAATTTTGAAAACAAGGCATGTTCATTGAATTAATGTAGAATGACTCTATTTTTAATTGTGACTGTGACAGTATTGGACTCTGGCTTGATACTGACAGTATTTGTCTCTGGCTTGTGAGTAATGGTATTTGTCTCTCACCTGTCAGTGACAGTATTTGTCTCGTCAGTGACAGTTTTTGTCTCTCACCTGTCAGAGACAGTATTTGTTTCTGGTTTGTGACTGACAAAATTTGACTCTTGTGAGTTACAAAATTTGTCTCTTGTGAGTGACAGAATTTGTCTCTTGCTTGTGAGTGACAGTGTCTTTGGCATGTGAGTGACAGTAATGTCTCTTGCTTGTGAGTGATAGTATTTGTCTCTGATTTGTGAGTAACAGAATTTGTCTTTTATTTTACATTGAGAATACTTTTCATTTAATTGTGAAGATGACAATATTTTTCTCTTATTTGTGACAGTGTCAGTATTTTTTCTTATTTGACAGTGACTATATTGATCTCTATTTTGAGACAATGACAGTTTTTACCCTCTTTTTTGACAGTGACTATATTGATCTCTATTTTGAGACAGTGACGGTTTTTACCCTCTTTTTTGACAGTGACTATATTGATCTCTATTTTGAGACAGTGACGGTTTTTACCCTCTTTTTTGACAGTGACTATAATGATCTCTATTTTGAGACAGTGACAGTTTTTACCCTCTTTTTGACAGTGACTATATTGATCTCTATTTTGAGACAGTGACAGTTTTTACCCTCTTTTTTGACAGTGACTATATTGATCTCTATTTTGAGACAGTGACAGTTTTTACCCTCTTTTTTGACAGTGACTTTATTGATCTCTATTTTGAGACAGTGACAGTTTTTACCCTCTTTTTTGACAGTGACTATATTGATCTCTATTTTGAGACAGTGACAGTTTTTACCCTCTATTTTGACAGTGACTATATTGATCTCTTTTTTGAGACAGTGACAGTTTTTGTCTTTTTTTGTGACAATGAAAATGTTTGTTTCTTATTTGTAACAGTGACAGAATTTTTCTCTTATTTTTGACAGTGACAGTTTTTTTGTGTTATTGTTGACAGTGACAGTATCTTTCTCTGACTTGCAACAGTGACCAAATTTTTTATATTTGTGACAGTGTCTATTGCTAACACATGCAACTTAATAGTTTATTTAGCAGTTGCGATGTATTAAATGTACAGATCAAGGTTGAAGCGAGTATATCTTATGATCAGTGTTAGCATTATTATGTAATAGTTTTACCAAGGTCACAAAACATACAGATCAAAATAGATATGTATATGCATGTTCTCATTCTTCATTGAATTGACATAATTATATTTAATATCATATTAAAAACACGATAGTTTACCTGACTGCACTAAATGTATTTTGAATTGGCTTGTTTACATCATATAACTTTGTAAGTATTCTAAAAATATACAAACAGTCCCACTATCTGAATGACCTCTTGGTCAATAATCTTTCTTGACCTTTAACATTGTCTGGTCCTTACAAAAATGTATTTGTTTTGATAAAATTAGATTTAATACCAAATGTCATTTTTATTTATTTATTAATTTATTTATTAAATTTATTTTTTAATTTTTTAAATTTTTAATTTTATTTTTTTATTTTTATTATTTTTTGTTTGTTTGTTAATTGACCTGTTGGATACTTTGTCACATTTAGTGGCTGAATTATAATTATATAAAATGTTCCTAATGTTTACAGTGGGGTTGAAATCTGAAGTGCCATGTTTGGGTCTAGTGTTTCACAAATATATATGTACTCCAAACATACATTTTGCTGCAATAAGGATCCATTACTACTACAGCAAAAGTACCAGTGTTCATCCAATGCAGCTATTCCCTCGCCCCCACCCCCCCCACCCCAACCCATATCCTCCTGGACATATGCCATCCTTTATCTCTATAACTGAAAGAAACGAGGAAGTGAGAAAAAAGAAGGCTAATGGTAGTGTCTTGGAGATCTATAAAAGTTATTTAAGGTCAGGGTATGACCGATATTTTTCTGGTGTTAATGTACTTTTACATGGTGGAAAGTTTTGGCATTTAGCTACAACTGCTACAATTTCCTCTTCCAGGTCTCATTTGTTCAAAATCTCATTAAGGTAAATACAGATGGTCAGTGAAAATACTTTTATCTTGTGAAGCAGGCAATTATTTGAAGATTCAAAATTTGATGAATTTATTTGTTGCTCTTACTGTTCTTAAATAGGAAAGACTGTTTGTCAGTATAATATTTCTTTCAGTCTATTTTCTCTTGAACTATTTAGTTAGGTTGGCATTGAATAACTAGGTCAATGACCTAAAATTTCTACACAGTAACACAATAAAAAAAAACATGTTTTTGAGATACATATAATAAATATATAGGCCGGGTTACTTATCCATGCAGTACCAGTAATTCTTATCAAGATTTCTTTAGTGTTTAACAATAATTTTATCTCCCATTATCAGAATTTACTACTTTTAACCAGTTAAAGTTAAACCATTCAGACCAGTGCTTGATTCAACCAGATTTATGTTGTACTAATACAGATAGGCAATTGTGTCAACAACAAAAAAAAAAAAAAAAAAAAAAAAAAAAAAAAAAAAAAAAAAAAAAAAATCCTGATCACAGTGTTAGTTATTGTAATTTAGTTAAGAGTGAAGTTTCTGCATCATTTTGACCTCTTAACCTTGCACCCTCGCAGAACTTAAATTTAAAGACTATTTACAGTGGTCAAGTTGTATATGGTATTTCTGCAGACTCCAGTGTGTTTCACCATCATGGGTTATATCCTCATTTGACTATGAGTGAGGCTTGTTATTGGCCTATATGTAGGTTGGATTGGATTAATGGTGTATACCCCCCCCAATTAAGATTCTTTCACTTATATCAGGGTGGACAGTTCAGGGATGGTAGAGAAAATAGAAGTGACCCTCCCCTCCCCCTTATTTTATTGCTAAATCTTTTCGTACCTTGAATAAACTTTCAGAATGAACCACTTGGACAGACTTTTAACACAATACAATTAGGCCATCGTAATGAAAGATTTTTATCCTTTGTGAACCTAAGATTGCACCAGAATGCAGTATTTTATGTCATTTATTTTTAAAAGTTATTTTAAGAAACAATTTGCCGTCAGTGACCAAAAAATTGTTATCATTTTATGTTCAATTAGTATATATATTATACATTTTTTTTTTACATTCAGATTTTTTACACCTGACTTCACAAAGTTTTCTGTATAAATTTTATCAGACAGCTTTAAAATGTAAATGAAAAACTAAGAAGAATTATGTTTGTTATTGAAAACATTTCTTTTTTATATTAATAATGCTCTGCATAATGAATCTTTTGACATTGAAGTAAAAGTAATTTGATGTACACTTAATATTGCCTTTAAATTTCATATCTTATTTCTAACTCTAACTTATTCATCGTGTATATAATAATTTTAATACTTGAAAGATGTGTATAGTGCCATGTATTTAGCTTTTTTTGTCAAACAGCTGAAAACAGGATGCATGTTGTATAGTAATTTGCATTAAAAACACATGTAAATTATGCATCAGTGTAATTTACGCAGGAGGATTTCAAGCTAAAATTTGATGAAAAAAGCTTCAACTGTAATTGATAACAGTTACATATTGCTATGACATTTTAGAGTGGACCCTTTTTATTTTTTCAAAATCATATCAGATGAATGCACGATAGATAGAATTTTTAAAATAGTACATGTATTTGTATTTGCATGAATCTTGGCAATTTGGCTGCAACTTTGGAGTAGGAGGTCTTGGGCTTGAACCCTAGCTGTGTTATACAAAAAACTTCAAAATTTAAGATGGCTCTTCCTCATCTTGTGCTCAGCATTATGAGGACAGAGTGTAGAATTTCAAGACCAAAAGATTCATGTTTATTTTTTTTATAATTATTTAAATGATAGTTTCATTGTTTACCCCCAGAGTCCCCCTCATAATTTTTCATGAATCTTCATTTGATGACAACAGAAGAATCAGAAACTTAGGAAATAGTAGTATCGAATGAACTGCTTGGTTATTTTATAATTTTAACCAAAACATAAAATAAATTTATTCAGAACAGATGCTGTAGCCCTTGTTAATTACTAGTTTTATCCAGTACAGGTATTTCTTACCATTGTCGGCTGATAAAATTACAGTGTTGATAAATTTTTTTTTTTTAACATGGTAGACCATATACATGTAATATACACTATATATATAATTATTAGAGCAGAAAATTTAAAATCTAATACAATATACTGTTTTTTTACAAAATTCTTTTTATATTTGTCTGAGCTTGACATTATATCATGTACATGTTTAAAGGTGTAATTAGGTCAGTAAATGTGTCGCAGAACTTTAAATACCACAAGTACATTAAGTTTATAGTGATGAAGCTCATCTCAGATGTTTTTTTTTTCAATTTTTGCTCACTTGAGCACAACTTAATCTATATCCTATAAGGTCAAGTGGTACAAGTAGATGGTGACATTATGCACAGCATTTGCATATATTTAGGCTCAGGTTTTAAAAATTGATAATTTTCATATATATTTCATACACACTATTCAGAGACTGTTTTAAAGATTTTAAGTATTAAAAAATCTTAATGGTAATCATGTAGGAAAATGTATATAAGCTTTTTCATTATAAAACTTTTTATATTTCATTATTTATATTTATATTTATTATTATTATTATTATTAATTTTTATTTTTTTTTAATTTTTTTTTTTTTTTTTTTGGTGGGCTGAAAAACATCCTTTTTTGTAACCTTTCACTTAAAGTTTGTGCTAAATGGTATGGAATATGTTCATATTAAAATTTTCTAGAGAAATATCATTGTTTAAACCTTGTACAAACAAAAAACATGTATTAACTGAACTACATTGTAGTTATTAGATTAACCTTTATCTTTTTTCCCTCTGTCTGTTTTGAGCTCTGTCTACTGAAAACCTCTACTTTTGACTTCTTCTACCTATTACAAACCTATTTATTCTGAATTTCTGTCTACTTCAGTGCTCCAGCTTTCCAGAAGTTATATTCTTTCCCTATCTGTGTCTACACTCTACCTCATTTTAGTACCGTACTGTGTCTACTCTGAGCTCACTATCTTTCTTTCCAGAAGCTATCTTCAATCACTACCTGTGTCTACACTCTACTTCATTTTACTCCCCAACTGTGGCTAATCTGAGCTCACTACCTCTTTCTTCTCCCTACATGTCTGTTCCCTCTCTCTGTTTTAGCTTCTACATCCACAAACCTTTTGTTTTATCATATATAAGCTGTCTAGCTGCACAGGTGTCTTAAGTTGAACTTGTTTTGTGAAGCTTTTGCTGAAAATGTCCATATCTTCACATATCATCCAGCATCTGTTGTTCAACTTGAGTGACTTCCATATCATAATTGTATAAAGTTTGAATATTTTGTACATTGTAGGCTGATGTTGATAAAGCTGTAAAAGCTGCCAGAGCTGCATTTAAACTTGGATCACCATGGAGACGGATGGATGCTTCAGAACGAGGAAACATCCTCAACAAACTGTGTGATCTGATTGAAAGAGACAGGTGCTACCTTGCTGTAAGTTTGTCATTCATAAAAGGATCAAATATGTTATTTTTAGATTTATTTCCTTAAAACATAGGCAGTGAATGTAAAGTTTTACTAACTATATATATATATATATATATAATATGTATTTCTGTTTTATTTTAGTCTCTTGAAACATTAGACAATGGAAAACCATATAACATAGCTTATTCAGTTGACTTGGAATTGGTAAAGAGATGTTACAGGTGAGTTGGTCACGGCTTGCAAGGATATAGCTAGTAATGTCAGTGGTTAGTTTATTGCAACTGAAAGGTATACAAATTTTAATGGGAAGTTTGTAACAGACTTGAAGGAATTAAGAATTAAATTTTATTAGCACAAGGTTTGACTGCATTTACTTAGGATACTTGGGAACTAAATGTTTCCCAGATAACTTTTTTTTTTTTTTTTTTTTTTTTTTTTTTTTTTTTTTTTTTTTTTTTTTGTAAAATAGCTTTGTTTATTGGTTCTAGATATTTGTTTTTCTCACAGATTAAATTTGCTAAATGAGGATTTTCAAATAATTTTGAATGTGTTGTTAAAACCGTATCTAGCCACCATTTGTCTACTAGGTTTTCAGTTTTGTCAGCTTTTATAGAGTGTATTCAGTGTTTCCAATAACCAAATTTGTGCGTAATTTACGCATAAAAGACTGGTCTGACCCCTCAGAAAAATGTTAAAAGGGTCACCCTGATGCAGCAAAATCAAAAGCTTTACACTCTTAAAACAATCGAATTAAAAAAAAAAACTTGGAACAGTTCCATATCGCAGGATAAATTGCTGATTGAACTTGTTTATTTATAAATGATATTCTTTTCGGAACATTCAGACTTTTACTTATGGTCTTATGATAAATCTTAGTGTTGTGCGAAATGATGCACAGTAGAAAATTTGTAAAACATGGGAGACTCGCTGTTGAAGTTTGGTTTAAACATCAAAAGTTAACTAGTGATGCTGCACCACCGCAAGTTAGCACCGACGAGAATAACAACACCGAATGAATTCATCGGGTCTGCAAATGCTACCCTTTGAAATTTCATTTGATCCTCATAAAAACATATCAAAGAGTCATGAAGTCTCATGCTGAAGAAAAAAAAAAAACCAAAAAAAAAAAAAAAAAACCACCGGTATTTAATCATCAATTCCAATCTAATATGTTTTTTTTGACTTAGATACTATGCAGGATGGGCAGATAAAAATCATGGAAAGACAATCCCAATCTGTAAGTGTAAATTATAAAAGTGTTCACAGTGAAAAGGTTTGTCTTATTTGTAAAGGTCAGATACAGGACCTCATGGCGGTGGGTTTGAACCCATGGTTTGACTTTTAGAAAAATAGCTCATTTTATTTATCACTGTTGTTGACTTAACATTGTCAAGAAAATGGGTAGCCTTAGTGGTTCAGTTGTAGAACATCAACCTTGAGAGTGAGAAATAAGAGGTTCTTACCCTGGCTGAATCATACAAAAGACTAAACAATATGAGGTATGGCTGCCTTGCCTGGCACTTACAGAGTATCAATTGTTTCAGCAGTTGCCAGGATAATGTGACAGGAGGAGGTGGGTTGGTTTGCTTTTTCTGTGGCATACCAACTCAGTGAGCTAGCACCATAACAAATGGGTCCTCTGAGTGCACACTGGTACAAAGCAGACCATAATGCACACTTGCACATCAAAGGCATACATAAAATAGTTCTTAGATTATTCCTTAGAGATTAAAAACTTTGCTCAGTCGCAGATAGCTGAAAAATTGCTGAAATGATGTTTTAATAACATCATAACAAGATAATGGTAATGGAATGATAGGTGATCTCCAGATGATAGTGGATCCACATTAAGTGTGGGAAGTCTTTGATTTAAGTTCCAGTTCACCAACCTCATTTCTTTCTCCATCCTACTACAGTTTAGTGGTCAGTATTGTCCTCAAGATTTGTGAATTGGCAATATAGGACTGTGGGAAAAACTTGAGAAAAACAGTGAGTAAATAGGTTGGTAGAGCTCTGGCCTATGGGTGCAGACGACCTTTTCAGGCCCCAGTCTAATCGCTTTTTTGATTGGTACACTTTTAAAATTCAGCCACATTAATGTACCTACAGGTAAATGTTGAAAGTATATCTACCTCTGTAATTTGATTAAAACTTTTAACACTTCAAATAACCACATATAGCATAAGAAATATGCAAATTAAATTATATGTTACTGTCAGAGTAATGACTCATGTCTTCCATTTTCGATCAAGTTTCGCATTAATGTCGGTGTAATAAAAGATTGTTTCCACATAGAATCTACTTTAAGTTCTTTAAAAAAAAAAAAAAAAGAAAAAATAAATAATAATAAAAAAAGAATATATTAACACACATTTTGCAGGTGCAACATTAAGTCTCCCCTATTATTATTTTTCTTATAATTTCACAAGTTATTTGCACTTCAGTCAAATACTAGTAAAACAGTTTGAAATTTGAATTGCACTAGAAAATTTAACAGTAACTCAATCTAAAGTTAGGCATGGTAACATCTCAATATAAGTGAAATAATATAATCATCGAAAAGTCAAATCAGGTCAACTGTATCTGTTCGAATTTTACTAATTAATGGGTTACCATATTTATTTGGTGTTGGAGGTACCTGGTAGTTGTTACAGAATGGTTTTATAAAGTGTCAATTAATTTAGAGCCCCTGTGTAAAAGGCTATGTGTAGATGGATGTTATCAATACCCTCAGAACTGAAATGGTCAAAATATTAAATAATTATTGTACCTGTCATTGGGCATGTTTCACACATACTTTTGATGCATATCATGCTCACATGCTGAGGTTTAAAAAACGCATGTGTTTTCAAACTATTGAGAAAATAAGAACTGACAACAAAGATCTGTAATATTCTGGTTTGTAAATTCTGAATTCTTTGATAACATGATCTATTACAGATAATATAATTCTCAATTTGCAACAGAATACACATTTTAATCATTATTTAACTTTTTTAAATGGGGAAGGGGGAACGCCACTGGATATCCTAGCCGGGCATGCAACATTCTTCAGATTGTCACTTGCTTAACTTTAAAAAACCACAAAAGATAAATATGACTTAGACATGTAAAATAACAGGTTTTTTAGCAAATGACCTTAATTTACATACACAGATCGTTTGAAAGTTTTGACTTCATATCCAGATTTATGATTATATGTTCCTGCAATATGACATCAGAGAGTAAACATTGTCATCATACATGCCATTGTAATAATTGTTTCATGTATTCATGGTATCAGTGTTTCTAATCACACACATTGTTTTTAAACAGACCAGTGTCAAATGATACATGTTGGCAACATTTAAAGGGTTCTTTGATAAATAATGTATTCGTTGTAATATATTTTTTTATTAATATATCTTAATATTTGAATATATGATTATTTTTAGATGGAGATTATTTCACATATACTAGACACGAACCAGTTGGTGTCTGTGGACAGATTATTCCTGTAAGTAGTACTTGGTGCTGTTACCAATTTTCTAAGTACATGTACTTCCTGTATTGTTTAAATCTATCAGGACTGTTAGCATTCAGTAGTAAATCTATTAAGTCTACTAGCAGCCTGTAGTAGATTTACTCAGACTACACAAGTTTAAAGCTAATGTCCATTCTTCAATTAGATTTCAGACAACTTTCACCAACAGTCAGTTGATATGATCATATAATCCTTTCATCAGAGAATAAATATGAATTACTTATACATTTTTAAATGTTGATAAAATTCTTGAGTTATACATTGTAAAAACATTAAAAGGCCGTATCAATAAAATGTTTCTTGAATGTGTATAATACGGTGCCATTCTTTGGCATATTTATTGTTGTCTGCATCAAGATTAACGATGAACTTTACATTAAACTATATAATGGTTTTAATACCTAGAAATATAATTGTAAGAAACTTTTATCTGTGTTTAAATTTCATTCAATACAGTGGAACTTCCCATTACTGATGCAAGCATGGAAGCTTGGTCCTGCTATCGCCATGGGAAACACCATAGTAATGAAGACAGCGGAACAAACACCATTAACAGCACTTTATATTGCTCAGTTATTGAAAGAGGTAAATGAACAGATAAACTTCAAGCTGGCAGGGTTTATGATGTGACCAAGTGCATGTGTATGTTTGTACATACGTAAATAGTAATTATTTTGGCTGATTTGATGAAGAAAGTTTTTTAAATTGATCATAAGTTTTATCAAGAATCCTAGCTCCTTTAGTGAAAACATTGAATTGGTTTTACTCCTACTATAGCTAGTGATGTCACAATATAATTTAAATAATCTTAACTGGTATTATTACAGACATGTTCAATAAATCCATACGTATGATTTTTTGTTTCTTCACTTACAGCCAGTAGCGTCTTGAAAATTAAATAAACTGTTAGACTTGGATGTAAAATCAATTTACTCGCTCAGTGTAAATGGATTATGTATAATAAAAAGTTTGCAAAATATGATTTTCTCCACTACAGTATAAATATTTTTTAACCTCAAAAAGCCTAGAAGTATTGATCAATTTTCTTGACTTTCACTTAACTTTAACCACACTAGCTATTCATGGATCAGTAATTATCATTTATTGTCTTTAAGGCTGGATTACCACCAGGTGTTCTGAATATTATTCCTGGTTATGGTCCTACAGCTGGTGCGGCCATTGCAGAACACATGGATGTGGACAAAGTTGCCTTTACAGGATCAACTGAGGTAATTTGACATACTTGTACTCTATATCCCACTTCTTGATTTTTTATGAGGATTGACAAAAGCACACACATACCCTGTTTTGACAATGTTGAAAGGTTTTTAACTCCATTTATTCCTCCTCTTCATTTTTCTGAGGGGTGGTCTAAAGTACACACCCTTTTCTGATAATATTGGAAACCTTTTTTCCACTCTGTGTATCTTTAACAGCAGTTAAAGATTAAATGCCAGAATCATCTGACCTTTAGTTTCATTTTGTCAAAACTTTTACCATTGTACTAAACACTTGAATGTATATTAGTGCAATACAGGATAAAATGCAAGAATTAAACAACGGATCAATTTTAACAAGAACTTGTCTGAGTCAAGTAAATGAATAAGTATTTTTGTGTAGCCCTTCTTGAAAAACAAATGAACTGCAAACAAACATTTATTTGTTCCAAAAAATTTAGTTTTCTATTGTTTCGTCTTTCAGTTATTTCTATTATATTGTTTTTCTTAATTAATAATAAGACTGATTATAATCACTTATTTGCAAACAACATGATAGATGTAACTGCACTACAGTTATTTTGATGATATATGTCTGGTTTTAAATGTTTAAGGTCAAGATAAAATTAAATGCCATCTTATAATTATAAACTTGAATAAGATTGTAGATTTGATTATTCCTTTTTATGTCAAAGATATTACTTTTGTTTGCTTTGCTTTTGTATCTGTCAGTCACCTAACCCCTACTTTGTGTATCCTACATTTTTGATGGATCATTATCAATTTTGGTATAGCAATGCACTGCCATAGACAATTTGTAACATTTTTGTTCAGTAATATAGCTCAAGTGTGAGGTTCATAATGTCACATCTCAGGATTTTTGAGATACTTGGGGAGGGATCTTGTCATTGCTTACTGACATCTCTTGTACCAAATGATACATATGACATCATTGGGCTTTTTCATTATAAAATTAAGATGAATTTGATCGTGTTGCATATGGAAACTACCTTTTTAAAATGCATATGATTTTTTACAAACTGGATGAAAAGAAATACCAGGTTGTGTACATGTAACAATCAAACACATCTTGTAATCTGTTTAACATGGTTTTTATGTCAATTATAGATTGGGCAGTTAATACCAGTAATGGCTGCAAAGAGCAATTTGAAGAGAGTAACCTTAGAGCTTGGTGGGAAAAGTCCAAATATTGTCCTAGCAGATGCTGATAGTATGTATAATAGAGAAGTTGAAGTCTGTCATATGACTTGGCTTCTGTAGCAAGTTCTCATCCTGGGTCAGTTGTATGAATCAACTAAAGGTACAAGACTTCCAAACTTTGCTTGAACACATATCTATAGGAAGCGTAAGCTCTGAAGCTTTTCTGAAAATAACATTTAATTATTGCTTGGATATGTTAGAAAAATGCTAGATTAACTATCATGAGTGAACATTT
The DNA here is from genome assembly GCA_029721355.1 of Tegillarca granosa. Classification (NCBI taxonomy): domain Eukaryota; kingdom Metazoa; phylum Mollusca; class Bivalvia; order Arcoida; family Arcidae; genus Tegillarca; species Tegillarca granosa. Next base: position 624,905 of record JARBDR010000920.1, on the reverse strand, counting down.
ATGGCACAACCCAGCTAAGTGTTCATACTTAGTTAGACAAAGTTTATTAATTAGGTTTACTGTAAATAAAAGGGTGGCAATATCAGGCTTAGTGGCAAAGGCTGCAGATCAATAAATCAAGAGTTCTAGATTCTCCCCAGTGAGGCTGCATGATGTGTCTGTAAGCAAAAGATTAAATGTTGCAAATGCTTCATTCAACCCAGCTAATTAATGAATGAGTAATGGCAGAAGTACTTCCAATCTTGATTGTTCACATCTCTGAGACTGGGATATGCTTATAAATTGTGGAAGTAAAAGTTCATGAGTTTGTTAATAGCAGGTTATTGTATCATGGACTTTATTTTGTGATAATTCCATTCATGCAGTTTTAGACATAAATTTGTGAAAAAAATTAACAACTTGTGTTATACCTGTACTTGTATATAAAACATGTCTTTTAAACATACAAAAATGGAAGACATGAAAAAACCTGTTCATATGAAGTCAATATTACCAAGTTCTCAAGTACTAAATTTGTAAATGAATACCAATCATGTACTCAAATACTCATTGACATCCCAAGTAAATAGATCTCTCTGTGAATAAATGAATTAAAACATAAAATAAAGGAAATACATAACGGTTCTATAATTTTTTTCAGTTGACCAAGCCATTGAAAATAGTCACTTTGGATTGTTTTTCAACCAAGGACAGTGTTGTACTGCAGGGTCTCGTATATTTGTGGAGGAAAAGATTTATGATGAATTTGTGGAAAAAAGTACAGAACGAGCCAAAAAGAGAACTGTTGGAAATCCATTTGATAGTAGTAATGATCAAGGACCTCAGGTAAAAATTATTCAGGAAAAAAGACAAAACAAGGGGATTTACTGCATATCACTTTAAACAAATAGAATATTATCTGTAAACAAAAGCTAGCATGTAGCATATGATACACAGAGAACTCCAATTTGTTATTGGAAGAATTTTTCCTTTTTGCAATATTCTAAAACAATGTCAGTGTTATAGGAATATGTTAAATTATGAAATTCTGTATACAGTTTTGCACGAAATCTATAGGATTACATTGTACCTGAGTGAACCAGTTTATATAAGCAAGAGCATAGATAGTAGCCAATTATAACCAAGCAAAAAATAAAAGTGCCAAAAGCTTCAAATTTAGGAGGTCGGGGGGCATGCTATCCCTAGAAAAAATTGGAACATGGGTTACATGGTGCATTCTGGCGACACCTAAACCTCCTACGACTGTTTGAATAATCAAGTCTGTACTATTGAGGACAAAAAATAATTTTATATATGTTCAATATAAATTATTTTTGATCCTTTTCTATTTTCTCGAGTTTCTGTGAACAATATTTTTAAAAAGTGTGATTTATACTGAGGCATCTCAGTTGCCTCATGAGTTGCCTCATAGTAAGCAAGGTCCCTGGTGAGTAGCAAGTAAACAGCTAACAATGAAAACGTAGTTACATTATGACCTCAGTATACCCACTCTCTCCTTTCTAGAAGTAGCCATACTCAGATGTGTTAAGTATCATTGAGTATAGAAATTTGACTACCCATAGGACCCAAGAAATATTGGTTTTATAGACATGCTTTTTATGTAGAATTTCTTTTGTGAACTATTAGTGTTCTTTTTAAAAATGTAGCCAATTTATATAATACACATGTAGTACTCTAACAGTAGTTTATGACAATATAATATTATTTTCACAGGTTGATGAAGAGCAAATGGGTAAAATATTGGCTCTGATTGAATCTGGTAAAAAACAAGGTGCCAAATTGACGGTTGGTGGATCACGTTCTGGGGACAAAGGATATTTTATACAACCCACAGTTTTTGCAGATGTTAAAGATGATATGGATATTGCCAAGATTGAGGTTTGTTTATTTTGCAGTTTTCCTAATTCATGTTTTCTAAAGCAGACATAGGCTAAACTACACACATTTCTTAGATTTTTTCTTGTATTCTGTATAGGGCTAAGATCCTTAAAAATGTATCCTTTGCCTTAGATGTACATGCATTTCAAACATCCTTTAGTTATACAAGTACAAAAACCAGTTTTACAACACAATAAGATTTCACTTTCTCTTGCAGCACTTATGTCAAAATTTCATTGAACAAGAAAATAACTATTGTCAAAAGGAAAAAAATTAGCTAGATAAAAAAATTTTCAAGTTATCAATGTTATTTCAAGATTTTGTTTTTGTCCTATGTGGGACCTCTTGGTTATCTAAAGATTTTAAAGATACTGAAAGCATTTATTGTCCATCTAAAAGCGATCTCGGAAATTTAGGAAATTTAACTGTAAAATCTTGAAAATTTACAGTGCAAGTGAGTACAAGTTATTTGGAAGTTGAGTGTTTGTTTTTTAAAACAGCAACAGTGAAAACCCTTTAGGACAAAATAATGACATAGTGGTCTGTTGTATTTGAGAAAAATAATGTATGATTTATTGAAGTTTTTATGGAATTATTAATTGTTTGAATCCACAAATTGTTGCAATTTGTTTTAATTAGGTTATGAAATTTAACATACAAATACATGTACTGTGGTTCATTTTCAGTTACATGTATTGTGGTTCATTTTCAAATTCTGGTTGATAACTGTACTCATTTCTGGTTAAATAATAAACTGATGACTAATGTTGAATACATGACTTTCAGTGTATGTTTATGATATCTTTATTAGAGGTACTTGTATTTAAAATTTGCAGTAGACTAAGAATAAATTTCGGTAACATTTGTTCATCTATGTTTATATGAAGTGATCATATACCATTTTGAACATTTAATCACTGGTTAACTTGTTTTTTAATATATTAGATTTTTGGACCAGTGATGCAAATTTTGAAATTTAAAAATATGGAGGAATTGATAGAGAGAAGTCATAACACTATTTATGGATTAGCAGCTGCAGTAAACACCAGAGATTTAGATAAAGCTATCTTCTTGGCTAACAGTTTAAGAGCAGGAACTGTCTGGTAAGAGTTATTTATATAATGTACTTTATATAATGCATAGATTAATGTGCATGTATATAGAAGATAAAGATGCATAAAAGAAATAAAATGTCTTGTATTACTGGCTAGATGAACATCTCCAATAAAATTTAGGATTGTAAAAGTTTTGGATCGTAAATCTACAATTCTCAAGTGCATGGTTACTTAAACAGTTTTAAAAAAAAATATATGTATATGATGGCACTGTGAACGAATAATGTCATGGAATTATTGATGGGGATTGTGAATCTTTTGGATTACATACCAACGCTTTAAGTTTATGACCACTATGGTAGCTCATTTGGTAGAGTGCTCGCTTCCTATGTGGGAGGTTGAGGGTTCAAACCCTGGCCCAGTGTGAACAAGATTTGAAAATTGGAAGTGACTGTTCTTTCACTGAGCACTTGGCATTTAGATGTGAAAGTCAATATTCCTTCAGATGAGACTTAAAAAACTGATGTCCCATGTCACACCAGGCTTGGCACATTAAAGAACCCTTCCTGCAAATTGCCTTAATCACAACTGCAAAGGTAAAAATTTCTAGCACTTCACCTATAGCTGGTGATGTCTTGATATAAGCAAAATATTCTTGACTGGAATGTAAAACGAAATCAATCAATCAATCTTAAAAAAATATTTAAAAGCACTTGAGAACAAACAATGTCTTGGAATAATCAATGCTATTCAATAAAACTGTTAATTTTATATAACTATTTCTTGTAATAGTGGATAGCCAGATTTTTTTTGATCAATACTTCATAGTTTGCAGGGAAGCTTACAGCTACGGGCCTAGACTGTATTGATAAAGGCTTACTTTAATCAAGGCTTACAGCTTTTCTAAAGAACACTGAAGTAGTCTGCCTAGTGTCTATCAAGCAAAACAGACAAGACAAGACAAAACAGAGGATGCTGTATTTCTTGCAGCAAATTCAACAGTCACTTTAAATTTCTATTGTATTCATTCTTATTTCCCAAATATTACACTTTATTCACATGGGTGAAATTTATTTTCACTTATTCACATGAGTAAATTTTATTTTCATTAATTGACATTATGTTTTAATTTTCATTCAACATGTTTCTTTTTCTAATTATCAGGGTGAACTGTTGATAATCACCGCGGAGATATTATAATTTTGTTCCTGTTCACCTGTGTAAAGAATGCTTTATTTCTGTTCACCACGGTGAACTGGTTTTGTTCCTGTTCACCTGTGTAAAGCATGTTTTATTTCTGTTCACCATGGTGAACTGATTTTGTTCCTGTTCACCTGTGTAAAGCAGGTTTTATTTCTATTCACCATGGTGAACCGATTTTGTTCCTATTCACCTGTGTAAAGCATGTTTTATTTCTGTTCACCATGGTGAACTGATTTTGTTCCTGTTCACCTGTGTAAAGCATGTTTTATTTCTATTCACCATTGTGAACTGGTTTTGTTCCTGTTCACCCATGTAAAGCATGTTTTATTTCTATTCACCATGATGAACTGATTATTACCGTAATGTTTCTATTTACATGGGAAGGGTTATGTTTCAGTTTACCATTATGAGCTGTCACGTTTTATTTTTCTTCACCATGGTGAAATGTGATTCTGTTCACCATTTTAACTGTCATATTTTTTTTATAATATTACCAAGTAAAGCTTTGTTCAGTTTCTATTTACCATTGCAAACTTATCTAATTTTATTCACCCAATATTTATTTGAATTCAGTGGATTGTGAATTTTTATTTTATTTCTATTCACCAGGGTGAACTGTTATGATGTATTTGATGCAGCTGCACCATTTGGTGGATACAAAATGTCTGGTAATGGCAGAGAACTTGGTGAATATGGACTTCAGGCCTATACTGAGACAAAAACTGTGAGTAGTATAGAACTTACTGTTTTGCGTTGCTTTGTCATTCATACCTTCAAATATTTCTGAAGAAAGTATATTGTTGCTGCCTTGGGGATTTTACTTGTTAAAAAACAAGGCAAATGGTGGTCTCTTTAACACATATGACACAATCACCAAAATATCACTTTCAATGTTAACATTGCCATTTCCCTCATGTAAAAACCCAATAGCAGCAACAGTTTTCTTTTTACATAAATATTCCCTGGTGATCATGAATTGCTCAGAGCAATTTTCAAATATGATTAATCCCAAGTAAGTGAAATATACTAAACTTAATTTACTTTAATTGGATTTTCTATGAAAGTTTTGCATAATTCACTGTCACAAACACAGTGACTAAAGGAGTACTTTTAATTAGATATGTGCGAGGCCTCAAGCTACAATCTTGCATATGTATCAAAAGCAATTTCTTTGACAGTCTGGGCTAAATTTAATTGTCAAAGCCTCTGCCAGATAGATACTTGCGGATATTGTGGGATTAATAATTGTTACATTCAGTCAGGGTTATCAATCTGAAAATTACTACTGGTTATGGCTTCTTCTTCCAGATAAATTATAAATAAATGTTGAAATGTTAATATAAATAAGATTGTGCAACACTTAGTACCTTGATTTTTCTTAGCCTACAACATGCAGATACTCCACATGTAAAAAGATATGATCTTAAAATGTAATGATATTGTACAAGATGTTGGTAATCCTAGTTAAAAAAACCCTGTGATAAAGATTGAAGGAAATTCTTAAAGTATGTGACCAAAAGTTAATTTATTTGAGCAAAGTGCTTATATAATTAAATCAGCAGCATTGACATCTAACACCTTAGCTTCCCCTGTTCCTTAACAGGACTAGATATGTTTCTTTGAAAAGGATGTGTCGCCTGACACTGCATAAAAATCAATCAAAGGGAAATAATTCAAAAACGGAACAAGATTGAGTTGTGGTTCTTGTGCACTGCACTTCGAGCCATTGCCAGAAACATGTACACCAAGTTTGGAGTCATTTGAACATACTACACCAAAGTTATGCTCTGGACAAGAAATGCTCTATAAAAATCAATCAAAGGAAAATAATTCAAAAACGGAACAAGATAGAGTTGTGGTTCTTGTGCACTGCACTTCGAGTCATTGCCAGAAACATGCACACCAAGTTTGGAGTCATTTGAATGTACAACACCAATGTTATGCTCCAGACAAGGAAATCCGGACGCCGCAGACGAGAGTAATACCTATATGTCGCCTAGTCAGGTGACACAAAATTTACATACATGTACATGAAAGTAACATAAATATTTTTATATTTCTGTAGGTGACAATAAAGATCCCACAAAAGAATTCCTAAACAGGATCCAAAGTGACAAGAATGCAGTAAAGTGCTATCTTTTACATGTATGCAGAATAAGTGCTAACTTTTATGATGTAATTAATCTACTTGAACAGCAAGTGTGAATGACATGCTCTAATCCAACACACTAGTTATTTGTCCAGTATCATTGCATCAATGATTTGTAAAATCAGTAATGAGCAATTTCATTGGTTAAAGGTCAAGTATACTGACATATATTTGGAATCTTATACAATGAGACATTAATCAGTTTGACTTAAGTATGTCAAAAAATTATCTGAAACAAATGTGTTTTTTGATTGCCTGAATTTAAAAAAAAAAAGACTCTCAAGTTTAGTTTTAGAAATGAATTGGCAAGAAAATTATGAAAAAGCAAAATAAAAATCTGCTTTATATGCAATGGGAAATAATTACAACTGTACAAACGCCAGGTAAAAAAATTTAGAACAGGTTTGTTATTGTTTTACAAGTACAGCTACAACCTGCAGGTTGTCAATAGCAGGGGCATATGAATGCAATTTCAAGTTGTTAAATGAACTTTAAATCCTTGCAGTATAAATTTATAAGGATTCCTATTTACACTTGCTGTTCAATGATAACTGTATATTTTAATGATGTTGATTATTAAGCTTTGTGTGAACCATTTCATGATGGTGATTGGATAATTTATACAGCAATTTGTTTCTCTGTGATGTTTTTGTCATTGTGAAAAATGTGAATTTTGATGTAAACGGATTGGTATCCAATGAAACTAAAATCATTTACATGTATTTTATAGGCAAGAAAGTTAACTCCTGCATTATCTGCTGTATATAATACAAGCAGATTATGAACTACTGAAATTTTTTCGTCTACCATGAGGAGTTTAAAAGGTAAAACTATTTGGTATAGGAAGTTAACTGCAGGTTTGAATGTACTGTGGTTTACTGGTTTATTATATTTTGTATGTATATTAATATAGAATATCTATATTTTATGAAACACATAGTTCACTTGGGTATCATGAATTTGTAACTTCCAGTAAACTTTATGCATATTTTATTGAATGTTCCAATATATGTATATTAAATAATTTTATATTTAGTAACCATATGCAGTGCACAATCATGCCATTAAAAATCTGGTTGTTGTGTATAAAACTCGTAGATTTGTTGAAAACACTGTAGTCTCTTGTCTATGAATGTTCTTTTTCTAATTGTTCATCTTCACAGAAAAAAAAAAAGATATACAGACCTCCTGGGTGGTTTAATGTCTGCCTTAAGAGCAGTTTGTGGGTTTAAACCCTAACCAGGTCATACACAATACTTTTGATATTTGAGATTTCCTCACCTGGTGTGGGACAGGACGAAGTATCAACTGGGACACTCAGTGCCAGAATAATGAACTGGGGGAGTAGTATGCTTGCCTGTGGCATATTGATTGGGCAAGCTAGCACCTAAATGCTCATGCTATCATCAACACTTGCACTTCGCATCATGCAAATATGAATTTATATCAAACAAAAAAGTTCTTGGATTACTGTTTATGAAAAATTGCAGACAAAACACTAACAATGATATATAAATTATTTTATTTCAAGGCTATGCAAGAATTTTAAGATTTTGGACAACTAAAAAATCCTAACTATAGAAATGAATACATTTTTTTTTCCAGATTTACCTTAAATGGAGCATTTTTTTTTAATATTTTTGTAATGCAAAGTATTAAAATTAGATTACTATTTCTTGGGGTATACCAACTTAATCACCAACATGTCAAAAGCTTCTAAATATTTGATTGGCTTTGTACTGGAGCTTCTAGATAGCAAGTTATTGTGCAAGCACACCAATCCTCCATGTTGCAGATCAACATCTTGACCTGAATCGAGTTGCAGAATAAACATGGTGATTGTTACTATTTTGTGTTTCAAAAATACTTCAGGTTATTAGAAAAATTGCAAATTTCAAAGTTCTTTATTTTGGCAAAAGCAATATTTTAAGTTACATATCATCAGTTGACAACATTAACTGCAAGTGAATTAGATCAACATTCAAGTTCCATTTTTGACAAGTCAACAGCACAGCAATCAATTCAGGGATGGTGGAGGAAACAAGCACCGGTTAAAGCTATCCTTCCCAAAAAACCAACTTAAATCTGTCACTATGCCAGTTGATGAAGAAGAACCGTTAGCCGTTTTGAATGACCAGAAATATACCAGCAAACTTGTAATCAGGAACCAGTTGTTTGAAGTTTTAATAGGACAAAAACTCGAACATTTCATTACAGAATTGATAGTTTTATAGGAATACTTCCACAAATTTCTTTTCATTTTTACAAAGTCAACATATTTGAAATTATGCAAAATTCAAAATGTTGACTTATCAATTGATTAAACTTCAGTAGCTTTTAACAACTGGTTTCAAATTAATGAGTACCATTATCATAGCCATAGGGAAAACCAATTACATATATACCTGATGTCACAAAATTAAGATGCTACATATGTGCTCTCGTTTCAGACAAATGCCTCGGTTTAGCATCAATGAAATTTGCTGAAAATGTAACGGACAAAAACTGTCTATTACAACAGCATATTCAGCCTCGTCATCTTGTGTCATCATAAACTGAGAGTAGACTTTAGGTTCCCAAGTCAGCTATTGGCATTATGCATTCTTTACAAGATTTTCACTGTACATTACTTTATATATATAGATTTGTCAAGTGCATGGCTTCCAAGTCAGATGGTTGGTCTTGTTGCTAATTTGCCCTTTAATATGCTGTCAAACACTTGCACTGCAAGCATGGCACAATATAGAATATTTACTGCTTAAATCAATATCCATTAATAACCATATTGGCAATAAAATCTTAAATGTAACACAACCCTAACCCAACTTCTTTCACTGTCTGTTGCATTTTATTATTTTTCATAAATCTTTTACATTAATCATTTTTCTGCATTAGAAGGATGGAGTATTGACTGATCCACTGAGTACCAGAACAACACGACCATGGAGTGGAGTAATGGTGTTTTATGCCACAGTCAAGAATCTTTCACTTATTTCGAGGCGGTCAGTTCTGGGATGGTGGAGAAAACCACCGACCTTCGGCAAGCAAACTGACAAACTTTCTCACACTAGGATCTGTCCCAAGTGGGATCCAAACCCAGGCGGTGAGAGGCATTTTGATCCGTAAGCGCACGCTTTAGACCACTGAGGCCCCAACATGACCATGGAATGGAATGCTCGTCTATGGCAGAAGCTAGTACCTTTAAAAAAAGGTTGCCTGTATTCACCAATACAAGGCAGACATAAAACACTGCCAAATCTACTGCACACATGAACTTGGTCCAATATTAATCTTAGGAGATTTAAAACCTTGCCCTTCATCACAGATGGCCAATGTCGAGATGAACATTATTACAACCATATCAATGAAATATTGGACCTCAGTAAAGTCGAAATATTGAGAGTAAAACGGAAAGATTTGAGTTGAGTGTACTCAGTTGAGTAAATGATTGTGAAACCGAGGCCAGGAGAAAACCACAAATCTTCAACAAAACTGACAAACTTTCTCGCACTCTGATCTGGTTTACTGTTTAGGAGAAATTATGCTCAGCCAAAGTAGTTCATGAACAATATATATTGACTATAGAAGAAGATAAGCTTTCTCATGTAACACTACCATGAACAATCAAATTATAAAATACTAGTATATGTAGCACAGATTGTCATTGGGGCAGGTGACACGGTTTATCTATAATAAAAGACAAACTGCCTAATACCCAAATCTTTAATGTAGCACCTTCAGGGAAAGTTTGTGATCAATAGATTTGTTAGTCACAAACGGCAAATTGATGCACTATATACAAATATTTAATGATATTAGTTTTTGCACCAGAACCGCAGCCATTAAAAATTAATATCATTTGTTGTAAATCACAATGTTCATGGACAATTAAATTTTGCGTTTTTCATGGGCAAGTGAAACCCAGAAATTTAATGTCGATGAATTTTTTGTACAAGTATTACCATGGTACTCAACAGGATTTTCTTTTACAAAATTCAATTGCACAGAATAAAACAAAATTTTTATGTGACAAATATCAATGAACCTATAGTACTTCTATGTTTATAAAACTGAATTAAAATCTTTAAAAAATTTGAATCTCAAATTCATAAACATTCTTGGTCTACACAGCATGTTTAAACTTTCTAGTCCATTGGCTTGGAATTTCATGTGGTCTCAACATCTTGGATTTTAGTTAGCATTAAAATGTTGACTTCTACAAAGTTAATGTGCAATGTAAGTAAAGTGTGTCAGAAAGCTCACCTGTACTAGTTCATCAAAAAACTGAATTACAAGGACATTGTCTGCTGCATATTGCGCAGACAAAAGTGGGTTGATTTATGCAAGTCTACTAAAACAATTTACAAAAAAAAAAAAAAAAAAAAAAAAAAAAAAAAAAAAAAAAATTTATCAGTTAAGGATCAATGTAATCAACAGGAAATTCATGTACTGTATAAACCATTTTCTAGATGCCTTTAAATGCATTTTCATGTTTCAGACAAATGCCTCGGTTTGGCATCAATGACATGCTAAAACGTAACAGACAAAAACTGTCAATTACTACAGCACATTCAGCCTCGTCATCTTGTGTCATCATTAACATAATAGCTGGGGGACCTGCTTACAAAGATTGGATCCAGTTCCACAATCATTTACTCAATCGAGTGTACACTCAACTCAAATATTCCTATTTTAAAAATAAAAGAAATAAAATGCAACATAAGATATTCAATTTTAATTGCATAAATGTTTTAAAAACCAACATTGAAATATTTCCCAATTCAAGTGTACACCTAATGATTGTGAAACTTGGGCCAGATAATCTTTTTTAAAACCAGTTGAACAGGTAATAACACTGCTCATAAGTTCCTTTATGGACATTTATCAAACTCTCAGGTGAGGCGAGTAAATGCCATCAGCTCCAGCCAAGAATTTTACACTTAAATGCATAGTTTATATTGGGATGATGGAGGAAACCAGAGTACCAGGAGAAAACCACCAATCTTCAAAAAGAAAACCGACTAACTTCCTCGTAATATGATCTGGTTTTCTGTTTAGGAGAATTTATCCTCAGCCAAAGTAGTTCATGTACAATGTATATTGATTATGGGAAGAATATAAGCTTTCTTGTACACTACTGATGAAGAATCAAATTGCAAAATATATGTAGCACAAATTAAGTGTGTCTTTGGGGCAGGTGACACGGTTTATCTATAATAAAAGACAAACTGCCTAATACCCAAATCTTTAATGTAGCACCTTAAGGGAAAGTTTGTGATTAATAGATATGTTAGTCACAAACGGCAAATTGGTGCAAATTCTAGCCACAAAACTCCACATATGGAGCACTTTCACTAAGCGAATGTCAATGACATTTGTATAAACATTTAAGTAGATCTGCAGCTGCTTATATGAAGTGATTTTAAACTGCTTTAACACCAATCTCCTATTCTCTGTATAATTAGGCTGCTATCCCACATCATCTCATAAAGAAAACACAACAAGTGTTTTTGGTTTTTTTCCACTTTTATTTTACATACATAGAGAATAACATCTTTACTTCAGTGGAATAAACCTGGAGGAGTGGGTGGCACCAATACCTGGTCTACCGTGTTTTACTGGTTTGTATGTGATACTGAATTCACCAAGGTAATGTCCAATCATTTCAGGCTGAAATACAAGCAAAGTCTCGTGAAAAAAAAGTGAAAAAGAATCAACCATCACTAGTGAAAAACAAAACAAAACAAAACCTATTGGAGAATCTATACAAGTACAGTCAATCACATCTTAACAGTTTGAAGCATTCATCAACCATTTCATTATCTAAAAAAAAACAAGAGGCCCATGGGCCTTAACGCTCACCTGAGAATATCTCCAAAATTGTTTACAAAGTGCAACAGACAATATATCAAGTACAGAAAATTTAAAGAAACTCAAGAACTCCCAAAAAAATTAATCAGAAATATTCAGTCACATTTCATTAATAAGCAGCTAATATGCATAAAGTGACTGTAGTCTTCTTTTGCAGCTGTCACCTTGACCTTTCAACATATGACCTTGAATCATATATCAAAATGATTGCCACGTCAATATCTACAATATTCCAATATGCATGCCTATACAAAAAGTTAATAGTTTACAAGATAATTAGCAATTTAAGTCTTCTTTTGCAGTTGTGACCTTGATCTTTTGACATATGACCTTGAACTATATATTAAAATCATCGTCATGTCAATACCTACAATATTCTAATATACATGCCTATACAAAAAGTTAATAGTTTTCAAGATAATTAGCAATTTGAGTCTTCTTTTGCAGCTGTGACCTTGATCTTTCAACATATGACCTTGAACCATATATCAAAATGATCGTCATGTCAATACCTACAATATTCTAATATACATGCCTATACAAAGTTAATAGTTTTCAAGATAATTAGCAATTTAACTTTTCTTTTGCAGCTGTGACCTTGACCTTTCAAAATATGACCTTGAACCATATATCAAAATGATCGTCATGTCAATACCTACAATATTCTGATATACATGCCTATACAAAAAGTTAATAGTTTTCAAGATAATTAGCGATTTAAGTCTATTTTTGCAGCTGTGACCTTGACCTTTGAACATATGACCTTGAACCATATATCAAAATGATTGTTGTCGCAATACCTACAATATTCTAATATAAATGCCTATACAAAAAGTTAATAGTTTTCAAGATATAGTGACAAATAAATAATTTTTAGCAATTTTCCCACTAAGTTCCTTGCCATTTCCCCATTTTGAGCCCCATAGCTTTCATTTGTGCAAATCTAAAACTAGATGACCCAAGAATGTTATAAGTGAAATAACTAAGGTATATCACTTGTACATTCAGAGGAGAAGATTTTTAAAGTTTTTCACTATTTCCCCCCTTATGGGGCCCCAAGGGGACATAACTCCTTCATATGTGCAAATCTGAAAGGCCTTCACCCAGACATCATCATCACCAAGTTTCATCAAATTTGGGTTGGTAGTTTTAGAGGAGTTGATTAAAATGTAAAATGTTAACGCACGACGGACGACGCACGACAGACGACGGACGGTGAACCATCGCAATAGCTCATCTGAGCTTTCAGCTCAGGTGAGCTAAAAATTGCATTGAGCAAAATTTAGCAGCCAAGTGAATCACACTTTAAATTCAAAATGAGTTGACAAAAATGGGACCCTTTACAGGTCCTTGATCTTCAACTTCTAAATACATAAATATTTACAAATAAAATTGGTATTAAGTCTCGAGTCAGACCAAGCAAAGGATTAAAATATTAAATTTAGATTTATAAATTTCAAGAGCAAAATTCAGAAACAACATTAACATTAGAATCTGTGAAGCTCACACTGATGCCAATGTAAGTATATAGCACAAACTTAAATATAAATAAATTTGGGATAAAAATTGACAGCAGGTAGCAGTAGGCAATCCAATGACAATAAAGCTTCTTCATCTGCAGTCAGGAACAATATTATTTTCCAATTTAATAATCATAGCCAGGAAATGGCTATAAGCTTTAATTGACACCCCCCTTTTTTTTGCTTTAAAATTGCAACCAAAATAAAATGTTTTTATTAAGCCTGTTGAGACTGACAGGGTTTTTATCCCCTGCCAAATTTTTTAAAACTGTGTCCATATGATCAACAAACATCAACTTTTGTTAATGTTTCTGATCAATGATTGTCCAATAATTGTCCCTGCCTACTTACAAAATAAATCAAAAGTCCAAAATTTACATATACAATTTATACAAAATTAATTATCTAACATAATCCTGCTAATTCTGACTTATTATGAAAACTTTTTAGAATTTAATAAAGGAATTTAGCAAATGCTCAAACTGTAAGAAAGAAATTTCATTTAGTGTAACAATCTATAGATCTAATGCATTATTTCAAACCATATGTGGTACATATTCAATTTACGGTTGATAAACAATTATGATTATACTGTACATGTATTCAATTTATTAGGTGATTGTCCTCATAACATTTAACACATGTATTTGATCTTTAGCTTTTGATACAGTTAGAAATAGGAAGTAGAAGTTAGAAAGAGATTCATCTTAAAAGTAGTAAGCAAACAAATTGGGTAAATCTTCTGAGCCTGTTTGTTCAAAACTTCATTAGTTTAATCAAACAGTAAAAATTCAAAATGTCATCAATATTAATTACATCTATAATGAACATAATGTCTCGACTTCAATTGCTCCCGAGTGATAATAGAAAATGTATGCCTCAACTTCTCAACAAGAATTATAAAAATTTTGTCCAATACATCAGGTTCAAATGTTTGCTAATCAACAATTTAAGCTAATGAAGCAATGAATGAATAACAGGGCCAGATTCATTGCAAACATCACATGAAGACAAATGTAGCAAATGCTGAAAATCCAACCAATCCGTAATGTTTACAAAGCATGTATGTTTGAAATATTGAATATAATTTTTAGAGGTACATACCTTGATTTCCACCTGATTAAATGTTTTTCCATTGTACACACCAACAATACTTCCTATCATTTCTGGTACGATGATCATGTTACGTAAATGTGTCTTTACTACCTTCAAAAGACAATTAACAAAATTTAATAACTGAAGTTGCAAGTAATATCAATATACTAATACTATGGCTCAAAACAAGTGAAAGAAAAGTGGTTGAAATATTACATCATTAAATAAAATGGATTTAAAGGTATCGCAAGTTTCTACTTCATGCATCATAGCTTTCTTTGAGTGGCCTCAGTGACAGAGTGGTCTAAAATACTGGCTTATGATTACTTGACTCTCAACTAGGTGTGAATCCAAATCAGGGCAGATCCCAGTAGGAGAAGGTTTGTCAGTTCACTTTCCAGGGTTTAGTAGTTTTCTTCACCATTTATGAAAAAAAATGTCGAGTAAGGCTCAAGATTCTATTATTCCACTCAATTCTTTGAAAGCATTATACTTTCAAGAGACAATACTATAGAAGCATTTTCCCCAAGAGCACATTACAATGGATTACTAGCCTACTATTAGTTTACCTCTGGTTTTTCAAACTGTGCAGCTTCTTTTTTGGCTTTTCTTAATCTTTTGATTAGAGCCATTGGTTTCCTTTTCAACCCCCGAGAAAACCTGCGACGGGCACGGCAGTGGAAAAGTTCCATCAGCTGTTCACTGTTTGAAAAAAGAAAACAAATATCTTAAAACAGTTCAAACTAATGATGAGCAACGTTTAGAAAAGAAAAATAGTACATTATGAATGGAAGATTTAATAAAATCCAGATAAACAATTAACATTTAATACCATACCAAGGAATCCTGTGGTTTACATTTTAGCCAAATAATTCTAAATTGTATGTTGAATAAGTATTTGTCATTCTTTACAGAAATTCTTTGCTTAGCAATTGATTAACTTGAAACGGTTAGCAATTGATTAATTTGAAACGGTACATGAACCTTAACTTATAAATCTGCTAGGGTACATAAATGCATCACATTTAGTAGTACAATGGAAAGAACTGGCTGCTGATGAAATCCTTTGTTGTCTGGTTATGGTAAACGAACAAGCCAGAATTCAAAATTGAAGTTAAAATGGTCAAACTAGTGTACAAATAAGTTTCATCTGTCAAACTTTTCAGCCCCTAGTATCAATGATGAGGAATGATTTTTCAAAATGTGCACAATATGGCACATCAAAATTAGACAGGTAATTTTGTTATATATACCAGTATATTAAACAGGTTTTTGGCCAACATACCCTGTTAAGAACCTGATTAACGAATAATATCTTTATTACATTGTTACAGTGTATACATAATTCATTTATTATTTTTGTTTAAATAAAGCTCATGATTTGTCTTTGGGGCAGGTGACACGGTTTATCTATAATAAAGACAAACTGCCTAAAACCCAAATCTTTAATGTAGCACCTTAAGGGAAAGTTTGTGAATAATAGATGATTAGTCACAAACGGCAAATTGGTGCAAATAAAAGTGATCAAATGTGAAAACACTAAATAATATAGCTCTAGATAGAAAAAAAGGCCTACATTGTAGTTACCCCTAAATTTTTTCTAATGTATACACGAAAAGTTCCATCTTTCACAAAAGCACAAATGGACTTTCAAATTTTCAAAGTGCATTTAAATTCACATTCTTAAAATTCTCTTTTCTTGATTAAAAAGAAAAGCATACAATTTTAACAAAATTTCTATTTTCTTTTAAACAAATTTTACCAAGATCAAGCATGAAAATAACCAAATGCATACTGGCACGATAAAACTCTAAACGAAATGTTAAAACAAAGAAATTTGAAATTCAAGTATATAAAAGACGACTTGAATATTTTTCCTGTTTAATAAAACTCCAGGTAGCCTAAATGGTCTTTAAAACAATCATTAATGATTGTGATTTTTTGTGTACCAACAAATACAGCATATGAACTTCAAATATTCATTTTCCTTATGGCAATATGGCGAAAAAAAATCTTACAGGTTTTTGAGAAGAAAATGTGATTTTGCATATCAGCAATTTCCCAGCTAATTATGACAATATCTTTATCTCGAGGCTATCCTAAACAAAAAATCCACAGGTGGTGAAGCAGTATGTGCAAGTGTTTCTTAGTACTAGCATGCACTTTTGTCAATCTTTAGAGTGCTAGTTCACTTGCCCACGACTGATAAACATGGTCAATTGTGTCGCTGTTATAAGCCCACATAACACCTTTGTCACTTACGATCAACGAGAGTCTATCCCAAAGCGGTACAACACAATGAAAGCAAAAGCCTAAATATTGTTAATCAACCTAGGACAAACTGATAATATAACAAATCTTTCCCCAACCAGATAGAATTTACGAGTCCAACTGGTTGGACAATACAATGAACCCGTAAAAGCAGTCCTAATATAGGCTTTAGGTAAATTGGGTTATACACATGAACTTAAAATAATTTTTCAAGCAACAACCGCAGGTTGTCAAGTGTCTGCAGCTTTCATAAGCATAAAAAAATACCTGGACATATCCAGTAGCTGATCAAGATCAACACCTCTGTAGGAATATTTCCTAAAGGTACGCTTCTTCTTCTTTTCAGCCAAATCTTGCTCTGTATCAGCCTGCACGCAAAAGAAAACACAAATTCAATAAAATGAAACTACGCTTAGAAATATATTTATTCTATAAAGTGCAGATTTATCTAAAGTCAATTAAGACAACAAATTGTTAGTAAAATATTTTGTTTATACATTTTTGCTTTTAATGTTAAGAAATGGAGTTAAAGGAATAGGATAGAATGGGATTGATGAGAGCGATAAATTATTTTCACCATGTTGATCAGTGTAGAAACCGGAAAGAGAACATTACGGAAGTAGAAACTGCGCATGTAAAAAACATTTGATATGCTGTAAAACAAAGCATAGCTAATCACATCAGGAATCTGGACTGAGTGGTAATAATAATAATAATAATAATAATAATAATAATAATAATAATAATAATAATAACAACAACAACAACAACAACAACAACAACAACAACAATAATAATAATAATAATAATAATAATAATAATAATAATAATAATAATAATAATAATAATAATAATAATAACAACAACAACAACAACAATAATAATAATAATGTTGTACATGTGAAAAATACTAAACAGTGTTACAAGTTTGGCCCACCAATAGAATAGTCACATGTAAAAACCCTTAGGTGTCATTACAGAATTTAAAATATTCTTTTGCTTAAAATTCTAAATTTTGCACGTGACAGTAAACCACAACGCTGTAATTGTGCTTCATTTCCGGTTAAAAATCGGAAAGTTTTTAATCACGTTCCCAATATGTGTCTGTCTTTTCGTGTCTTGTCTTGTTTAATTGTTTCATCATTAAAATGTAATATTTCGTGTTTTTTGTTGCATTGTCTGTAGCCAAGTACATTTTTTCAGTTGTAAATTTCCTGTTGCCACTTTCATTTTCTTTTTCATCTTCGCTTCTGCTACTTGTACGATTATGTTATAATGAACATTTTGATCCTGAATAAATTTGAATTTGTATGACATTAAACAAGGGTCAGATAAGATACCATCCCATATACTTAGGGAGGCGACAGTGGTCTTCGCAACCATACTCACCACACTTCTTTGGATCTTGTACGTATAATTATTCCAACAAACTGGAAAGATGCCATGATAGTCCTAGTGTTGAAAAAAAGACGGGAAACATGTGGCAGCTTACTACCAACCCATAAAATAAATCCGTTGTAAAATCTTAGAACACATTGTCCACAACGCCACCATGGGCCACTGATGCCAACAATATCTAGTGTGATTACCAGTTTGGACTTCGTAAATACCGATTATGTGAGACTCACTGGTCATCATCACAGTACATAATATAGCCAGGAACCTCTCCAAGGGCAGACAAGTTGAAGTCATCCTCCATGATAGATTTTGCAAAAACAAAGGTCCCTCAAATTCAAATTCAGTTTATTGCTCAACATAAACATAGGTCATCGCAATTAACACATGTACATAAAAATCTCTACAAATACATTAGACATGATAAATCATAATCCATGCAATAGTAGTAAATATATTAAATGCAACATCTCTAGGGTTTAAGATATGGGAATTGTTTACAACCGATTGGCGAATATCAAAACATTTATTAATAAATGTGACATGAGTTAATGAATCAGTTTTAGTTCTATTAAGTTTAAGTTTAATTGTGAGTAGTTTTCCGGCTTTATTCAGTTTGAGAATAGTACATCTCTCTCAGCTTTATGTTTATTGCACAATCTACATTTTATGAGCACTTAATCTAATTTTTGAAATTGCTTATCTGTCTTTTCCCTCATGTGAGACTCCTACACAAACGATATTACTATGGCGTACGAGGTAACACATTGAAGTGGATACAGTCGTTCCTAGAAGGCAGAAAACGGCGTGTGACCGTCGAAGAAACCAGTGAAGCAGATGTTGTATCTGAGATCACACAAGGCACGGTTCAGTCTTGATCATCTCCTGTTTCTGGTTTTTTTGATGATCTACCGAACAACTGCTCGAATTCCGATGCAAGATTGTTTGCAGATGATTGATTGTTGGCAGATGATTGTTTGCTATTTTAAATTACATGCCAGAAAGACGCCGACTTTCTTTAAGACGATTTGACATCCATTATGATGTGGGGGAAAACATGGCAGATGAAGTCCCATCCATCAAAGTACACTGTCATCAGAATACTGGCACCTTCCTTCGTAACAAACTGATAGATACATCATACCAACTTCACCATCAGGACACAGACTTGTAGCAGTTAGTTCTAGGAAGTACCTTGGAGCCACCATATCGGATAACCTCTTCTGGGACAACCATATCGACGGAGTTATAACCAAAGCAAATCAATCGGCTTCATGAGACGCAACTTCTGTGATTGCTCAATCCCAGTGAAGACTGTCACATGTAACACAATGGTGTGCCCAGAAATGGAGTACGCTGCTTCATGCTGGGAACCTACAACGCAGAAACTTATCATATCATTAGAGAAATATAGCGACGTGCAGCTCGTTATAGTATTCAACACAGATCGCTCATAAGGATGCGTTTCTGACATGCTCCAATAATTACAGCTGGGCATACTAAAAGCTCGGAAGAAGTAAAACCGTCTATGTATGCTCTACCGGATATACAGCGGCCAAGTATGAATCAACAGAGACTCCTACCTACAAGTGAGCGACAGACGAACCCGTGGCCAGCACAAACTTTTCCAGGACAGACATAACCCCCATCCAGACACTCCTTGACATCATCGCTATAACGCTACAACTTTTCCTGTTTCTGTTTTTAATTTGTAAATATTGATGGATGTATTGAAGGATGTGTTGTGAACAGTTATAGTTGTAGCAGTGGAACTGTAAACACCCACGAGGACCCAGAAAGAGATGAAGAAAAAGAGGTCATTTTTGAAATCAATCAGCCCAATCCATATCAAATATCCATAAATTATGACTAGAGCTAAATTTTAGTGTATGCCGTTTTACCCACAAACCCACTTCGACGGGAACTTGTAGGTAATTATCGGCCTTGCTCAGGTGTGACAACATTAGTTAGAATGACAGGTGATAGGTAAACTGTGAAAACAAAGGTGTAACTTCGTATAATGACCACATGTGATACAAGTGGAGGAATTTTATGTATTATTTAGCTTGTCGTAGTTTATTTTGACCACCGTCATGTAGAAATTAGCGGCTCGGTCCTACTTTCAGTGAAAAAAAATCGAAGTAGTGTCGATCTGTTTACCTGCATATATATTCATGGGAGGACTCCTTGTGGCGGGATTTTTTGGATTCTGTGATAACTGTTGTTTGTATTGCATGTTTTTAAGATTATGTCCCGTTTCTCGCGTCTTTTACCCAGATTTTTAAGAGGTGACAAACCAAAAGCGGCTAATTATTCGTCAAAAGATATACAGTATTACGGTGACAAACCAATCAAAGATGGATCTATTTGTAAAATTCTGTTTTTGGATGATACAGAGATTGTGTTCTCGTGTAAGGTAAGTTATGGTGGTTAAACTTTATGTTAGCCTAAGTGTGTGTCAGAATTTTAAAGCACAAGTTACTATTGTAGGACCACTAGCATTGCTTATATATAGAATGGAATTGATTATAAGCAGGATCTGAATGAAAATCAGAGATAAACATTGCAAAAATTAACTGTTTATTGTGGCATCTCCTGGAGGAAGGGGTAAGGCCTCTTTTTGAACCCTCAACCATTAAATTCTATGTAAAATAAGCAACATTTGAAACACTTTAAATATTGCTTGTAAAACTTTAAAAAAAATATTTGTGGCTTGATTTAGTCATTTAAGTCCATTTCAGTCGAATTTAGAATTTTAGTGGAGGGTACAGAGGGAAGTCTTTCCAAAATTTCTCTCTAAAGCACAGGGGCATGACATTAAAAATATTTGTACATGGGTATCTGACGTGTTATGAAGTAAATTAACTGGGTCTTGATTTTATCTGAACATAAATAAATGACTTATTAAAAAAAGTGTGTGTGTCTAATAATTTTTAAAGCTGCATTAAGATTACCAATTTTCTGAATTTTTTTTGATTTTCTAAAAATATATTTTTTTAAAAGTAGATATCTTCTAACCACGATCCGTGACATTCATTTTCTAAAATTCATTTCTTTTAGCTGTAAATAAACGGAATCCTCTGACTGGTTGGTCAGTGTTCTACGATGATAATTATGAGCTTGGAGCATGCGCACGGATGTAGGGAAAAGCCTAGAATCGAAAGTGAAACATGACAGATTGCATTAATTGTCCTTCATTAATATCCAGATGTATTTGAAATGGTGTTATTTATCCCTTACTAAGTCACAAATGACAAATTAACGAAGTTCTGTGTTTAATTTATCGTATTTCAACATTTTGAAAGTTGTGTTTAAATGACCCGGGGTTTTGATGACGTAACCATGTTCTAATATTATATCACAAATGCTGCATCTCGCTGGGTAAATACTGTAATTTCTGTATTTATTCGAGTTTTTATCGTCAAACCAAATGTAATATTGTTCATTAGGAACATCATTTATTAGATTAGCACCGTTTTAATATTTTCTTTGGAAAACTTAATGCAGCTTTAAATGCTGCATTCTTGACTTGATCAATTACATGCTGTAAGCCAATCAGTAATCAACATTTTGACAGTTGTACCTCAGTGGTATGTACGTCGCTATCACTAAATCACTACTCTGTCCTTAGTTAAATACACATAGAGAATTTATAGCTTAGTTGATTTATTGGATATTAGTCTGAAGATCTGTCTACTGTTTTATGGTACTTTAGGTTTTTAAGGACATAACAATGGTGCAAAAGTACTTTTCAACCTGTTACAAAAAATGTTTAGGTCACATATTCCCGGAATAGTGTCATTTTTACAGAAAATGTCAAAGTTATTGTTCTGCACTATATATATATATATATATGTTGATCTTCCTAAAATACTTGTCTTGTTAAATGATAGATAAATGGAGCTGGTACATGGTATTTCATTTGGTTGTAGATGGTGTACTTGTGTGTCTGTTAATATAAATATTGTAACACTTACTATATGCCTGCCCTAAAGTGAAGCCCACATGTGATTAATTAAGTACCGGTAATAAACTAAAACAAGTAGATAAAATGTATCTTACACTGTTAATAGATATAATATATACGGTCATGGCAGACTAACATAAAATGTCAAAATTCAGATGCTACATACATGTGTATATATTAAAGACATGACTTAATGGTAAAATTAAAATCTTTATTTTTTTGTGAAATTTGCGAAATTTGTGAATTTGTGAAAAATTGTAATTTTTTTATGTAATGAGAAAAATACATATAAGGTTATATTCCTTTCATAGTGCTAGTCCACCCAAAAGTTCTGTAAGTATGTAGTTTTATAACTTATAAATCTGTTCATAACTAAGATAGGTAAATCAACAAACTAACATAATCAAAATCAGTTTGTGTATGTACCAAAGTTTCAGTTCCAAATTCTGTGCTGAAAAATACACTGTAGATGTTCAAATTCCATGTTGGAATAGATTCCAATTTCAGATAGTTCATAAATAATTTTGTGTATGACTTTCATTATTGAAATCTTTCAAATAAACCAAATATGAATTTAAAAGTTAACAAAGGAACATAAACATGATTTTCTAACATGAATTTTCAATTTCCAAATTTTTTCATTTGGATGTTATATAACATTGTTACAACAAATAAGAGCTATATGCATTATTTACACACAAAGTAATGTGTCTAAATATTTACATTTTGATAAAGGCGATTTATATTACTTATAACAATTGATTTTAAGCCGTTTATTATAAATATTTACATGAATGATATAACAGTATTTGTATAAACAATATACAAAAGTGCTACCACCTTTCAAAAATTTGATGAAAACTTTTAAGTAGCTTTAAGTAAAACCTGCATGGATCTCTCCTTTAGGGGAAAATTGAATAAAACTGGGTTTTTGTATACAGACTTAGGAGGTATTTTTATTATTTAAATTAAAAATCATTGATAAAGATTTGAAGTGATAGATTTCAGTGTTTGTATAACATGCCGATTATGGTGTTGTCCCTTATTTAGATTTTTTGGTTTGACAGAAAAATGAGAAGATTTATAATGCTTTTCAAATTGTTGAAGTGCCATGATTAATTATAGGTTTTTAGAAGTGTAGGTATCAATTTAAAATTTATTATATTAACCTCTTAAATTACAGTTATTATTGTGGCTTTGAGAAGCTCTTGTTTACTTTTCTGAATTCAGTCACATTTTTTTCCTATAGATAAATACCCATACACTATAGGAAATAAAATTTGTTTTTTGTTCAATAAGTTTCTCAACAAAAAACTTATTTGGGTGTACATATATTCCTGTGGTATATAGGCATGTATATGCCAAGTTTCCTTTTTTATTAGATTGATTTCAATTCAGTAAATTGATAAAATATGGCACATGTATATATTTTTATATCAAGTAAAGTGTAAAGTGCAAATTCTTAATACGGTAAGCTTTTAACAGCCTTGCAAGAAAATGTAAATTAATATAAATCATTAATATAAAAAAAATAAATAGTTAAATAGGTGAACAGTACAGGTAAGGGGGGGGATGGATAAACTTTAAAACCTAATCTGACCAGTAAAACAAGAAATCTTTCTGAATTAAAGCGACCATTGCCCATAAAATTGGTGAAAATTGTAGCATTTTGCCTATCTTGTGTGGGGAAAAAATTTAAAAATTTAAAAATTTAGATATAAAGTATACAATTATTTAACACAGTTCAAAAACAATAAAACACACATTTATAATGATTGTTTAGTACTTATTACCCTATTTATACCATAGGGGTACACATTTTTTTTTTAACTTTTAACTTTACTTAACCTGGGTCTGAGACTATAACCATGGTAAAATATTTATTGTATAATTCAGATCATATTTGTGAAGTAAAACATTTTTAACTTTGATTTTTGCTGCTACATGTATAAAACACTTATAAATAAGTTTGATAAACCAAATAATATAAAATTTGGCACACACACTTTTTATCTACAGTCTGACTACCCTAAATTACTTGTAAAGAAATTAAACTGCATTTAGTGACACCTCCACAGGAATTTAAACTTTAAATATTCTATTATTATTGATCAGGATTTGATCAGCCAATCCTTTCAGCCAATAAGTCACACACAACACCTTAACACTTTTGAGAAATAAATTCCATCTATTGTATTATTTATTTTTATCTATTGTCAATCCTAATTGGAAAAATTCAATAGTACAGGTACAAAAATGGGGTACCTTAAATAACCACCTGTATAAGGAGTTAAAAATACAATATTGTTTTTTTTTTTAAATACCGGTACAATTAGCTAAACTAAAGTGGCATAAATATTTTTAATTTAGATTAAAAGTTTTAATTATATTAATTTTATTATAAAAACTTTGAAGTAAGTTAATGTTATATGGCGAAATGTATTATTTCATTAAAGGTAAAAAATTATCTACATGAAATTTATGATACCTGACACTTTGTTTAATCAAGACAAGATTAAATTGACAACATATAGATGTGTGTGTGTGTGTGTGTGTGTGTGTGTGTGTGTGTGTGTGTGTGTGGAAAACAAAATTGAAGAATATGACAGTGTTATGATAAGTTGTTTGAAATGGTTTTAAGCCACATTAAGAATTTTTACATCTATTGAAACAGGTAATATGAGTTCATTATCTGACAATGATAGACATGATATGGAGCTGTAAATTCACTTCCTGGATGTAGAGATGTAAATCTGTAAAGATTATTTAACAGATTCTGGCTTATGTACAGTGAAGTAAAGGAAACTGAGTTAAACATAAAGCAGTGTGGGGTCTTAAACTTCATGAATAAAGAGGGATCCCCTAAAGAAAAGATCATAATTTAATAATTGAAGACTGCTAGAACAGACATGACTCCCACTTTCCATTTCTTTTGATGATATTTATACATGAGGAAATTCACTTTGTTTGAGTTACAGTCTGGTTTTGATGTAACACTTTAAAATTTGTGTAGAGATAAACTGTGCCACACTAGTTATGAGGAGATGTATCATACTGCTTTTTGTAGCTGAAATGTGCCACACTGGTTGTGAGGAGGTGTATCAAACTGCTGTTTGGAGCTAAAGTGGCCACACTAGTTGTGAGGAGATGTATCATACTGCTGTGGGGAGCTAAAATGGCCACACTAGCTGTGAGGAGATGTATCATACTGCTGTGGGGAGCTAAAGTGGCCACACTAGCTGTGAGGAGATGTATCATACTGCTGTGGGGAGCTAAAGTGGCCACATTAGTTGTGAGGAGATGTATCATACTGCTGTGGGGAGCTAAAGTGGCCACATTAGTTGTGAGGAGATGTATCATACTGCTGTGGGGAGCTAAAGTGGCCACACTGGTTGTGAGGAGATGTATCATACTGCTGTGGGGAGCTAAAGTGGCCACACTAGTTGTGAGGAGATGTATTATACTGCTGTGGGGAGCTAAAGTGGCCACATTAGTTGTGAGGAGATGTATCATACTGCTATGGGGAGCTAAAGTGGCCACATTAGTTGTGAGATGATGTATCATACTGCTGTGGGGAGCTAAAGTGGCCACATTAGTTGTGAGGAGATGTATCATACTGCTGTGGGGAGCTAAAGTGGCCACACTGGTTGTGTGGAGATGTATTATACTGCTGTTTGTAAAACGTGAGCCACTTTAGCTGTGACAGGATGTATCACACTGCTATTGGAATCTCAAGTGTGCCACACAAGCTGTAAAGAGAAGTATTTTAGTGCTGTCGAGAGTTTCAATGTTCCAGATGAATCTTAATGCTTGGGGGAGCTTACATGTTCAACACTAGCTGTGAGGAGAAGTATCATAATGTTAGGGTAGCTAAAGTGTGCCACAGTAGCATTGAGGAGAAGTATCATAATACCGGTACAATTAGCTAAACTAAAGTGGCATAAATATTTTTAATTTAGATTAAAAGTTTTAATTATATTAATTTTATTATAAAAACTTTGAAGTAAGTTAATGTTATATGGCGAAATGTATTATTTCATTAAAGGTAAAAAATTATCTACATGAAATTTATGATACCTGACACTTTGTTTAATCAAGACAAGATTAAATTGACAACATATAGATGTGTGTGTGTGTGTGTGGAAAACAAAATTGAAGAATATGACAGTGTTATGATAAGTTGTTTGAAATGGTTTTAAGCCACATTAAGAATTTTTACATCTATTGAAACAGGTAATATGAGTTCATTATCTGACAATGATAGACATGATATGGAGCTGTAAATTCAATTATTGGATGTACAGTTCTAGAGATGTAAATCTGTCAAGATTATTTAACAGATTCTGGCTTATGTACAGTGAAGTAAAGGAAACTTAGTTAAACATAAAGCAGTGTGGGGTCTTAAACTTCATGAATAAAGAGGGATCCCCAAAGAAAAGATCATAATTTAATAATTGAAGACTGATAGAACAGACATGACTCCCACTTTCCATTTCTTTTGATGATATTTATACATGAGGAAATTCACTTTGTTTGAGTTACAGTCTGGTTTTGATGTAACACTTTAAAATTTGTGTAGAGATAAACTGTGCCACACTAGTTATGAGGAGATGTATCATACTGCTTTTTGTAGCTGAAATGTGCCATACTGGTTGTGAGGAGGTGTATCAAACTGCTGTTTGGAGCTAAAGTGGCCACACTGGTTGTGAGGAGATGTATCATACTGCTGTGGGGAGCTTAAGTGGCCACACTAGTTTTAAAGAGATGTATCATACTGCCGTGGAGAGCTAAAGTGGCCACACTAGTTGTGTGGAGATGTATCATCCTGCTGTTTGTAAAACGTGAGCCACTTTAGCTGTGACAGGATGTATCACTCTGCTATTGGAATCTCAAGTGTGCCACACAAGCTGTAAGGAGAAGTATTATAGAGCTGTCGGGAGTTTTAGTGTTCCAGATGTATCTTAATGCTTCGGGGAGCTTACATGTTCAACACTAGCTGTGAGGAGAAGTATCATAATGTTGGGGTAGCTAAAGTGTGCCACAGTAGCAGTGAGGAGAAGTATCATAATGTTGGGGGAGCTTAAGTGTGCCACAGTAGCAGTGAGGAGAAGTATCATAATGTTGGGGGAGCTTAAGTGTGCCACAGTAGCAGTGAGGAGAAGTATCATAATGTTGGGGGAGCTAAAGTGTGCAACAGTAGCAATGAGGGGAAGTATCATAATGTTGGGGGAGCTAAAGTGTGCCACAGTAGCAGTGAAGAGAAGTATCATAATGTTGGGGGAGCTAAAGTGTGCCACAGTAGCAGTGAGGAGAAGTATCATAATGTTGGGGGAGCTAAAGTGTGCAACAGTAGCAGTGAGGAGAAGTATCATAATGTTGGGGGAGCTAAAGTGTGCCACAATAGCTGTGAGGAGATGTATCATAATGCTTTTGGGAGCTTAAGTGTGCCACAGTAGCTTTGTAAAATAAGATATACTAAACTGGATACAGGATGCTAATTACGGAATGTGTCATGATCATTTGTTTTACCAAAGTAAAAAAAAAGGTTTTAAGTTGATGATGTAAGAGTTAGACTACATGGCCTGTTCTTTTATTTTTCATATTTTTTTTAAAATGGTCTGATTCTGTCATTTCTAGGCTGATTCATTCAATTTAGACTACAAAGGAAGTCTGTCTATAGAATATACTATGATTACTCTTTATGCCAAGTTTTATTTACTTATCATCACTTAAAGCTTTAGGAGAAATAAAATAGGTTTAAAGAAACTTGAATAATGATAAAGTTGATGCTAATGACACCAATAACTGCTGTGTCTAACAATTTTCAGGTGAGACTAAATTACCATGTTAAGTGAAATATTCTTGACAGAGACTATAATATATTTTATACTTCGTTACACATAATTTAAATCTTGTTGATGCAACAACAACTTTGTTGCATCTTGGATACACTCTGTTTACTCTCAGAAATTTTTTAATGTGTTATATAGAGAGATCTTAAGATGACATCATTTTGTCTATATTATATGCACATATTATGTCACCTGATTTACCTGTACATATAGCTATATAGAGTGATGTATTAAGTCATATTATAATGATATCGCCTTGTAATACAATCTTGCTGTTAGTTTGTTAAGAATTTTAATAGTTAAATTTTAATGTAATATGAATTACCTGAAATTTAATAGTCATATATATTACAGTTACTTAATTTGTCAGCAAACTTACCTGGTTTCAAACCTACACATTTTTGAAAAATATTTGAAAAAATACTTTGTAGCTACTAGCTGAGCAGCCTCAGTGGCAGAGTTGTCATAGGTGTAGGATTTACGATCACATTGCCTCTTAATGCCTAGGTTTGAATCCCATTCAAGAAAAAATATAGTGCGAGAAAGTTTGTCAGTTTGCTTGTTAAAAGTTGATGTTTTTTCTGGGCACTCTTGTTGCCTCCGCCATTCTTGAACTTACAGCCTCAATATAAGTGAAAGAATTTTGATTAGGGTTTCAAAACCATACACAACTCCACTTAGGAGCTATAGTAAAGGACATGCTGCTGAGTTGTTAAAGCTGCATTGTTAAGGCTGCAGACCCACACTTATTTGTTAAACTTTAACTGAGTTGTGTTAAAAGTCATTGAGCAAGTGACACTGGTGATGAACTGGTACCCCATCTCATGTCTTGTTCTGACAGGATTAGTTTTGTATACTTAGTTGCATTTTTCACTCAGTTTAATCTTTAATTTCATTGCCCTGATGAGCCTCTAGTTTCAGGACAATAAGTGATCGTGATCTGTAAGTGCATTCTTTCAACCAAAAACATAAGTAAAATTAGTAAGCATAAATTAGTTTTAAGAGTGAATCATTTCTAAGTCAAATAGATTTTGGTTCTTCCAGTGTGAAATGTTTTGTACATATTTCAAATTTTCCTGTCTGTTATCTTTCAAATCGTGTCAACTGCAAGTGGGGAGTTGAGTTTTCCTTGTCATTGTCACTATTGATAAACTTGGTACCAGCGCATGTATAATGGACTGACTTAAAATGAGTTTAACCAATGAATCAACCAACCAACCAAACTGTGCATGGAGTATTATGTTATGGTACTGGAACTTTTAATTATGACACTTAAAGTGTTTTAAGATGTCTTAAACAATTAATTACTTTAAACTTTGCGTATTTATATATCACAGTGTTTCAGATGTGCATGTATTATTTGTTGAAATATCAAAGATATGGATTTGATGTTGTTATGAGCCTGTTGGCATTAAATGTCCTGAATGATAATCAAGACAATCACATACACATTAATCCATTAGGCTCAATTTACAGTTTGACATCCCACAATTATTGGTCTTACCTAATGTTGATGATATGTTGATTTGCTGTTAAAATCAGATCAGCCCTACAATGATGCAGGCCTAGGGTTTTACCATCAGCGAAATAATCTCGAACAATTTTAGAATTCTAGAATTATTCTAGAACATGTGTTCCAGAACAGCACTAGTATAGCCCCAGATCAGTACCAGAGCATTTCAAGAACTGTTCCGCAATGTTAAAGAAAAATGTCAGAACATTAATTCTAGAATAGATCTGTTACAAAACTCCCAGATTAGGTTCAAAACAGTTCCAGAAATTTCTTCTGAATGTAATGGAACAGTTTGTAGGACTTTTTACAGAACTGTTCTAGAATTGCTAATTTCTTGACACTCTCATTCAATGTATGAAACTGGGATTTTCTAAGAGAAGCTCTGAATTCAAATATTTTATCACAAGGAATTTGGCAGAAGCCTAATTTTGTTATCAGTTTGTCAGTTCTTAAGCCCAAACTCTCTTATTTGTGTCTTTATTTAGCCAGAAGTCAAATTTTGTCACCAAGTCATTCCCAGAACTAATTATACCCTGCCTCATGAACCAGTGGCTCAGGGCAGAATAACTTTTTATTAGGATTTTATAAATTACATTTTTTTTCCATTTTGTTATAACCACAGGTTAAAGTTTTTCAAGTCTATGTACAAAATTATTTATAAGATATACCAGTAATATTGAAATGTGATCGGTGTCATGTACCATGCTTAAACCAATAATCAGAAACCATATCGGTTTCAGTTAAGCCTCCATATACAATATAACTCATCTATTTTATAATTTACTATTCATGTTCAGTTATATAAAGGACTTTATTTATTTTAAGTTACAGAGAACAGTTCAATAATAACAATTATCAGATTACAGAAGACATCCCATAAAATAATAAATCCGATCTTTTTGTATTCTTGTTATATTAAAACTAATCTGTTTACTCGTATTGTTATAACACACAAAACATTTGTATGCAGCACTAACTTGCTTTGTTAGGATAACAGTTTTGCGGGTATTAATTTCACATGGTGTGCAGCAAGGGGGAAATTTTTTACCTTGTTTGTTGTATACATGTATTATAAGGTATATATAGTAGGATTCTAGACTTAGTATCCCATCACTAATGACATATGATTGTTATCTTTATGTGCTGTTAACTTATTTTTTGTCTTTTGGAATGTCTTGTTGATTGAGGTACTGTTATTTTAAGTATCAGATTTCTTGAAAAAGTAAAGTATAGTATCAAAATGTCAAACTTTATACAATACAACACAGGTACATGACACTGGTAGGGCTAATTTGAATAACTTTGCGGTATTCATGTCTGTACAGTAAAGTTTCAATAAAAATCTGTTTGTAGGGATTTCAATTTTGACTTTTAATTATTGATTTATTATTGGTATTCATGTCTGTACAGTAAAGTTTCAATAAAAATCTGTTTGTAGGGATTTCAATTTTGACTTTTAATTATTGATGTTTTGAAGTGATCAAGTAGAAATAAGACAGTTAAAGTCCAAGTTATCACAAAATTAAACATCGGATTGAATAATGACTGTTATCCACAGTACTAAATGCATTTGTAGTAATTGATCAGTTATTTATGTAGACCAACAAAAATGACTGTGTTCATGTGGACCAAAAAGTGACTTCATCAGTTATCCATTGGTACCATAAATAAATGAGTTATTCATGGTGACCATTAGTAATAACTACAAGTTATCCATGTGGACCAAAAAATGACCTTTTATTATCCATGGGGGCCAAATAATGACTGAGTAACCTTTGGAACCAATTAATGACTAAGTTATCTATTGGAACCAAATATCACTTAATCCAGTCTGTCTACTAATTGAGCTGCTGCAGATGTGTTGGTTCAGGGTTAGATATGGTGCAAATTATGCAACCAATCGGTCTTTTGGATTAGGACAATCCAAATATTTTCTATGAGTATTTATCTACCTAGCCATCACCTGTTTAAAAAACAGAACACCATTATAATGAAATGTAAAATGGCAAGTGCTACAACACTGGAGTACAATGTTTTAATGATGACTTCTTACAAAATGAAGGGGCCTTAGTGGCCTTATGGATCACCGCCTCTTGCTGTCTGGGTTTAAATCCTACTCAGGGGAGATTCTAGTGTGAGAAAGTTTGTTAGTTCGCTTGCTGAAAGTTGGTGATTTTCTCCGGGCATTCTGCTTTCCTCCACCATTCCAGAACTGACCTTGAAATCAGTGAAAGAATCTTGACTTGGACATAAAACACCATTACTCCACTCCACTCCTACAAAATGAATGAAATTGTTAGCTATCCTGTTTAAAATGTTTCTGCTTATAGTGTAAAATTTAGAAATACATAGTAAAACTTTTCAAATTTGATACCAAAAGCTATCTGTATTAAGATAGACAAGATAAACATAGAAATAACTTGGAATGGCCTTAAAACATTTAAAAACTACACATCTTTTGTCACAGCAGGTGATCTGTAATTTAAAAATTGCTTTCAACTCTAAAATATGTACATGCCTTTAGTGCAAAGTATTATGGCAAAATATACATGTAGTTGGAAATTTCTTGAGAATAACACTTATATAAAATATTACATACCAGGAGATCAAACCAGTTATTGAATTACAGTAAATCAAAATCTAAATACAGCAACATTTCTATATAAATACATACCAGTACATTCAACAATGTCCAAAGTTTCAGAAAATTTTATGAAATATTACAAACTGGGAGATCAAACCAGTTATTGAATTACAGTAAATCATTCTAAATACAGCAATATTTCTATATAGAATTATAAATGTATACCAACACACTCAACAATGTCCCAAGTTTCAGATGGTTGATTTTACACATTTATTAAAGGGTGAAATTGTTAGGAAACACATTTATAGTAATGAGTATTTTTGTTATTAGTAATTACTTATTGACATGGAAATAAAATTAAAATGTTCTTTTGATGAAATTTAACCAGATCTTTTTAAGATTCCTAAATCCAATGCCTGTACCGGTAATTAAATCATTCAATTATTTATACGTTCATGGTAATTAATTTTTCTCCAGATTAATTATTTTTGACAAAGCAGGTAATAACCTAGATCAATTTTATTTATTGATCATTAAAAAAAAATTGGTGATAATTAGAACCATAATTATTTCAACTCTCACTTAAAATAGAAAAATAAATATCGTACATGTGAGAATTTCATTAAACATGAATAAAACTGATGTTTAAAGTATTAAATACATGATCTTTATAAAAGGGACACTTGAAAAGGGAGAAGTTTGAGTTTTTTTTGTATTTAGCTAGTCCTTATAAGAAAATGTATGAGTGGTATATATTACATTTGATTACAATATTAAGTAATTTTTATTGATTTCATTGTAGGGGAGCAGTAAAGGAGCCATTCTATTGGATAAAGTTTATTTACATTTAAATATCGTTGAGAAGGATTATTTTGGACTGCGTTATCTGGATCAGTTAGATCAGACCGTAAGTTGTTGAGACAGTGAGCGTGCAAGTGCTTAAATTAATGAATTATTTAGAATAAATTTTATCTTTAAAGTTATGAATTTTTGTTTATTTTAAGTTTAAGGAAATTTGATTTAATATGATTGACAGTTAAGTTATACCAAAAAAACTTTGTCTACTGAAAGAATTTCTGATTGGCAGTTTTCAATTCACAGAAAAGATTGTGATTGGCCTTTTTGGAAATTAATTCTGTCATAGTATTTTGATTGGTTGATTTAAGAAATGTTTTAATTGGCTGCTTTTTAGTTGTTTATTGGATAATCAACGAATATCAAAATATTTGAACATTGTTTATTGTGAAATATATTTCTTTTGTTTTTTATTTGAAACATTGCTTAGACAGACAGTCTGTCTTCACAATTACTTTTTGGTAGAAATTTTAGGCCAATCCAGAGGTCAAATACCTTAAATTTCAGTAGAAACTGTTAGGCCATTCCAGATTGCAATAGGGTCTGTTACATTTCAATAGAAACTGTTAGGCCATTACAGAGGTCTAATACCGGTTACATTGCAATAGGATCTGTTTGGCCATTCCAGAGGTTCAAAGCCTGTTACATTTAGGTATAAACAATTAGGCCATTCCAGAAGTCCAAAGCCTGTTACATTTCAGTAGAAACAATTAGGCCATTCCAGAGGTCCAAAGCCTGTTACATTTCAGTAGAAACATTTAGGCCATTCCAGAGGTCCAAAGCTTGTTTCATTTCAATAGAAACTGTTAGGCTATTACAGAGGTCTAAAGCCTTTTATTCTTCAGTAGAAACATTTAGGCCATCCAGAGGTCCAAAGCCTGTTACATTTAGGTATAAACAATTAGGCCATTCCAGAAGTCCAAAGCCTGTTACATTTCAGTAGAAACAATTAGGCCATTCCAGAGGTCCAAAGCCTGTTACATTTCAGTAGAAACATTTAGACCATTCCAGAGGTTCAAAGCCTGTTACATTTCAATAGAAACTGTTAGGTCATTACAGAGGTATAATATATTTTGGTAGAAATTTAGGTTAAGACTGAAGACTTGTAATTTTGAGATTTTGGCTATCCAGAATATTATTCAGTTAATGGGTAATGTGTTTATTTGTCTTGTATTTGCAGCATTGGTTAGATAGTCAGAAAAGTCTGTCTTCACAACTTAAAAGTAAGTATCTTACATAAGAGACAGAGTTCAGAATTGACTAAGGGTGTTTTACTACCCAGTCAAGCTCTACTTATATCAAAGTGGCCAGTTCTAGGATCGTTTAGGAAACTGGAGTGCCTATTGTTAACCACCAACCCTCAAAAGCAAAATAGTTTCTTATGTAAGGGTATAATGAAACAAAATAAAACAAAATAGCATGGATAGCAGTTATAGTCTGACATTCAGTTTTTAATTTGTCATCAAAATATGAACTGTTAAAAGGGGTCAATGAGGAACTTAACTACAAAGCAGTTTTTGATTGATTTGCCCCATGGCCTCTAACATGTCACTGATGCCCAATACAAGGCTTCAATTTTAAGTTTTCCATTCACTTTGATGTGTAGATTATGTGCTTAAATCACTTGTCACAGTGCTGAGCTAAATTTTTTATAATCATGCTCATTGTGCTGTTCTTTTAACTCAAAGTTGTTAACAAAATTGATATATTTATCAACTGATGTTTGGTGAAAGGATTACATGATACATGTATTTGATGATAGATCGATTGATTTGATTGATTTAATGGGGTTTTACCTCGCAGTCAAGCATATTTCACTTATATTGAGATGTAAGTGAAGTGGCAGAAATTTAGAAATTTGCAGTGTGCTTAGGGCAATGTGCAGGGAGGGTTCTTTAATGTGCCACACCTGCTGTGACACAGTGACTTTCAATTCTGAATGCCAATTGCTTGGTGAAAGAACAGTCACTACCGGTACCAATTTTCAAGCCTTGGTCAGACCTGGCATGGTTCGAACCCTCAACCTCCCACATATGAAGCGAGCACTCTACCAACTGAGCTACCTATTTGATAAAAGAAAAAGGTTAGATCTCCGACTAAATGGTTTTTTTTTTTTTCTGCATTAAGTCTGTGAATTTTATAAGTGCTAGCTGACAAAAATTATTTCGTGGAAGCAAATTTAAGTAGCAGATTGTGCTTCTCTTTTAGCCATGCCACAATCACCATGGTTTGCATTTTCAACATTTGGCAATAGTTTTAAAAAGAATGTTAAGGTGAACAATTTAAATTTCAAAGTTATTAGATGAGTGACCTGTCTGGGATATAATTCTTTTGATATTCTTAAAAATGAAATGTTCATAAAACAAAGTTTATTGATATGTGGCATTCAATATACACATAGGGAATATAATTAAACATTGTTATAATTCCAGTTAATTTACTTTGCCAATAACTAAAATTTTATGCACGTAAAACCTGTGCCTTTATAAGTCTCGTATATTGAGACTTCAGTACGGTGTTAATTGAGGTGATAAAGTTATCAACTAGCATTTTAGTGTGGTTTTACTATATTATGCCAAAATTTTACTGACGGTGGCCAATAATTTAATATAAAGATTAAAATTAAATGTTTATTTTCATTTTAGCATGTGCAATTCCATATATATTGTATTTTGGTGTCAAATTTTATCCAGCTGATCCTTGTAAACTAAAAGAAGAAATCACAAGGTAATTTATAAATTTATACAATAAAAAATTTAACATCCTTCCTATGCTGAATTAATTAAAATATTTTGCACTAAATGACTGTTTTTTCTCTGTTTAATTATTTTTGTTAAAACCCAAGTTCAGTTGTAATAGCATTTTATTTTCTTAATAAAAAACTTTGTTTTGTATGTTATATTAATTTTGTTTTTTGCTTTTCTCTCAAAGAAGCAAAAAGCATATCGAGGTCAGATTAAGGTCACTGTGACACTTAAGGTAAAGCAGCTTTGCAAACTTGGAAGAACTTCAGATAATAATAACCTTATGCTATATATTTTATTAAAAAAAAAAAAAAAAAAAAGAAAAATGAACTAGAAAATTAATTGAGTTGAAGCATTACTGCCAAACTTAGAAAATATAAAATATTTTATATTTTCCTATCTATAAGAATGAGCTTGCAGAAGAGTTTATATCATTCATCATCATGGCATTTTTTTTTGTTCAGTGTGTGTCTAGTGTTAAAGTTTATGGATGGACAAATATTATTATAAAAAGGTTTTGATTGTCTAAGTATGCTGCTATTTACTGTACAGTGTTATTGGTATATCATAAAAATTTTATTATTATGTTTCAATTAATTTTTTCAGGTATCAGTTTTATTTACAAGTAAAGCGAGATATTTTACACGGGAGATTACCACTAACTTTTGATGAAGCTGCCGAGTTATTTGCTTATGGACTACAGTGTAAGTAAACCATCGTTAAATCATTTAAAAATGTGTAATACAGATTTACAGTGCAAAATGTCATAACAGAACAGTTCTACTTGTTTAAAATATTCTTTGACAATTCTTCTTCCCATGATAAATAATTAGTTAGAACTGTATCTCTGTATGGTAACTGACACTTTCATTGCTCTTATGCTCAACATTAGTCTAAAATACAGAAACTGAACATGAAGCTGATAATACCCCTTTTAAAACAAATTCCTTACTTAGATTGATTAAAGTATCAATCTTCTTTAGGCTTATCAGAATTACTTGTAGTTTTTTTTTTCATAGCTACACACACTGATAGCAACATTGAAAGAGCTAAAATATAATAATTAATATAGCTGCACTTAACTTCATTTACCAAATGTCATTGTGTAGTAGTAAGGCACCAGGGTTAGAAGCCAAACACTTTAACCATTGGACCACTACATTTGATTTCGTTTTTTTTTTTTTTTTTTTTTTTTTTTTTTTGAAAATGTACAGAAATTTTTTTTATTCATTTTTGCCTTCACAAGATTGAATTTTTTCACTGTTATATTTCATAGCTGAACTAGGAGACTTTGATCCAAAGCGAATGCCAGATGCTTATGTATCAGAGTTCCGCTTTGTGCCAAATCAAACAGAGGTATTGGAGGATACAATATCAGCTTATCACAGACGACTTATGTAAGTAATGTTTGTTATCATGTTCAGTTTACTGTAGATTGTGTGTGTGTTTTTTTAATATAATAACAGCAGTTTCCAACAATCAGGGACCACAACCTTTTATGTACAGAGTTATGGCCCTTTCTGCAAATTGGGCAAAAGGCATGGGGATGGGGAGTGGTTGGGGTATTTATCTTTTTATTAGTTCTGTTGGAGGATATGAAGAATTTTGTCCTCTTTTTACAGCTATTGTATATAAAAAAATTTGAACTTTTAAATGCTGCTGTAAATTTACTTCTGCTTAAACATTTCAAACATTAGTTTTAAACAATAAGCAAGTTTTTGTGTCGCCTGACTAGGCGACATACAGGGATTATTTCCATCGGCGGCGTCTGCAGCTTCCGGATTTCCTTGTCCGGAACATAACATTGGTGTTGTACGTTCAAATGACTCCAATCTTGGTGTGCATGTTTCTGGCAATGACTCGAAGTGCAGTGCACAAGAACCACAACTCTATCTCTCACAATAGGTGAGACAATACCTCTCACCATCGAGTCCCAAATCAGTTGATTATTGGCTTTTGGGACCTGCAAATTTGTTTGCAAAATCGAATACTTCTCAAAATAGGACCTCTATAAATTGAGACCTTTTTAATATAGAGTTAAGAACGAATATTGTTGGGACCTGAAAAATACCTCTC
The DNA here is from genome assembly GCA_029721355.1 of Tegillarca granosa. Taxonomy (NCBI): domain Eukaryota; kingdom Metazoa; phylum Mollusca; class Bivalvia; order Arcoida; family Arcidae; genus Tegillarca; species Tegillarca granosa. The sequence continues at coordinate 586,874 of JARBDR010000920.1, read as the reverse complement.
AAAATTGAGTACCTCTCAAAACTGAATCCCTCGAAATCGGGACCTGACTGTACTATGCAGTGTCAGGCGACACATCTGTTTCAAAAAAACATATCTAGTTGTATTTAGTTAGGTCTTGTTTGATAAAATTACTTTTTTCTTTCAATTACAGAGGGCTTTCTGCAGCAGATGCTGAATATAAATTTTTAGACAAAGTAAAATGGCTGGATATGTATGGTGTGGATCTTCACCCAGTATTGGTAAGATGTTTTAGGTTTTTGTCTTGACACTATGAAGGAGTTACTGAGGAGCTATGAGGTTATGTTATATAACCCTGATGTAAGCATCAGCCCACCAGAGTTTCAGTGTCAACTGCCTAAAAGTCTTGTGATTGACTAGATGCAGTGTTGGAAATAAGTTGAAAATATCAACATTGTCTGTTGTGATATATAAAAGACTATTGAATGTTACAAGTCCTTCCCAAAAGTTAACAGTCTTGGACAGTACAACTGGTTGTTATTTCCAACAGTTCTTGAGGTGCAGGTCCCAACACTCTTATGCTTGACCTCACTGTAATGGCCAGGGTGGCAAGACATTTAAATATGTGTAAATTAATTTTGTCTTCGCCTTTTTAGTTAATTCTTCAATATTTCACTCTGAATTCATCCAAACTCCTATTATTTCATACTCTGAATTGTTTGAAACAGAATCTAAAAAGTCCAAACATGTTGTTCCAAATAATGAGTCTGTTTAACTGTTCAGTTTGACATAAAGAAAAATATTCATTTAGTTTGAAACATCATAAACTAGTAAAATTTATTATATTTGATAGTTTCAAACGAATATGAGTCATTGTTTTCCCATTGTGAAATTTTGATGAATCCTCATGAAAATCCTTGATGTTTGATCTTCTTGCAAGTCTTAACATAAAAAAGATCTCTGTATACCATGCCCCTTCCCCTTCTCTCTCTCTCTCTCTCTCTCTCTCTCTCTCTCTCTCTGTCTCTCTCTCTCTCTCTCTCTCTCTCTCTCTCTCTCTCTCTCTATATATATATATATATATATACATATTATGATTGTGCTTAGCTTCTGGCTTTCATAACAATGTTTGTCCCATGTTGTGAAGTTAGATCAATATGGCGTCACATTAAGTAAACCAGGAGATTTTGACTAGTTAACATTTGATACAGATACATATAATTTATTGTAATTTGAATGTTTTGACTTTATTAGTTTATTAAATTTTATACTATTGTTATATTTCAGGGTGAGGCTAACACTGAATATTTCTTAGGGCTTACACCTACGGGTATTGTTGTATATAAAAATAAAACCAAAGTTGGTAATTACTTTTGGTAAGTATAATATTTTTTTAATTTAAATTGCTAAATATCTTTTTAGCTCACCTGAGCTGAAAGCTCAGATGAGCTATTGCTATCCATCTCCGTGCGTCGTTCGTCGTGCGTAAACTTTTTACATTTTAATCTTCTCCTCCAAAACCATCAGGCCAAATTTAATGAAACTTGGTAACCATCATGCCTGGGTGAAGCCCTTTCAGATTTGCACAAATGAAGGAGTTATGTCCCCTTGGGGGCCCAACAAGGGGGGAAATAGTAAAAAACTTTAAAAATCTTCTCCTCTGAATCTACAAGAGATATACCTTAGTTATTTTATAGGCATGTACATTAGAATATTGTAGGTATTGACATGACGATCATTTTGATATATGGTTCAAGGTCATATGTTGAAAGGTCAAGGTCACAGCTGCAAAAGAGGACTTAAATTGCCAATTATCTTGAAAACTATAAACTTTTTGTATAGGCATGTATATTAGAATATTGTAGGTATTGCATCAACGGTCATTTTTATATGTGGTTCAAGGTCAAATGTTGAATGGTCAGGCCTAGGGTCACAGCTGCAGAAGAAGACTTAAATTGCTAATTATCTTGAAAACAATAAACTTTTTGTATAGGCATGTATATTAGAATATTGTAGGTATTGACATGAGACACATTTTGATATATGGTTCAAGGTCATATGTTGAAAAGTCAAGGTCACAGATGCAAAAGAAGACAAATTGCTTATTATCTTGAAAACTATTAACTTTTTGTATAGGTATGTATATTAGAATATTGTAGGTATTGCAACAACGGTCATTTCGATATATGGTTCAAGGTCATATGTTAAAAGGTCAAGGTCACAGTTGCAAAAGAAAACTTAAATTCCTAATTATCTTGAAAACTATAAACTTTTTGTATAGGCATGTATATTAGAATATTGTAGGTATTGACAAGATAATCATTTTGACATATGGTTCAGATCTTAAGTTGAAAGTTCAAGGTCACAGCTGCAAAAGAAGACTGAAATTGCTAATTATCTTGAAAGCTATTAACTTTTTGTATAGGCATGTATATAAGAATATTGTAGGTATTGCAACAGTGATCATTTTGATATATGATTCAAGGTCATAAGTTGAAAGGTCAAGGTCACAGCTGCAACAGAAGACTTTAATTGCTAATTATCTTGAAAACTATAAACTTTTTGTATAGGCATGTATATTAGAATATTGTAGGTATTGACACGAGAAACATTTTGATATATGGGTCAAGGCCATAAGTTGAAAGGTCAAGGTCACAGCTGCAAAAGAAGACTTAAATTCTTAATTATCTTGAAAACTATAAACTTTTTGTATAGGCATATATATTAGAATATTGTAGGTATTGCAACAGCGATCATTTTGATATATGGTTCAAGGTCATAAGTTGAAAGGTCAAGGTCACAGCTGCAGAAGAATACTTAAATTGCTAATTTTCTTGAAAACTATCAACTTTTTGTATAGGCATGTATATTAGACTATTGTAGGTATTGACATGATGATTATTTTGATATAGGGTTCAAGGTTATATGTTGAAAGGTCAAGGTCATATCAACATAGGAATACTAAAATTATTAATTATCTTGAAAGCTATTAATTTCATGCATAGGCATGTATATTAGAATATTGTAGGTATTGACATGACAATCATATATGGTTTGAAGTCATATATGTTCAAAGGTCAAGGACAAAGCTGCATAATTATACTGAAATTGATTAATGATTGCACTACATTTACTTCATGCATTTTTTATAAGCTACTTATAAATGAAAAGTGAGTGGATATATTTCTGATTAAGTTTTGTGGGAGTTCTTAACTTGAAAAAACTTTTAAAGTTTCTGTACTTAATATATTGTCTATTGCACTTTGCAAACAATATTAGACATATCTTCAGGTGAGCGTTAAGGCCCATGGGCCTCTTGTTATGTATTTTAGATAATTTCATGATTTTTTTCCTCAATTGCAGAAATGCAAACTGGCACTGGCTAATGGGTTTATGTGAAATGTTAAGTTGATAGGGCAACTTCAATGAAATGATGTATCAATACAGAGTAGCTACAGTAGAACTTCGATAACTCAAACTTCGATATCTCGAATACCACGGATAACTCAAAGTCTTTATTTTGACCCAACCTTTTTTCTTCATAAACTATATTCGAAAAACTTCGATAACTCAAACTTCTATAACTTGAATACCCCTGATAATTCGAAGTAAAAATTTGGTCCGTAATTCAAAAATCTATAAAAAAATTAACTTCAAAAACTTGGAATTTTTTTTCTAACAATGCATGATCATTGGCCCGTTGAATATTAACGGATTAATATTAAGTACCGTCATGGACAATTAAGTTTAACAGGTACGCTAATCCCCATACCTGTCTGCGGCTTTCAATTACAGTTCAACTTTTGACTTAATTTTAGTGCTTATTAAAAATATTAACTATCTGTATTTTTAAACAAATGTTATAATAAAGTATTGCTTATATACATGTACATATATCTGTTTTCCGATTTTAATTTTTTCGTATACATCGTGAGTTTAAAATAAAAGAACTTGTTTTAAATGTTTTTGCTGTCGATATCAATTCTTTAATAGATTGATCATTATTTTTTATTTCGAAAGTATCTATATAGTATTTAGTTTTTTCCCTATTGCATTACATTCGAGTAACTGTAACTATTTACAATATCAAAGATATCTGAAGTGAAAAACATATAACAAGATGACATCATCCTTCAACTTTGATAACTCGAACACCCCGATAACTCGAAATCGTCAGCGAAGTCCCGTGCACTTCGAGTTATCGAAGTTCTACTGTATCTAGTTCCCTTTGCCACCATTTAGTTAAATTTCCTGAGCTGCTTCCTTGTACATTAGTGAAAGAATCAAAACTGTATTTAGTCAACTGGTCTTTAACCTATAGCTTTTGATAACTACTTGTCCAAAAGAAAAAGTAAGAGAAAGTATGTTTGTGTTAGAAATTGTTTGTTAACAGGTTGAATTTTCAAACTAATGCAAAAATGAAGCTCGTGGATAAAAGTGATCTACCATTCTGTTGGAATAATTATTGCCACACAAGAAGTAGGTTCGAATTATAGCAAATCCCTTTAAGAAGAAAAATTTGTTGAGCATACAAGTCTTTCTTGTCCAGATATTATTAATTATTAAAAGATATTGTTAAATTATATGATTTTGATGATTTATGCCCTGATTATTAGATATCACACTTATTTTTTATTTTCAATTTCAGGCCAAGAATAAATAAAGTTACATTTAAAGGAAAAATATTTGTAATTAAAGTCAGAGATAGAATTGTAAGTGTTTCATCAAATCTTTGTACAGAAATATTTCTGTTATCTTGTTTTGTTCTATCTTCCTCGATCTGTTTCAATCACATCTAGTTGTAACCTTCCTCTGTATCAGCTACAGATTGTCGAAATTTTTATCAGAGTCTACAAATATGTATTTAGCTTACACTGAGACACAGAACTCTGATTTTTTTAGTCTGAATCCGACAAGACTACATGATTGGAGCATTTTACAATTCTAGTATGATCAGTGGATAAAAATCATCTCAGAATAGTTTCAAGTTAATTGTTATAATAATACTAGAAATATCTCTGTAATCTTGTTTTGTTCTATCTTCCTCAATCTGTTTCAATCACATCTAGTCGTAACCTTCCTCTGTATCGGCAATAAATGCTACAAAGATGTATTTAGTTTACAATGAGACACGGGACCTTGATTTTGAGTCTTGTTTAAAAAGACTACATTTATGGAGTCTTTTAAAATTCCAATATGAGCAGCAAATAAAATTCAATGCAGAATATTTTGAAGTTGATAATAATAATAATAATAATAATAATAATAATAATGATAATAATAATAATACATGTAATAATAATAATAATAATAATACATGTAATAATAATACATGTAATAATAATAATTTACCTTGTATAATTATTAAACATTATCTTTTACAGAATGATGAGCATACATATGCCTTTGAGTTGTCTACTAAAGTAGCATGTAAGCATTTATGGAAGTGTTGTATTGAACACCATGCATTCTTTAGGTAACTATAAATAGCCATGTTTATATACAGCCTATATATATAACATCCTGGTTCTGGTTCCCATGACAACTACCATTCCATTCATTCACATGTTTATGTCACCATTTATTCACATTTTAACATTTTATCAGCATTACATCTTTCATTTTGAATTTGTCATATGCCTAAAGAGAGCATTACTCGACCATTGTTGGCAACAAATCTTTTTTTTTAACAAAATGCAAAAGAGCAATTGAAGCAGCTCAATCATATATTTATTTATTTATTTATTGCACGGATACAATTACAATAATTGATCAAGGCAATCTAATTAAACATAAAATGACAATCTAATTAAACATAAAATGACAATCTAATTAAACATAAACTGTCAATCTAATTAAACATAAAATGACAATATTTACAAGGAAAGATGAGAAAAATACAAAAATATGCAAACTCTTCAAACAATATACACAAAAAGTGTAGCGAGTCTGTAACCTGCAAGGCGGTAATAATAAGGAAATTGTTTATTCTAATGAACAGATTTTGGTATTTCTTATTATTATATTATTTCTAATGTAGTTAGCAGTAATTTTCAAAAAAAAATTTTTATTGTTATCAAACAGAAGTTTGATTTTATTATGTGAAGGTAGAACAAAGAAATTAGGGTAAAAATTATTAAGTTTTAAGTAAAATAGTGATCTACCTTCTGAATATAGGGGGCAGTGAAATAAAAAATGTAATTCATCTTCAACTTCATTTAATGTGCAACAACTGCACAATCTATCAAAGTAGTTGGTATTGTTATATCTCCCTGTTTCTACAAAAAGATTATGAGCACTTAACCTGAATTTAGCTATGGTAGATCTATCAGTATACATGTAATTACATAAAATGTTTGTATAATTAGATTGAACAGTAGAAGGAATTATTTCATTCAAAATTTTTAATTTATGAGAGGACCTGATAACATTCAACTGATCTTGTTTAACAACATCATGTATTCTTTGTTTCACATGTGGGAGTTTTTTATTTAATAATTCAAGATTTGAGGAAAGATAAGAGAATCCCAACTGGATATATATGTCAGCATCTTATGTAAAGTTTATGGGGCAACTTTTACAAAATGATGCATTCATATACACAAGCTAATAATAATTTTTTATCCTTAAATAATTTTGATATGTATTTTTTATTGTTTTATTATCCAGTAAGTTTATAATTTTATAAAACTTTTTGGACATTTTAGATTTCTTTCTTTTTTTCTTCATTTTTACCAATTTTATAGATTTTTATTATGTTTTTATATATTTGTTTATAAGTAAAAAATCATAATTTTAAATTTCCATAAGTTTCCAATTTTCAAATTAACATTTTTTCTTTTGTTCACAAAACATGTTGTTTAAATGTTGAATCAATTTTGAGATGATGCATCTAACATTTTGAGGTTTATTATCAAAGTTACTTTTTTTTATTAAGAAATATATCATTTCCTTACACAAGAATGGATTTAAAAAAAAACAACATTTTTTCCTTCACACATGGTATCTTGAAATTTAATTTTCATTTTAAAATCCAAATGCCTGATTTTTCATGTAAAAATTCTAATGTTTGTTTTTTTTATAAAATAATTATCTAGCTCCTGAAATCTGCTGTTGAACATTAAAATGTGTAATCAGTGGAAATAAGGGGTTAATTAGCACAAAGTTCCAGTGACTGCATTGAACATTTTTTATATACAGCCCATATACAAGTATATCTATTGTTTGAGCTTAGAGTGATGAAATTATTTATTTTCATATCATATCAATCTGAAACATTTATTGAGTTGACAAATAGTCAGATATTGAAATACGTCATTTATTATTGAATAAAGTTTAAAAGTATTTGTCCTTGCATCTATTGAGATTATGAACTTAAATTTTGATGTCACATATTCCAATGTTTTATATATATCTAGATATATATCGTATAATGTAGATGTAGATGATATACATATTTGTATTATACATGTTTGTTAACGTTCCTACCTTTTTTTTTTACCAATCAATATCTATAACTTTTAGGCCTTATTAAATATAAATGTTATTGATTTCATTAAGTGGATGTAATTTTACAAATTTGAATGACCTAGGTTGTATCTTAACACAGTTTTCTGATCCAAGACACTTGATAATTACCCCCAGGGAAAATTTCATGTCCAATGTTAAGTCCTTTCAAATGAATGGCTGCAATAGCACAAGATCCCGGACATAACAGTTAAAGGTTTGACAGTTGGTAATTCTTTCCTTCTTTGTTTTTTTTTTTATTAATTTATTGTATAGCAATATATGTTTTACATAGAGTGGAGTGGAGTAATGGTGTTTTATGCCTCAGTCAAGAATATTTCACTTATTTTGAGACAGTCAGTTCTGGGATGGTGGAGGAAACTGGAGTGCCCAGAGAAAACCACTGACCTTCGGCAAATGAATCGACAAACTTTCTCACAGTAGGATCTGTCTCGAGTAGGATTTGAACCCAGATGATGAGAGGCACTATGATCCGTAAGTGAGTGCTTTAGACCACTCGGCCACAAGGCCCCCTGTTTTACATAGAGTTGAGTTGAGTAATGGTGTTTAACATCCCAGTCAAAAATATTTCACTACTATCAAGACATCACCAGCTATAGACAAGTTTTATCCATATTTGCACATAAATATTGTTCCGGTCTGAGGTCTCCCAAATCCTTTTTTTTTTTACAAATTTTTGCAAGCTCGTGCAAATGTCGAGTCAACTAGGGGAAAATATTTCACAATATCAGTTTAATAACCCTATTTTATCATACTCCTAAAACCAAGCGTTTTTTTTTTTTTTTTTTTTTTTTTTTTTTTTTTTTTTTTTTTTTTCACAACTATGATCTCTGAGGCATTTGGACTGCAATATTTCATGTAAAATTCATAGAGTGCTCACTCCACAAGTGGGAGGTCGTGGGTTTGAACCCAGACCGGGTCTGACCCAAGACTTGAAAGTGTGTAGTGACTGTTCTTTCGCCAAGCACTCTGCATTAAGAAATGAAAGTCACAATTCTTTTGGATGGGAACTTAAAATAAACGAGGTCCCGTGTCAAGGTAGATATGGCACGATAAAGAACCCTGCTGTATAATGCCATCAGCGCAATGCACAGGCAAAATTTCTGCACTTTCACCTATAGCTGGTGACATATCAATATAAGTGAAATATTCTTGACTGGGACGTTAATCACCATTACTCAACTCTCAAGTTAAATTCAAATATAGACAATAAAAGCAACAAATTGAATTAATCATACTAAAAATTTAGCATTTGACTCTTAAAGCAAAGGAAAGAGAGTCCCTTTAATTTCTTGATCTTTAACACAAAGGGAAACATCTGAATTGATCATGACAGATTCAATTCTGTATCTTGAATTTTGTATTTAAAAAAAAAATAAATAAAAAAATAAATGAATAAATAAATAAATAAACAAATAAATAATAATAATAATAATAAAAATCTAAAAAAAATAAAGACCATAATATTTTTTAGTTTATTATGGAAAATTCAAATTGTGAAGATATTGATTGGTAAAAGATGTAACTGTTCATGCTTGTTTATATAATCACATTGTTCAAGGGAGATAATTCACAGTCATTCTTCTCATTCATGCACTAGACTTAACCATGAAACAGATTTTGCTAGATCAGAAAAAAGTTTTAGAAGCGTAAATTCCTCACGGCGAAGCAGGTAAGGACATCACAACTCATTTGTTATATTTTTGTAACTCATTAACATTAATCATATAGCATAACAGCAGTGAAATTGGTAACAGTATTGCTTATATTGTTTTAAAATCGTCTCAGATGCTTGAATGTTGCATTTGAAGGTAATATAGGACAAAAATCTCATACACTAACATGTTACTGTTTGACAAGTGTTGAATGTAAAATTTTGAGTTTTAAAAAAAAAATTATTAAAAATTCTTATAGTCTTAAATATTTACTTGCATAAAGCTTTTATATTCAAGATTGAGAATGGGTTATTTATTTTACAGTATAGATATTTTTAAAAAAAGGATCTGGTTTAAAGGTCAATCAAGATTTAAGATAGATATAGATTCTAAGATTGTTGTGCATTTTCACTTGTGAAGGATAAAAATTTGTGATGTTCTCGATCATCTTCTATTGTATGGATAGACTTGGAACATTTCTCATATAATCGTGCATGTTGTACGCAATATATTAAGAAATCTAATACGTGTACATGCATATATAACAGTTTATAAAAGTTGTCATGATTTGCTTCATTACTGGTAAATGTATAGTTACTGTCTTAGCTGGTGACTACTAGTATTTCTGAACAAGATGAGACTTAAGTTAAACTGTTTTAAGAACCAATGAAAAATGTGAAAGTTTTTAAAACCAAAGGTGACTGTTTTAATGATGATAAAAGCTACTCAGGAGAGACATTTAATTTCATGGAATTCTGTTTTTTATATTAATTTATTTTTATTACTCATAATTGTAATAACTAAGAGAATGGTTACAGTTAATATTATGAAAAATTTGCTTTTTTTAACTGGAGAATGGAAGTAACAATTATTGTTTGAATGATTTTAAATATAGTCTGTAACTATATTAACCAGATTGCATTCTGCATGTAACAAATTGGTCATTTATAATTCTAGGATTTGATACCCAAATAGAATAAAGTGATGAGAGATTTTGTATCTTTGTTTTTGATCAATAAAATTTTGTAGTCACAGACTAGATGAACCTTCTCAATAAAATCAGAGACATTAAATTTTTGTATGTACAGTTTATGTACTTGGCCCATCTAACACTCAGAACTGCTTAATTCCATTTTATTAGAATTTGTCATTGTAATGTGGTGAAACCATTTCTTATATGGTATATTGGAGAAAATGCAAAAATAAAATGTATGTTGTATTATAATTATTTAAATTTTACATGCAAGTCTTTTTTCTTTATTTATTTATACCTGTTGCACAAGAAGATGAAACTAAGACCCTCCCTCTATCTCTGCTTATTGGCAATCTTCTCCATGTTATGGGGAGAGCAGTCAGGAAGTTCACAAAATTGTATTCAACACAAATCTTTTAATTTATTTCAACAACAAAATATCAGTACATTAAAAATATTAAATTCACTTGTAACAACATATTTGTGTGATTCTCAGAAGTAACCAAGGTTATTTACGATCGAACAATGATACAAAAACAATATGTCGAGTTTAAGACAGTGATAAAGTTCTTCATTTTTATGATATGTGAGTTTTCTTTAGTTAACTTATATGAAATTCATAAATTTTCATTTTTGTAGTGGACGTCAAGACAGACTGAATCACTCAGATTATGGCAGAGAACAGCCAGATGTTTTACGGGTTCCAAGTAGACGGCATCCTAGAAGAACAGCGTCAGACTCCGGACTACACTGTATATATACACTTTATCTATTTTTATGTAGTAACTTGTAATGAAAGATGAAATTAAAAGATTATTTTTTCAATTCTACAGTTTATTACTGCAGTTACGACAATTTTATAAATCTAGATTTTTGTTTTTCGTACTTATGTAACTTTACTGTCAAAGCAAAAGCTACAATATATATATATAGCTACAAATAATTCTGCTTCAGTTGATTTTAACATACAATGCAGTTAGAGCATTCTTGTTCCTTTTGAACATCCTCAATGCAGTTGGAATATTCTGAAAACATCCTCATTGGAGTAAAAACATTTTAATCTGTTAAAAAAAAATTCCCAGAATGTCTAAATGCAGTCAGAATATAATATGAATAAAACTATAGTGTACTTAAATTTGGCATAATGATTAAATAGTATACTTAAAGAATAACTTGTGTTTTTAACAAGTTTATTGAGTCATAACTTGAAAAACGGTGTGCACACTTCATAATGCACGTAGCTAATTATGAAAAAGTGTGCACACCGTTTTTCATGTTATGACTCAATAAACTTATAAAAAAAAATTCCTTATAATTTAATTTCAAACACTTAAACTGAAACATAAAACAAAATGCAATGTTTTGTTTTATTTTTCTTGATTTTTTTTATAAATTACCGTAAAAAAAATCCTCCGCGTAATCAACAAACAACTTCAGCCATCGAAATGGAAAGAGTCATTACGTCACGTCATTGACTTTAGCGTTGCTATGGTTGCATATTTTTTTGGAGTATTACATGAAAAACGAGCACATGCATTGACGTTGTGTTTGTGTTGCAGTATGATATAACAGAATTTAGAAATTAAATTATTAAGACTAGGTATCTTGACTTTCGGTCTTTTTTTTTTTTTAATTTTTTTTTCCCTTCACATTTGAAGCATTTAATTGTGTTTCTTTATTTTCAGCTCGTTTGGAGGGTATGCAGTACATGGTAAATGACAGACCAGTTACAATTGTAGCAGCACCTGAACATGTTAAAGGGTATGTATCTACATGAAAATGATAATCTGATCATTGTTTAATGTTCAATCCAAAATTATTTGGCATATGAGCCGATACTTCTGTGTGTAGTGGACAAATTATTCCTTTAATTCCGGACTAAATCATCGAGTCTATAACGTGGCTCTAAGTCAATTTTACAGTCAGGTCCATGGTTGTCAAAAGCTTACTTAGTGAATTAAATGGTAATTGAAAATTGGAATTCACATAAATAAATTCTGTAAATGTTTTATGTTGTTTGTGAAAATAACTTTTATTATAGGACTTGCATACAGGAGAAAGCCCACATTATTACAAACCAACTGGCTAAGCTAACTAAGCTTTGAACGACTTAGACACGACAGATGATGAGATATTTTTAACTTTTTTGGGGGGGGGCACCCTTGATAGTATTAATTGGGATTTTAAAAAGATTTTGATTTTAGTGTTAAGAACTTGGATTTTTAATACAGGTTTATAGTACAGGCTTCATAAAATTTTCAGGTAGAAATAGTACAGGCTTCATAAAATTCCGGGTAGAAATAGGGGCTACATTAGGGAAATATTTATATATTAATGACATAATTTTGATTTGACAGATGGATTACATGGAAGGATCGTACTTATAGAAGGTATATTTGTATTGTAAAAAGCTTCCGTAACATTGTGTGTAAAAAAAAAACCATTCAATTTTGTTCCTGGTCACTTTTCGAATCATGGGTTAAGATATTTCCACTTCACATCCTTATTGAATGATACACCTTACTTTAGATACCTACTCCAGAACTATATCAAATGTCTACATTTTACAGTATATATTGGGGTGGAAACATAATTCTGTAATGATTTGCAATTGCCAAGGTATATATATTTGCACTGTAATCAATGTGTTGTAATGCATATGATGGAACTATAATTGGCATATCTATAGAGATGAAAAAGTTTGGGCTGGGTTGTGAATACCCTTTTATTCACTCACACACTCACCATTTTTATTCTTCCTTTAGCTATATGTACTTGGGTTCTGAAGTTTTTTTTTACAGTTCATCCATTGCAATACTTGTGTATGGAATGTAGTGACTTGACCTAAAGCCTTTACACTCCATGTTAAGAACGTTTTACATACATTGAGACAGTCATTTCTAAGATGGTGCATGGAAGAATCCAGAATGCACAAAGAATACTACTAACTGTTGCCAAGGCAACTGACAAAATTGTACACACACTAAGCCATACCTTAATGTTATTTAAATCTTAGCAGCGAGGGAGGGAGGGGGGGGGCAGGGGGGGGTGTTCTACGCTTCAGAACTCTTCATTTAGAAATTTGTATGAAGGAACCATAACACGTAGTTTCTGAGATAAACATGATGAATAAAATGAGTGATTAACAATATAATATAGCAATTTTATAAAAATGAAATAAGTATATTACATTATTTAATCACAAATTAAAAAAAAATAATGAAGTGTGGATTAATTCTCACATTTGAATCCTTAAAAAAATGACTACCGTATCTTAGATATTATAAATCTTTACTTGAACATTTAATGAATACATGTATCTGAATTGAAATAATTGATTGTTCTTAATTGTAAAATAATAAAAATCTACCTGCTTAAATACTATAAACTAGAAGAGTTCAGATTTTTAAAATTATTTCAAAGGTAGTGCAGATACAAAAATCAGTAATGATAAGAAAAATTATGTTCATCATTTTCACACACACACACACACACACACACACACACACACACACACACACACACACACTACTGAATATGATTTTAGTAAAGGAAAGCACCCTGATATTATTCTGACAACTGACATTATTATTTACAGGTTATTTACACCTGGAAGATAAATTTCATATTTATAATTTCTATTATTCCCCTTTCCATGGGGAATTTTTAAAAATGTTATTTATAGTGTTAAAGATAAAAATAAAACATCAACATGCAAGCACAGTTTTTACCCTTGACCCATGATTTATTACCATAGACACTGCCATTTTTTTCAGCAGAGTATTCTCAGAGCAGACAAAAATGAATTTGTAAATACTGTATTATACTTTATGTCTTACAGAATTTTGACATACAAAATATAAATAATTGTATTCATTGCTTGATTGCTTTTCTCTTTGTGCAATTTAAGTTGGAACTTACATGGAAAACAGAATAAGTTATTTCTTACACATGAATCACACTCATGGTTGTGGTCACATGTTTTCCTGTAATACCATGAAGTCTTATTTCCAAAATGGTGGTGGCTGAATAAAGAAAAGCTGTTTAAATTTGACTTCTGTATCAATTTAAATGTCAGTTCATACCCTTAATTCCCATTTCACCATATATTATATCTCACACAAATAAAAAATCTTTCATATATCTCATGGTGTAGGTCAAGTTTGATTTTACAAATTATGTTTCAGTATCAGAGTTATTTCCCCTCTATCATTTACCAATCAATGAATTTCAACATTACTAGTACTAAGATATTTATATAATCTTACAAACAAGTAATGAGATATTAAATCAGAAGTATTTGAGAGCTTACAACATATTCTAGATGTAATTGTCTGTGTCACGTGTCAGCCTCCGATATTGAAGCACTTAGTTAAAAGTTTTTTGATGGATTGCCCTTCTGACAGCTTCTATTTTGTACTAATTATCTTTTTCAAAGCTTTTGGTGAGATGGTGATGGAAAATTGAGATTGAAAAAGTGAAATTTTTGCTTTAAAATGTTATATTAATCTTTATTGTTGTAACAGAGTCTAATTTTTTTATGTAATTTATGTTGTGTGTTTTTATAATGGTGAATTTCATGCACTCGGATTTTGTGAAGTTTATCACATACTAATTGTAAAAGGAAAAATGCTTCTGTCCATTTAGATATTTATTTAGAAATGATTAAGCTGAATCATTGTTAGTTTTCTTGGAATGTTTATATTGATAAGTGGCTAGGTAAGATGATAAAGCAGTGATAAAGACAACCAGCACTGGAGAATAAAATAGTACATTTGTATTAGATTTCATGTCCAAATACTTCTGTATAATAAAATAAATCGTTAACCTTACAGATTATTTCTTAAATTACACATGTACTTGTTTTTTAAAAAATCATTATTATTATCTTTTTTTTTTTTTTTAAAGTGCTGAATTCTCATATTAAATGGTTTTGGACTTGAATCATGTCATGGAAATGTTATGGCTTTGGACTAATTACTTCATTTTGCTGCTGACTTACCTTGAATCAAGGATAATGGACTATTGAAACTTTTGTTTCTGTGTTGTATTTAGAAAAAACCTTGTAAAACTTTTCAGAGCAGTTTTAAAAACTTTCAAAAAGTGGCTTTATAATGTAATCTTCATCAAGATACTGAAAATTTGGAAATTTTGCATTTAATTTTTTTTCAATAAAATAGTATATGATTTTTTCCCTTTTTCCCCTTTTGTTGGGTAATATTCAGTGCATATTTGAATTTGTTCAATATCCGTGTTTGCTTACTATTGGCTCTGGACTTGAAATAATTAATGGGTTTATAGGACCGTGGACTGGGTAAGGTACTTGTTATATGACATCATAGGCTCTGGAATGGTATAAGTACCAACTTTATGTGACTATATTCTGTGGGCTGGGATAGGTACTGGTCTTATGGGACTATAAGCTCTGGAATTTTAAAACCCTTAAATGACTATGGGCTCTGGACTGGGATATATAGGTTCCAGCCCTAAAGGTCTGTTGCCTTTGGTAAGGTTATGACTATTATGACTGGTTGTCACATCTTTTTGATGTTGATCATTCTACACTTTCAGTGGTCAACTTCAACATGTTTAAGTTGAATTAGTTATCTACTGTAAAACATCTGCAATTTCTCCCTAAGTGAGGTTGGTCTTCTCTAGATCTGTACTCGGACTGAATTCCTGGCGAGTTTTGTGCATCTGTAGTATGGTATGTAGTGTGTTTTCCACTATTTCATTTTCTGGGATCTTTTCCAGATCTCGTCACACAAGCTTGCCAGATTTAAATGGAAAAGGTTCTCCTCGGAGCACACGTTCAGCTCCATGGAACACTAATGCTGATACGTAAGTTTTGCCTTATATTCCCAATATGAAATAATTATTATCAAATAATATTGAACCATTTGACCTACTTTTGTCATTCAAACAAAAAAATACTATATGAAATTTCTTTCCCTGCAATTACATGTAGTTTTATTTCAGTGATTTTTTTCTATGTAAATTTATTTAAATCATTTCGGTAAATGCCATTTCCTTTAAATTTGCTAGTGTGAACATTATGCTAATGTATGAAGATTATTAGCTGGAAGTCCAAATATTTATTTAATGGCCTTTATAACATAAAGTACTAGTACAACTGAAAATTGTTGATAACACTGTTTGATTTATTTAAAGTTCATATGTTTTAATATGTTAGTAATACTTGTATATTGAGATTGTTTTCCGTTTATTATTTCTAGGGGTATGTATACCTCAGGAAGAGATTCACCGACATCCATGTATAGTGATACATCTAAATTCCCCAATAGGCGGGGAGGAGGTGGTGGAGGGGCAGGAGCAGGCAGTGATACAGAGAGTGGATATAGAAGAAAGTAAGTTCATTTTATTTTATATGTTAAACATCCATTAAATTTTTGAATTTTCTGTAACATGCCATCAGGGCTATAGGACAGAGAGTTTATTTGTCATTATTTGTTACACAGTTACCTGTAATTTGCCATCAAGGTTTCGGGCTTGAATATCTGTTATGATAATTGATTATTACTATTAATTTTACCCTTACCATATTTGAAACCTTGCTCAGTAAAATGATAAATGAGTCCTGATTTTTTCCGAATGGGTTATTAAACACCATTTTCACTAAAATTTCATTTTCATTCACAGTATTCCTATTGGATATGTAATTGCATAACTTGACAATTTAGCTCACCTGAGCTGAATGCTCAGATCAGCTATTGCAATGGTTCACCTTCTGTTGTGTGTTATGCGTTACCTGTACACATTTTAATCTTTTTTTCTTAAACTACTGGTCTAAATTTAAGGAAACTTAGTAATAATCATGCCAGGATTAAGGCCTTTCAGATTTGCACAAATGAAGAGTTATGCCCCCAAACTAGCTGTTTGGCTAGATATTTCTGATTAAGTATTGTGACAGTTCCAAACTAAAAAATCATGGAAAATTTCTGTAATTACAGTTATTGTCTATTGTACTTTGCCAAAAATATTGGACATTTCCTCAGGTGAGCATTGAGGCCCATGGGCCTCTTGCTTTTTCATGAAAACCTTGTTATTTACATAAATTTGTGATGAAAACACTGTCTGTAACAAGTTCAAGTTTTGCACATAATTGTACATTGGCAAGTATCCCATGATACCCTGATTGAAGTTTTATTTATTTGTTTTTGTAATTTTATGATTGTTTGTCATATTTTAGATATTTTCCTAACAGAACAAAAGGATCTGATAATGAAAGTGATGTTTCTTTTTCTAGGAGAAGACGGTAAGATTTATTATACCAATATCATAGCTTAGTTGGTAGACAGCTATTTTTTATGTGGGAGGTGTTGGGTTTCATCTCTAGCTTGGTCTAATTAAAATTAGAAACTATATACCAAAATTGACTTTTCTTTAACCAAGTAAGGCCATTTTAAGGGCATTTTAAAAATTTAGATCAAGATCTTGAAAAAAAATTGAAAACCTTTTCCCAACAGCTTGATAAAGCCTGAATGTCGGGATGATAAAGAGTATTTGGTGCTAATTTCATGATTACTTCTAGTAACTGGTTAGTGAATTTTTGAAAAATTTTCTGATCCAACATTTCAGGAGAGAAGTAGACAGTGGTAGTGAGTCAGATATATCCCCAGCAAGGCCTCGAGCTAGAAGACCAAAAAGTTCAGCAAGTGATTGGTTTGAATCTCAGTGGAGGGATGCCATGACAGGGTACATTGTTTTATATCACTATTAGTTCATTTGTTTATTTATATTTACTATATATTTTCTCCATTATCACAAATAGACCCTTAACACATTTTAGACTATAATTTCCATGCAGTGTATGACTGTCAAATATGATGTAAACACTGAATCACGCCATGCCATCTCATAGCAACAATTGTCATGGGATCATGAGTATGCCTGAACATGGCTCTTACATCTAGTGGTATCATAAAATTTGTCAAGCACATGGTCATTTCTGGTGGTTATTAATGACCTGACAGTCCCGAGAGACCACCCTCGGAAAGAGGTAGTAGCTGGCAATCACTGTATATGATGGGAATTTAAAAGATTTTGATCATATGGTTTAGGATAAATATAATTGTAAATATTAATATAAGCATTGAACTTGTTGAGATATGGTAGTTATGATCCAAAGTTCAAAGTTCAAATTCCAACAACTCGACTTAGCTATTTAGTGCAAGCAAAACACTAATAACTAAATCTTGTTTTTTCTTTATTGCCTACAGCCTAGTTAGTAATAATGCTTTGATAGTCCTGTGTCTGATTGTAAATCTAACAAGCTCGTGTTTAATGATATGGATATTTCAAGATTTTTTCTGCAAAATTAATTTTATGCCATGTTAATAAAGAATTAAGATTTCAAAATTCAGTGGTAAAAATATTACAACAAACTATTTTGTTATTTGATAATTAGCATGAAAAAAAAAATTATTTATTAGATGCAAAATATTTATAATTATTTATTTTTTAGGATGCACCTGCAGAATAAAGAAAATCAAGCTAATGGGTAAGTATAAATTAAAATAGCTGGTTTTTATCTCACCTGCATGAGGTAAAAAAGAGTTATTGCCATACCCTAGCTAGTCTTTTTGTCTGTCTAATGTTAAGTTTATGGGACAGCTTCTATAAAATAATGAATCCATACAAGTGACCTGTCTTGTGGCATTTGTCATCCTCCTTTTGCTTAGTACAGTAGATCTTTTATAAAACCACTGGGACTTTGATCATTTATGAAAGCATAATCCATTGTTGTAAGATGTTGTTAATTTTTGGTAAGATTAAATGTACAGTTTAGTTATGCTGTTTTTCTGACAGGTAGTTTCCATATATCATATATGAATAAAAGTTGAACTCGGTTGATGTAAAAATACAAGAGGAAATGGATTTTTCCTATTTCATCTCAATAAAATCATTATTTCAAGTTGTAAATAGTTTTTAAATTTTGATAAAAGAATATGATTTTTTAAGTGTTTTAAACAGAATGAGGAAATTTTAACATCTTTATTCCAGTTCCATTCCATCCATACATTCAGCCCCTGCTGGAGAGGCAGCGAAGCGACGGAGACGACGTCGAACAAAGTCCCCATCTAGTAGTAAACAACCACCTGCAGAACTGAAAGAACATATACAGTAAGTTTTATATTGTGTTTTCTTGTAAATTATTAAAGAAAATGTCATTTACTGGGAATTTATGCTATAGTTTTATGTTAGCTCTTTTTCTGGACATCTTAAATTTGCAAATTAAGCATTCAACTTATTTACATTTAAATGAAAAAAATCTCTAACACCTTGGTTTTTCACTAGATCTAACTTGCAAAGTTTTTTCCTTATATGGCAGTTATTTTATTTTTTTATTTTTTTTTTTTTTTTGTTAAAGTTTATTAAATTTACAGATTCAAACTTTGTTTTCTGTATGGTTGCCAAAAGTGATGTACAATATTGTACATGTATTGGAACTTTTAAAAATCTACTAAAACAGTATAATTGCAAATTTTTTCATAAAAGTTGTATCATTTAAAAAAACTATATACAATAAATAATTGCAAAGTTTTTTCAACCTGTTTTAAGGTGATAGTAATGTTTTGTTATAAGTGAAAGAATTTAACATAGATGTAAAACATTATCCACAAGTTTTCCTACTGTCTTAAAGAGTTATTTCCCTTTATAATCATATTTGATTTAGTGGTGTATTTTCTATTATTTAGGTATGGTTTGGTAGATCCTGTTGGTAAAACAGAAGAAGAACTGAAAGAAATACCATACACAAAAGTAGAGTAAGTGTAACCATGGTAACACTAACAGTTATACACATGTACAAACTTACAGTATGTTAACCAGATATCTTAAAACATCTGTATAATGACTGTCTTAAAGGGGGGAGATTTATTTACTGTCTGTACCAGTGTGTTTATGACAGTAAATTTAACAGATTAAACAGAAATTCTAATTAACTTTCATGAAGTTTAGAATCAACTCATTTGAGTTGAGTTGGAACTGAAAATCACTATTCCCATCCTCAATTTCAAGGATAAAGTTTCCAATATGGAATTTTATATTGAAAATAAGTAATGTTTACTGTGGAATGAATGTTCTTGGTAAGGTATCAGCACTTTGTATCTTTATCCAGTATAAACATGCATGCAAAATATCCTAGTCAAAACATTTTCTCTCTGCTGAGATAATCCTGTAAATTAAAAATGGACATAGTGATTTTCAGGTCGGACTGGGCACGAGTGAAGAAAGAATACCAAACTTCTTTTGGACTGATTGCATTTTTCTATGATTTATTTACCAAATTTGCTTTTATAAATGCAAAGGCACAGACAGAAGTCTAGGATTAAAAAGGGGTGGATGATGGGTTCACATAAGACTAAAATACATGTACATATATAAATGTATATATATATTTGTGTAAAGTGTACGGTATTACCCGTAGGTGATAATATGATGATGGTTTGTATTTTATACTATGTCTGATATAATTTTCAGGCTTTAAATGTAAATATATGTCACCCTTGCTGCCTGAATCACAGTGTGAACGATATAGAAACATGTATATGAAATAAATATATTAACAAAATGGCTACATCCTCGTACCACATTATAACATTTATTTCTTGTGTGTAACAGTGGAGTTCACTGGCAATACAATCCCAACCCATAACTCTCGTGTGTAAAGAATAGGTTTCACCAGATAACATGTTAAACATACTCCTTAATGGGAGCAATGGGATTTAATTAGTTAATAAGTAATAAAACACCCATCTCCTAATGCTCATAAGAACAATGGGGTTCAATAGGCAATAGGTGAATCCTTATATGGAACCATGGGTGTTCACAAGATAACATGTGATACAACCACAAAACACTCATATGGAACCATGGGTGTTTACAAGATAGAATGTGATATATCTCCAAAACACTCATATGGAACCATGGGTGTTCACAAGATAACATGTGATACATCCCCAAAACACTCATATGGAACCATGGGTGTTCACAAGATAGCATGCGATACATCCCCAAAACACACATATAGAACAACCATGTGTGTTTACTAGATAACATGTGATACATCCCCAAAACACTGATAAGGAACAACCATGTGTGTTTACTAGATAACATGTGAATATTGTGGTTTACCAGTTATTATGATTCATACCCCATCAAATTTTTGCAGATTAATGGGGTTCATCAGACAACATGTATTACCTAACCTGCATGTTGAATTACACATAATTACTGGCATATGAATTAAAAAATTGATGAAAAACCTAAAGACAGGATTGTATTTTACACAAACATTATGGATATCGCATGGTTTGTTGTTGAGCTGTGTTCGTTCCAGTATATATATAGTAACATTATCTCATACTTTCCAGTAAAAGTGAAATTGATCTGGGAAATTTAGATGCAAGATATTATTTTTAATCAACAGAAAAAAAGAAATCTCTAGGAATATTACATGTGGTACATGGATGAGCCCCATTGCTGCTTTCTAATATTATCTTCAGTTCTCTTTATACTGAGTAATATCTGTCCAGGTCAGTTATATATTCACTATTGTACATGTAATACTTGTCAGGTCAGTTATATATTCACTATTGTTTTGCTTAATTTCACTCTACAGTATATTAGTTTTGCAGCAACATACAAATTGTGTATTTATTTGTAGAACAAAGGCTGAACCATTTAAGATAAAATATTCACCTAAAACTCGACAGAGATACAGATCACCTAAAAGAAAAAGCTTTGGGTATGATGACTTATCACTGTTTATTTTGAAAAAAATTCAAAAAAGTTTTTTTCTTGTCATAAAGAAATGAATAAAAGACAATGTTGATACTTTGTAATGCTAGTTAAGCTTCAACTTTTATATTTAAATTTGACAATTTCTTCCTCTACCTTACATTCAAGACAAGGATGGCAAGACATATGGTTTCAAGTCATTCTTGTTTTTTTTTTTGAAGATTTTGTGTATGTTATATCTGGCTATACATGTTAGTTAATGTCATGCCTGACTAAATCGTCCTAACGTCCTTCTATTGTATTCACTGACTCTCAGCGATGACTTCTAGCTGGCTTGCTCTGCTTTGTCACAAACTTTACACATTTTATCTGTGCTTAAAGGTGCGAAAAGCTCTCAATTTAAAGTCATTCCCAACTTAACTATTGTTTCAGTTATTTCCAACATATCTGTCAGTAAATATCCTGATGATTATTGATGGAATAATTGTAAAATTACAACAAATATCAAGTTCAAACACATTTACAATAGAGTAAATTTGAGTATTGTCTCCATGTGCAAAAATATATCAATGTTATCATCAATTAAAAACCTCAAAAATAAAAGTGGTATTTGTTTAAATGGTTACCAGATACATGAGTTGAGTAATGGTATTGAATGTCCCAGTCAAAAATATTTCTCTTATATCGAGACGTCACCAGCTATAGGGAAAAGTGCAGAAATCTTGCCTGTCCTTTGTGCTGATGGCATTATACAGCGGGGTTCTTTATCATGCCATGCCTACCTTTATAAGGGACCTCGTTTATTTTAAGTTCCCATCTAATAGAATTGTGACTTTCATTTTGTAATGCCGAGATCTTGGCAAAAGAACAATCACTACCCATTTTCAAGTCTTGGGTCAGACCCGGTCGGGGTTCGAACCCATGAGCTTCCATCGGAGGAGCGAGCACCCCAGATACATGTATGTGTATACATACAGTAACACTCTTAAATAGCAAGTAGCTGAAATACAAAATTATATTAATCTAAATATCTATTAATGAGGAGTGTCTTTTGCCATAGGGTATGATAAGTAATTAATTGTTTGGTTGTATTATTTAATGACATTTGTTTGTTCTTGAACACTTGGTGCTGGTCATGTGGGGAGATTTATGAACCTGATTGAATTTATTGATATTTTAATGACAAATGATAGCCAAATCTGGAGCTACTTAAATAGGCAATACTCCAAAGTTCTATTTAATTACAAGGTTATTTCTATATATCTGTATATTTATATTTTTATGAGCAGTGATTTAGATCAGAATAACAGGTTATCTGGTATGTTGATAGAGGAACCCCCACCTCCTTATACACCCGAGTTAAAGAGAAGTTACTTCAGTGATACTAACAGTTACTACAAGTATGTATACAAACCTACCATAACTTATTAGTACCCACATTCTTTTCCTAAAAATATATCTGCCTAATTAATATAAGATGATTTCAAAAATGGTAGAGGTTATATACATATATGCTTCTCAGTATTTTACTAAAGTCCATATCCCAAAGAAATCATACTGTCTACTGCATTTTCTGTGTTTTACATCTGATTCATTTAGATAATATTATCATATAACTTAACCAATTAAATGACTAAATTTTTTAACATGCTTCTCACCACTTGGTTCAGATCCCACTTAGGCAGATTATAATGTAAGAAAGTTAGGTAGTTTTCTTGCCTAAGGCCATTGGTTTTCTCTGGGCACTCTTGTTTCCTCTGCCATACCTGAACTGACCACCTTGGTGTATGTGGAAGATTTTGACTTGGGCATAAAACACCATTAATTAAATCAAATCCAATCATGCCTACCATGCTGAAGGTCAATGGTTTTCTCTGCCACCTCAAAATAAAATTTTTGACCGGTGTAATGAAGAATTATGACCCGGGTTGAAAATTGACCCGGGGGTTCATTTTCAACTTTGAATAATGAGACTGAAGATTTTGAATTTAAACCCTAGTCTGTTGAAAATTGAACCGCGTCGTTGAATTTTAATTGGAAAACCGGTTCAAAATTCAACAACATAAAAGTAAATATCAATGAACTTAGATCATAAACCATGATTTTTTCAATTAAAAAAATTCAGTCAGTTCCTCTATTTTTCTTTATAATCCTAAAATTCAATGATTTAATATTCAGGAAATGTTAGATGCGATTGATATATATTGATATTGATTGATATATAAGTCATGTTTTATTAAAGGGTGTGGGGGTGGTGGTGTTGGTTCATTTAATGTGCTTTGTTTTGGTCATTTTGTTCTACTGGGTGTGGGCATTTTTGTAATTTTGTTTGTTTGGAGGTTTTGTTGGTTATTCTTTTTTTTTTTTTTTGGGGGGGGGGTATGAATAAAAATCTAACACAAACAGATAACCCTGCTTTTAATTGGACAAAATAATTTTAGAATATTATATTGCTATGTGGCAAGTCCATTTAACTTTTTAAGTCGAATGAATTGAATGTCATGATGTTGTCTAGTCGGATAATTATGACCCCTGTCATTAATAATGCTGTCAGATATATATTTTCGAGAATGTCAACTATTTTACCAGTTAAAATACATGTATGTTGGACTTGTATATCGACTTGTTATTTATACTGACAAGTTGATTTTAATTAAGGGACAATCATTTGACTCAGAGGAAGGGAGGGGTATTCGAAGCGGCTTTCTGCTTATATAAAAGAAAAAAAAAATCAGTTACAAAGAGCCATGAATTCATTCGATGAGCAAAAATTACGCTGCAAATCCTAATAGACGTGCCATGTGCGGGTTCAAAAATCCCATAAATTTTTTTTTATTTGATAAAGAATCATTATTAAAACACAAAAATCAAAACCAATAAATGCCGTAAAATTAAAAAAACACTGTCGTTGTTATTGACATCATGTGGCCTCAAACATGAAAATAAGTTAACCGTGTATTGCTGGACATTGGGTGATCTCAGACAAAATTTTACTTATTATTCTGGGAAAATTAACTTTTAAATTTAATATTTGATAAGTAGAGTCGTAACATTTTATTTGTGTTTACAAACATCCAGTAAATTCAAAATTTGCAACATGACAGTAGATCAGTCTCATAAAGCAAATTTCAGTGAAAGAGATATAAACAAAAATAATTTGTAGTTTGGGTCAATTTTCAACAGGGTCAATTTTCCACATGTTGAGGTCTTCAGCAATTAAAAAAAAAAAACAAACCGTTGAAAAATGACCCCGGGTATAAATTTCACGACTTTTGGTCTCAGTTTGCAACGTTGAAAAAGCACCCGCGGGTCAATATTCTTCGTTACACCGGCATAAAACACCATTAGTCCCATCTAACCCTTGCTCTAACTACAACACTCTCTTTCCTGGAAATAAGGCAGGGCCATTCATGTTTTTTTTAATATATATATATTTCTTTTACATTTGCAGAAGTGATCAGATGCAGCCATCTTTGTATCAGAAGGATATGTCAAGACAATCTAACAGTAACATGAAGGTAGGATGAACTTTATAACTGTATTGCTAAAACTATTGTTGCAGAAAATGCAGATTTTTTCAATGAGATATTTCACTAGAAGAAATGTTCACACTTGTATTAATAGACATGGGGTAGGAGTTGGGTTGGGGAGGATGTTTGTGGCCAAGTGGTCTAAAGCTTTGGCTTATGAATCACAGTGTCTCTCACCACCTAGGTTTGAGTCTCACTGAAGCAGTGTTAGACAGTTTGTCAGTTTTCTTGCAGAAGGTCAGTGGTTTTCTTTAGATACTTTAATTTCCTCCACCATCCCAGAACTGACAGCCTTAATAGATGTGAAAAATCTTGTCTGGAGCATAAATCACTGTTACTGTACTCCACTCTACTCTGTTTTTCTCTACTCCCCTGTTATATGACATAACAGATTATTGATAAATACAAGGCAAGTATTTTTTTTATATTACAGGTGGCTGATGGAAGGATGCCCACTAGTAATCATATACAACAAAATACAGGTGTTGGATACAGGTATGATATGTATACCCCATTTAAATCAAATGTGTCAAAAGTGGAAAATCGTGATCCTAAGTGGGACATAGTTGATTCTTGACAAAAGAATAATTTGTGTGATTTTAAAAGATTGAACAGTTAATAATCTTATGATGAAAGAATTTATTCTCTTGTTCTATTACATACTGCAGGGAAACTTATCATATATATCATGACTTTTTTAAACTGATTTTATACCCTATTAAAACAATTGGTGTTATTAAATGTATTGAATTTATAATAAAGGAGTATATAGTATATCATACAAAATATCTTGGAAAGTAACTTTCAGAGGTCTTTATGAAATACGGAAGAACTAGTATATTATCTGTTAGTGTAAGTATCCAATTTGGAACAAGTTGATGTTATTTGTTTTGATGAACTATATGAATTAAACTGTTACTACAGGGCTCAAAGTTGCGACTAAATTAGGCGCCATGGCGACCAATTTTTTCCATTGGCGACTAATTTTTACTCATAAGGGGCCAAATTGGCGACCGTTTTTCAGGGATTCATAATTCTTGATCAGGTCAATTTCCATTTTTCTATTTGTGTTTTACATATTGTCAACGTGTTTCCGGTACTCCTCGGCCTGCCCTGTGACTTTTACCGGGAATCTTTTATATGTATGTATACAAAACGTCAAAAGTGTTCCAAATAGAACAATAACCATGGCTGGGAAGCGGCAGTCTCTAGATAGTTTTTTCAAGCCAAGGGGTGCAGCTCCCAAAAAGCAGGCAGTTGACAAGCTGGAGGAGAAGAAACAGAAGTCTCTGACTCAGCGTAAGTTCCAAGAATCATGGAAAGCCCTGTTTTCGTGGTTACTATATGACCCTGTTAGGAATGTAATGACTTGTAAATATTGTGCCAACTACCACGGTACATTCATTATTTTGCTTGTGCCTTAATGTCTCAATTGGAACCTAAAAGTTTCAATTGGCGCCTAACTTTTTTATATAAGGAGCCAGGCTGGCTCCTAGCTTCAAAAAGTCACTTTGAGCCCTGTTACTAGTATTTAAAAACTTTTGTTTGATTTCATTATTTCAGAATGGATAACAGTACAAGTAAATCACAGTTGCATTCGGGCGATCAAACCAATCCACAAAATGATCCATCGTTTATCAACAGAAGGTATAATGTACTGTGGCTGTTGTTATGGTGACAGGCATATCTGCATGCATAGTTACTATGTTAAGATGTTGTTGTGGTTACAACAAGCATATGAATGGATCTATTAATTATTCTTTATTATCATGGTGACCATACCAGTACATGTATTACCAATCATTTATCAGTTGGTAATTGTTGTCATGGTGACCATACCAGTACATGTATTACCAATCATTTATCATTTGGTGATTGTTGTCATGGTGACCATACCAGTACATCTGTTACCAATCATTTATGAATTGATGATTGTTGTCATGGTGGCCATACCAGTACATTTATTACCAACCAGGTCATTTATCTATTGGTGACTGTTGTCATGGTGACCAGCATAATTCTTTAAAATCATTAAATGTTTACCATATGCTTACTGCTTTTCTACATTAATATGAAACAAAAAAAATCCATTGGATTTTCAATCACAGTATTTGTTGTTCTGGAAATTTACAACACTATCAATTTCCAAAATCAGAAGAAACCATAATTTATGCATATTTATCAGTTATTTCATTGTGCTTGATGAATCCATGTATTATATTTATATACCCGGTATTTGATAATAAATCATTTTTGACACTGTATATGATATGAATACATATTTTGCAAAATTTGACTGCATGGTCACCATGATTTTTTCTTTTTTAATTTACATTTATTCATTTACTGGTAATGTTTATAACTTTTTCATTTGCAGTTTTAGTACTTTCCATCTTTATTTATACTTTAATGTTATGGATATGGCTTTAAATACTAATGCAAAAACAAACAAACATTAAATTTAATCATGTGGTTGGGGTTATCTCCCTTCAGTCTGTGAAAATTGCACTTAAATTACAAAGCTGCATATAATATCTTAGGACAATGTTTATTTATTATTTTTCAATACATATCCCATAATTGATCATGAAAATAACATTTTTGCTACTTGCATTTAAAATTTGAAATTTTGCTTGTGAGTTTTATATACTAAACTGTATGGACCTTCCATATGTGAACTCTTTACCCATAATGTTTTCTGGATAGTCAAATCAAAAAATTTGATGGGGAAAAACTTTAAAAACAAGTTCCTTCATGGAAAACAAGTTATAGTGTAATGATGGTCTGAAACAAGTGTCTTAACTTAACACCTTGCCCCCCCCCCCAAAAAAAAAAATTTAAAAAAAAAACATAAAAAAAAGAAAGAAAGAAAACTCAGTTTGCCTTGTAGTTTGTAGTTGATAATAAATGTAGTTGAGAGGAAGGGTAAGAAAGTTGGATCTTTTTAGCAGACAGAGGTTTATTTTGGATCTTTTAAGAAGTGTGTGTGTGTGTGTGTGTGTGTGTGTGTGTGTGTGTGTGTGTGTGTGTTTGTGTGGGAGGGTGGGGTATTTAGAGTTGTGTTAGGGGTAAGGTTTATATAGTTTTCCTAAAAGTTAGTTAATAGTTAGTTATTAAAATGTTGTTTCAGTTAGTAGAGTTGATTAGTGTAAATTGTGTAAATGGCTTACAGGAAATCTTTGTTAACCTATATCATAACCAGCATTATTATTATACTTACAACAATAAATTTAACAAAACAAGTAACTTGTCTTTTTACCTGATCCTGATAGAGTTCGTTCCGATTACATGTGATCTTCATCATTCATACACATGATGTAAAGCAACTGTGTTATATATGGTGTGATCTGCCAAAGGCTTACAACTAAGATTAGATTTAGTGTGACTTTAACCATGCTTAACACTTGTATGTATGCCTGAAATCTCTCATCATCATCATCATCATCATCATCATCATCTTCTTCTTCTTCTTCTTCTTCTTAAACTATTGTTATAATTTTAGTCATGGTCATAACATTCTCATCACTTTCAACATTTTCATCATCAAAATCATCATCATCATCATTTGTCATCATTATCTTTGCCATCTTTTTATGTTACATGCCATGCATATGAATATTTAAACTTAACATTGCCAGCCAAAATTCTTTTTTCAAAGAAGGGATCTGAATATCACAAGTCTCGAATGAAAGTGTTGTCAATAAGTTAAATGATCCAATGTCAAGGTCATCTGTCCTCCATCATCTCCTGTGTCCTGTGATGAATCTTTGTGTCAGACCTCCCTGATTACTTATCCTTTTAATCATTAAAATTTGCTGTCTCAAACCAACAGTAATACACATGATTATCCTCATATGCACATTGATTCAATGCAAACCTATCATTTTGATCTGTCAATCATCAACATTATACATGTATATTCACATCAGTGTGTGCACAGTTTACAAGTTTTAACATTTTATGATAGCTAACATAATATTTATACATTGTATAATACTAAAAAATTAATTTTAAAAAATATTTTAAAGCTACCTGTGTACTTAAAATTTAATGTGTCAGTAAAATTACCCTCTTTTATAATTTATTTATGGAAATTTGAGTTATAATTTTAAAAGGAAATATGTAAATATGATGAGTTTTATTTTTCTTAATTTTAAAAGGTTAATGCGATTGACTTGAGTAGAGTGATCATCAGTGATGTAAATGAAATATTGTTGATTTTAATTTTTTTAAAAAGTTGATGATAATAAATTTATTATTTATTTAAAAGCTGACAGAAGTTTACATGTGGAAAAGCTAATTTTTACAACTTTAAGGAAAAATTGTAGTAAATTAAATTATCACAATTATTTTTGATAGTAAAATAAAGTTAAAAAAAATCACCTTTTCTAATTTCAATAATTTCTGTGCATATACAGTGCTTTGCAAGAAAATGACCCAGCTTTACAGGATAAAACAGATGACCATTCAGATGGTCACTCTGTGTCAAACAGTATTACTAACAGTGTCTGTGGTGACCAGCAGGTTGACCGCAGTGAGAGTGATGATAGATTAGCGGATATTACTAAACACGATAGTGCAGACACTAACAGGTAATAACTGCAATATTAGTTTAGTGGGCTTGTTGTTACATTGTTAAAGGTTGGGTGGTTGATGTTGCTAAAAATTATGGATTGAAAATTTAAATCAAAATTGATAAAAAAAAAGATTTGATCAAATGGGATCTATTTTCTTTTATTTACCATTATGTGAATGATGAAGTGTTTGAAATACTTTTCAAGTTACTTTTTTCATTGTAATATTTATTTTTTAAAAATGATATTGCTAGTTGTTGCTAGTTATGGATGGAATATCTCAGACAGAGATGGGCATTTGTCTAAAGCAAATTCCACTTTGTTGATAACACCCAGTGAGAGTTTTGACTCTGGTATTTTATTCTTCTTCATTGAAGTTAAAGATAATAATTTATGCTTCGTATATTTAACAGTGTCAAAACAAAAACTAAAATATTAATGTCCATTTTACTTGTAATGGTATCTTGGATGTCGTTATGATGTTTTCATAGTATTTTACAATAAATTTGATGTTTTTAGAAAGAATGAAATAATTTTTATTTGGTAAATAAAAATGTTTCCAGATAGAAGAGTAAAAGTTGTTTAATCAGATGTAATCTTGTAGTTTAACTAATATAAATGTTTAGTATTATAATTAGATATGAGTGCATACTATCACCTGTTTGGTTTATAGAGTAGCTCCAACATCACAATAGTTATTTCCCCCTTGTGTCCCTGTCCCTTGCACCACCAAATCTCTAACCGTGAAAGAAAAAATTGACTGAACCATCCTCCGTTTACAAAGAGCACCTTGATCATACTTAGTTAATTAATAAACTGATAATAAACATTAAAATTTTATTTTTATTTTATCTAGTAGTGTATAATTTTTAGATAGTTTATATATTTTGTATTTTTATATTCAGTTCTAATTAAAATTATTAGATGTTTTTATGCTTTAAAAGGTTTCAAGCATTGCATATGTTTTTGCATGTGCATGTGTGTGTGTGTGTGTGTCTCAGGATAAAATTATAAGAAAAAAATACATGTATATTGTTTACCTATGATTGAGTTACCTTCCCTTGTGCATGTATGCATGATTGAAAGGCATAGTATAAATTAACAAATATTTAGCAACAATGCTT
Organism: Tegillarca granosa; assembly: GCA_029721355.1. Lineage (NCBI taxonomy): Eukaryota > Metazoa > Mollusca > Bivalvia > Arcoida > Arcidae > Tegillarca > Tegillarca granosa. The sequence continues at coordinate 555,770 of JARBDR010000920.1, read as the reverse complement.
TAAATGTTAAGAAAAAGTCTGTTATAAATTAGAGATCAGTGCCCTTTACCCAGTTCTGACCGTTTTATGATTCAAGAGACTTTTTACTTTGAATAATTATTAATACATTCCATTTTTATTGTATTTCCATGGTAAATTAATTTTGTTGTCTTTAATTTTCAGGAATCCAGCACAGCCATTTTACAATGAAAATAAAGCTCATGGCTATAATGAAGGTTACCATGATCCTGATAAAACTCCAACTAAAAATATGCAAAACATTGACAGGACACCTAATTCTAGTGCTCATTTTCAAAACAGAACCCCTGTTACAAGTGTTTATAACCAGTCGAGGACACCAGTTACTGGCACTTATAGCCAAAACAGGATGCTAGATGCTGATACTCAAGGCCAAAGCAGAACACCAGTCAGTAGTGGTCATAGTCAAAACAGGACACCTGTAACTAGTGCTCATAATCATAATGGAATGTTAGTTGATAATGAGAAAAATCATGTCAGGACACCAGTCAGCAGTGCTCATAGTCAAAACAGGACACCAGTTAACAGTGCTCATAGTTATAACAGGACACCAGTTGCTAGTGCTAATAGTCCTAATAGGACACCAGTCAAAAATTCTTTTGATGCTGATAGAACACCTGTTAAAAATTATGATCCTAGTAGAACACCTGTTAAGAATTTATATGATTCTGATAGAACTCCAGTCAAGAGTTTGTATAACAGTGACAGGACACCAGTAAAGGATAATTCTGATTCATATGTAAGTTCTCGAAATCAAAATCATGATCCTGCAAGGTACCAGGATGGCAGTGTTCACAATTCAGTTAGAATGTCTTCTCAAATGGATTCTAGGCAAAATTTTTACACTAATCCTCACTCAAATCCTAATCTTAATCAGGCAAGTGAAAGAAAAAGTGCATTTAATTCTACATCACATGATGCTTATAGTCAAAATAGACAGATTCCACAGACTGGCCATAGACAGGGACCAACACCTTCATTGGACCATTCTACATATCAAGGAACAAATGTTCAAAGTGTTTCTGTATCAACAAATAGGACGTTTACAACACAAGAGAATATAAGAAAATTATATAGTTCACCTCAAGAGAAGAAGCCAGTTTATGCCACACAGGACAGTATACGAAGGTTATATAATTTAAGACCAGACCAAACGTCGCCAGCTAAACAAGATTCCGCTCACTCATTCCATTCATCAGTTCCTCACAACTCAGTTCAGGTTGGTTATTTATTTTTGCTCAATTACCTTTATTACCCTTTTGAACCTATTTGTATTTTTTCCTTCCTATTTTTTTGCACACAGTAAATTACCTTCCAAGACGGTTTTGGTAGCCTTTAGCAGGCATCTCAATAGGATCCTACAGAAAAACCTTCCGTTTAAGGTTTAAACTTTTACATTGAAATCATGAAATTAAAAATGTGCCTTTTTACTATATGCAAATGGTTAATAAATATAAATTGACATTCTCTGTATCAATCTTTAATGTTAAATTAGGAAACATTTCTAACAGAAATTACAAACAAGCTCAGTAATTAAATAGGTGGTTACTAAAGTGAGTTTCAAATAAGTCGTTAAAGAAAACATTTATAAAACACGTGTATTCATCGAATACTTTTATACTAAGTAAAACTGTCCATACTTTTAATCATTTGTTTAAAGATGTATGTAAAATTTTCAGGAAGCAGATAAATTGAATATATAAGAATTGAATTAACATGTTGTAATGTATCAAAGGTTTCCATTTATTATTTGAAGGCCAGTTATTTAGCTACCTGGGTTAGGACTTTCATTCTTATCTTTGCCATGCGTTTCAGCGTGTTTTACTCGGAAACATAACAAACACTTTGATGTATCATATTGTTTAGTTACAGATTTACAAGAACATGATATCACAGTTTGTATTTAAGCAATCCGTTCCAACAAATGTATAGGTTAATGCTTTATTTATTTGCTGTTAATATGAAATGACATTGATGAGGCTTATTACATTTTAATATCTCTGCATGTAACAACATTGTAACAACTATAATATGCAAAACATGTCTGTAAATAGCCCGTTGAAAAAAAGCAATCGCCCTAGCATTGATCATTTTGAATAATTGATTAACATTTGATAGTGATTTATTTAAACATCTCTTGGTTAAAAGTGAGTATATAAGTTGTTTTGCTGCATCTTTTTTATGGATTCTCCTATTCAAAAACATTTTCGAGAACTTTTTATTTCAATAATGAGGAGGAATGGTATAAGCTTATGATTATATATCAAACATGTTGGGATGAAGTCGTTACTTCCGTTTTTGAATGCTTTTTTTAACAAATCATCAACAGAATTTGTTTTGCATATCATATTCTACCAGGCTGAAATGAATGATTTTGATATTTTTGTATTTAAACAAATATCTGATTTTGTCTTAGAAAACTGGTTTGTTTTTTGTGTCCTTCACTTAGTGGAATTTGAGACATAATATTTTTACACACCTGTGTATAAAGTATATTGTTGTTGATGTAATGTTGTTGAACATTGCATTGGCAATTTTTCAGCTATTCACAACTAGAGCAAGGTTATTAATCTCTAAGGATTTATATAAGAACAAGGTCTTGTGTGTATGAGATGTGCAAGTGTGTATTATAGTCTGCTGTTTACTAGTGCACACTTAGGGTGACTTTTTGGTAAAGTGCCAGTGCACCAAGTGAGTATGCTACGAACAAGCATGCAACTCTCTCAGTCCATTATCTTGGCACCCGGTGAAGCAATTGATATTCAGCCTTTTAAATGCTGAATGAAAGACAAGGAAGCAATGTCTCAAACTTTAAAGTCTTGCATATGGCCCAGCTGGGGTTCAAATCCACAACCTCCCACTCTCAAAATGGACACTTTCCCATGGAGCCAATGAGGTGGTCTTATTTCAATATATGTTCAATACCTTGACAGGGTTAGCTCCAAATTCCATTACACATGTATTTGTTTAAAACTTTGAAAGGGTAACATTTTAGCTCCAACTTTTTGTCGCCAGCAATTTTAACAGAAGCCTAATTTTGTTATCAATTTGTCAGTTCTGATGATAAAACCTTATTTATGTTTTTTATTTGGATAAACCATTATTTAGCAATTTTGAATGTTTCGCCTTATTTGGACAATAGTTAAGCTTTTTTATAGAAAATACATAGTCTGTTTGTTTGAATGATTACAGCTTAAAGACTGGATAGGTTTACTTTTGTTAATGTTCATCTTTTGTTATTCGATTAATTTCTTATTTCCATTTGAATCTTTTTTTCATCTTTTTAATAATTCTTTCTGTGTCAATCAAAATCATCAGAGTCAGTTTCGAATGTCATAGTACCTAATGATAAAAGATTCTGTATGATCTAGATTTCTATGCAAACTATGTTGTTCAGTTTTTGTTGCTGCTGTTGTTTAAGTTCATATATATATATATATATATATATATATATATATATATATATATATATATATATATATATATATATATATATATATATTGTTACATTTGTGATTTGTTAATTTGTAATGCATCAGGTGAATTGGTCCTGTCTTCTTGGTGTAAGGAACATTATATCTTTTTTAGCATGGGAATGTAAATTGTATCTTTTTATCCTGATACAAGTAATAATAAGGACAAACACCAACATCTTCAGATATTTGAATTTTTTATTTTTGAAGTGTGGTGCTGTATTTATTAAATAACAATTAGTTGTATGGCTGGCACATTCATGATAAATTCTTCTGTGTTGTTTGATACATTTAACAATGCCTGATGATAGAAAATAGAAACTTTGGGGAAACAACAAATAAACCAAATAACATGTGGTATTGTTTTTGTCAATTACTGGTAACAAAGTTTTAGGATATAAATTGTGTTTTGTGGGAATTATTTCAGAGTGTGTCAGTGTTGAATTACTAGAAATCAGTATTTACTGTAAATCAGGATATTTTTAGTGTAAATTTGCAAAAAGCAAAATATATCAAATATTTAAATCTACATGTTATTTACTTGCAATTTTGCTGACTGTCACTGACTACCTGAAAATAAATCTCTGATTGTAATCAAATGTTGCTTTTTGTGAAAAATGAACTAGCATAAAAATTTTGTGATTTACAGTACATTTGTAATTAATCAAGTTTGTTTCAGAGTGATTTGTTTCAATGAAGATAGATACAGGATAACTACTTATTATAATAAACAAATTAAAAACTAGTACTTAACTCTAATTGAGGGAATAATTGATAGTTAATTAACAGTCAAGTGTTCATGCCATAGATTGTTGTTTTATTGAAATTTTACTGGTTTATGGTGTTGAAACTGAAACTACTGCAGTGTGTATTAATTTTTGACCATGTTTTAGTCCAGAGAAGATTTAGTTAGTTTATGCAAAGTACATAAATGTTGCTAAATTATGTCACATTCATGGCATAGCATGAACATCGTCATCAGCAGTCTTAAGTTTTTTGTAGGACAGCAGCTTAAGTTTTTGGTACAAGTATTTTTAATTGACTAAATGTTCAAGTGGGATAAGTTGTTCTTCTAAAAGCTCGTTACATAAAAGTAGTGAATATTTCTAATTATCTCCCTTTTCATATGGTTTTAACTACAATGTTTGGCCACATGAATTTTTTGTGTGAAGTGTCCGAAATGAAAATCACATCAGCTCTGATCAAGGTAATGCAAAAGAATTATGTTTGCATTTCATGAATTAGAATAGAATTCTTCAGTAAACAAGTGCTTTTTTGTTAAGCACATTTTTACATTATCATCTTCATATTAGCTGGTTCATCATCTGTATTCTGATGTTCTCTAAAATTTTTATTACAAACTAAAAATGACATTATTGATTTTATCAACAATGTTTTAAATAATACTTTGTGTTATATTTTTTTCAGCCTCAATCTCATCATCATCAGAATCCATCACCAAGGAAACCATATCAACATCCACATCTTCAAGCATCTCAAGGACCTGGAGAAATGTCAGGTAGAAGTGTAACTCGGAATGTGATTGATTCAAGTGTAATACATCCAACTCTAAACTCACCTCCATACAGAAGAGATTTATGGACAGAAATTTAGACATTTACAATAATTCACTTCCATACACTTTAATGTAAAATAGTGGCTTAGCTGCCCTATATCAATCACTCTTGTTTTAGCAATACCCAGTGACACAATAGAATCTTGTTTAAAATAAACTTTTTATAAAGCAGTATTTGTTTTATATGTTGATAAAATACTAAAGTTTTGTCTGGTTTTTGGTAACTTTAAGATCAGATAAGACATGTCTCACTGTAATGTTTAAAACATATATCTTTGATGAACTATATGTGGCCCTTTAAATACATATAATTAGTATAACTACTTTGTTGTTTAAAAACTTGTGAGGAATTTTCTGTAGTAACATCAATTAATTTTACATAAGATTTTTAATAAAAATAAAATATGTATCCAATGAAATTAAATTTATTTGCAAACTGTACTAAAGTAAATTTGGTATGGAATGTCATTTTTATGGGAAAACTTCAAAGTACATGCATTATGTATGTCAGTAGTATTCACATTATGGGACATCACATGTTTATCACCATTTTTACATGTGTAATTATCACATTACATTAGTTTGTTTCATGTAGCAACTACCTGTGTATGTGAGTTTTATTTTAAAATTCAGATATGTATGTACCGATAATTGGCCAGGTCTTGTCAAAATGTGAAGGTAATGTATGTTAAAGTCAGTTTAAAGCCAATTTATTGACCTTTATAATGCTAACTTTAAAGCTAAGTAAGACATATAACTAAGTGGAATTCTTGTTATATTTATGTTAGTTTACTTATTTATTTACAGGCAATAGTTCAATAACAAATACATTTTTCTAAAATATTATTTTACATGTTTACACTTTTTCATTTTTTAAAAATAAAAAATGGCATATTTATTTATATCTGCATTAAAAATGTTTAACCTCTTGAAAATTTTGTGAAGCATTTTGATTTTTTATTTAAAGAAAATTTACTAGAATGTTGTTATAGCAACACAAACAAAAATCATTGGTAGTAATATCTAATTTTCTGAAGAAGATAATACAGTAAGTAATTTTCATTTTTTAATTTTATGTTTGTTGTCAAGTATATATATTTTTTTACTTTCTTGCATAAAATGTAGAAGAGATTGTTTCAATTCCCCTAAAGTTGATTTTGAGTCAAATTTTTAAGTTTTAGCTATGTTTTTCACTTGGTTAGATATACAGGTGTCATATGCAGTTCATTTTATAGGTTTTTGTTTCAGTATTAGGTAATTCGTCATTTTATCATGACTAAGTAATACAGAATTCCACTTGAGCAGATCTTTCTGTAAGAAGTTAGTTGACTTGCCAAAGGTTTGTGGTTTTCACCAGGTGTCTAGACAAGTACTGGTAAAAGTAATACAAAAGAATCTTATTGGTATTTTAATATCCTGTATTTTTTTACATTTATTTTATGTTTTCTTGTTTATTTGTATATTCTGTTTTACATACAAATATGGCAAAAAAAATTTTTTTTTACATTATGTTTTCTGTTTTTTTCTATGAATAATAATCTTGCCTGTTTTGAGATGGTTATACCTCTATTTATTCTACCAGGTTAACATTTTCCTTTGGAAACAAAATTTTTTTTGGGAATTGACATTTTCCTGTAAACACTAAATTTGGAGGGAATCTTCCATTTCCATATTGTTCTGTTAGGAGTGGAGTGGAGTAATGATGTTTTACATCTTACTCAAGATTCTTTTACTTATATTTTTGAGGTCTGTTTAGAAATGGTTGTGGAAACCAGAGCACTTGGAAAAAACCATGGACTTTTGGCAAGCAAACCTAAGTGGTTTTCTTCATGTACTCCGATTTCTTCTTTCAGGTACTCCGATTTCTTCTATCATGTCAAAACTGTCATCATGTGAAATACTGATTAACACTACATGCCTTTTGTCACAGGTGCAACTGTTATATGAAATAGAAACAGAATCACATAATTTGAGTTTTTTTTGTCAAAGTGATAAAAATTTAAAGAGATGTCAGTGGTACTTTTTCCATATTGGAAACTGTAGTTCCACGTAAATGTTACAGGGCATAACATTTTGCTTAAATGTTATATAACATTGTACATGAATGTGATCCAGTTATTCAACAAATGTTTCTCCACAAAATATTATAATTTCAACCTTTTTATAACATTGTTTATAATCTGTATGGGGTGAACACATTGTTGTTTTGTTTTCTTGGAAGATTAAAAGATCTGACATATGATGCATTTTACATTTGATTATAGTTGTCTCACAAAGAAAATTTGTCATTTATACATTGGATCTGATAATTTTTATACTTTATTTTTTAAAATAATTTTTAAATATTGTTGTGATCACACAGGCAAGTCCTTCCACATTCCATTTACACTTGTATATTTTATGTGGATTTGAAGATAGGGAGTTATCAGTTAACAATAATCAATTTTATGTAGTTTCATAGATATTAATTTATTCAGTGGAATTAAAATAGCATAGTCATCTGATGATTTGGAAAGTTTAACGTCTACATGTCACCTTGCAATTAATGTGCAGACTTAGTGTAGTCATTGCTATACCTTGACCTGGAAAAAAAAAAAAAAAAAAAATTTTTATAAAATTGAAAGCAATATAACTAGCATGTTCCATTTAGTGGACAACAGTAGTTGGTAATTAAGTTTGATAATGGTAGATTCTTATCAAAAAATACAAAGAAAATTCAAAAAAATTAACAACAAAAATTTCAACATGACTGAGACTAAAATTCATGTTAAAAACATAAATTGGAAATTACTACATTGATACATGTAAATATTATTAAAACAACATTTTTTGTTTCCGTCTTTATGAGAAATATATCCCACTGTTACACGAACATGAGCCCTTTAGAGACCCAACTTAATTTTAAACTCGGAAGATTTTTTTTTATCAAAATGAGGATTCAGTAAAGACACTAGAGAGAATCTAAAAAATATTTTGGCACATTTTCAAATTTTTTACTTCATTTTGAAAGAATATTTTCATTTTTGTTAATGTGATGTCACATCAACTAGCAGTTCTTGTAAAAATTCTATACAATATAATTTAATCCATATACATTGTAATAACAATTTTGTAAAAAAAAAAAAAAAAAACAAAACAAAAAAAAGTATCGTATCAAACATTTTTTTTTTTTGAAAATTGGTCAACCTGCACTTGCCAATTTTACATTGAGTATGCATGGTATTATTTGGTTTATACAACAATCATATTCAATAAGGCAGTTTCTGTTTTATGTATATGTTGAATGTTATTAGTACAGGTGTCCTAAGCGATACAGGTGTTACATGTCAATCTTTTATAATCTCGCATTTAATGTTGAATTTACAGTAATCCCGGTAGAATTTTATTCTTAATATTCATTTACATATCAAAGTTTATGTAAATTACTTCTTGCATGTAAATGTAAATTTATGTGTAGCTGTGGAATTAAATTTGTCTGAGTTTTTAATTGTTTAAACAGTATTGCATTTTGATTTTGTCATAGGTTGTAGGATGGCATTTTTACACTGTCAAAGTACAGACTGACCTAATATAACTCATACCTTGGGACTGAGAGCAGGTGTGGATATTAAATGGGAACAATTTTAATTAACAAATACATGTACAATAATTTTATTTTTTTAAGATGCATTTAATAAAATACTTTTTATTTGAAATAGATTTTGCAATAATTTAGAAATAATTCAAGGTTATTTTTTCATTGAAATATAATATACATACTGAAAATTCTTATGCACTTCTGAATGATATTCCTTTTATAATGTACAATAGATATGCCTGTGTACAGTGAAGTTCTGTTAATATGTTACAGGTACTCCCCAAGGATATCCCTTATTATTATGTACATGTATTTAATTGTTGAAAAATGATAAATAGACTTGTATGGTATGGTTATGTCTGTTTACATAATCCACATACCCAAACTTATATGTCTTCTATAGTTAGTGCCAATAACCCCCCTCCCCATACACACCCCATCAACATACAAATTTATATGCCTTCTAAAGTTAGTGCATATAAACCACTCCCATCCACATACCCAAACTTATATGCCATCTATAGTTAGTACCAATAAACCACTCCCCCAGCCCCATTTCACAATCATCGATAACTAATAAGTTTATTAACTTAATTTGCTTGTACATATACTTCAATAAATGGAATTATCAACAAACGACTTTAATACAAGTGTCATTAACTCCAAATGATCTAAATTTACCAAATATCTTGAAAACTTACAGCTAAGGAACATCCTGGCTTAAGAATGATTGTAATATTTAAAACTTTTTATGTAGAATCATAGTGCTATTTATACAGAAGGGCCCAGGCTATACAATTTACAATTATTTTGTCTAGAGTTTAGCTATTTTAGTCTTTATTACCACCCAACATGAACTGTATGTATACATATTATGTTTTTTACATTTTTTTTGTATGTTTTTATGTGTAAATAGTAACCGTTTTGTGCATATTTATTATCATTTGATACTATTTATATTTTTTATTTGAAGATATATTTATGCAAAAATAAACAGAAAATAAGTTCTAAATAAGTATTCATTTGTTATTTCAGTAAATAAAATTGGCATTGTATCTCAATCTAATTTCTATTTTTTTCCTTTCTGGTGTTCGTTCAAAGTTTGGAGTTTTATGAACAGTGGTCTGAATATATCTTTGTTTACCTTTGGTCTAAATGTTTGTTGACCAGTGGTCTCAATAATTTTTGTTTGCCATTGGTCTGAATGTTTGTTAACCAGTGGTCTAAATATATGTTAGTTGACCAGTGGTCTGAATATATGTCATGTTTACAATTTTCATTTTAAAAGCTATGTTGATTAGGATCCCTCTAAGAGGCCACATTTTATACCCAAACCTGCTCAAAACAATTGAGGAAGCTAGATGAAGCTTTGACCATGTTGTTATAACAACCCTTGAGGTCATACATTTTAATCAGTCTTCAACAGACTTGTTTAGCTTCTTGTTGCGGACAAAAGAAAGGTCAAATTTGTTTGTCATTGTTCCAGTTAACTTTCAGATTTTGATCTGTAAAAAATGTACCTTGTCACCATAGTAGCAAGATTATTGACTGCCACCTGCAATCCTGTGGTAAAACAAAGCTTCGGGAGGTTGAAAAGTTAAAAAAATATAGATGGAAAGCATTGGTGTGATGTGGAGTTTTACACCCCAATCAAGATTCTTTCATTGAAACTAGAGTACCCAGAGAAAACCATCAAACTGACAAACTCCCACACTAGAATTCCTCCAAGGATTCAGCCCTATGCAGTTAATGGCATATAAATCACTAGTGTTGCTTTATCTGCTATCTACATCATGAATATTTACCAATGTTTTATATCCATAACAAGTTTGCCATATTTTTTTGCAAGTTACTGTCCAGTATTGTCCAATAGGATCTGGTTGCTCATTTGTCCAATAAATTTACAAATGAAAAGGGTGTAAAGTAAATTGTAAAAAAGTTGAAAATCAAGATTAATACCCAGGACTTGTTTCTTCTATGTTTCTACCTAATGATGTTTGTTAATTCACCATTTTGTCATGGCAACCATTGTTAAGCTATTGATATATATGCCATAAGATACATCCTATTATCTAGGGGTTCCCATGACAAAAAAAGCACCATGATATAAGCATTGATATACCTTTTGTAACTAAAATAGTCTTGACTAGGGTAAAAAACAATTCTAAACAACCAAGGGTAATTCTTAACACAAATTAATAAGATACATCAGTTTCAGCAAATGTTTTGATAGACCTTTATCACAGTACACTTAATCAATACAAGTTTATGAACATGTATATATGAAGTTTGCACTTCTATGCCAATCATTTTACAAAGACAATGAACTGTGATATGGTTTAAAAGCAGCTCTCATAATTAGAATAAAAAAAAAGTTCAAGCAGAGGTAAAAAGCACCAGAAGGTATTGCTCAAATGAGCATTTTATAATTTTTTGGGCAATTGGAAATGGGATAATTTTACAATCTTTACCAATAGAGGGACATTTTTCAATTTGAGGTCCCAATAATCTATAGTTTGAATATGGCAGTGGGCATGAATTTGATATTGGGGAAAATTTTCAAGTTGTAAATTTGTAGGAAGAAACAAGCATTTTACAATATAGTTCATAAAGCAGTTACATTAAACGACAGTCGATCATTTATATATTTATTGTACATGTATGTAATAAGTACTGTACATAAAGTGTATACACAAAAATAAAATTCATTCTGTACTGTTATAAAATATGAAATCACATGAAACAAATCTGACTTCCTGTTTAATAACATTCTCTCAAAATAAAACAAAGATTACAAATTCAGTTATACTTAAAGGGTTCAACTCCATAAAACTTAGCTCCAAAAAACTTAAGAATATTTTATGTCTAAAATTTTTACTGAACACTTCAACAGCCCAGAGTACAAATTTAGAATTTCTATTTTGTTTTTGTTTTGGAAAGAAAGAAAAAGGAAATGATCATTCTAGCTCGATATCAATAATGTGTTACTATAGGTGTCAATTTTCAGTTTAAACTATTCTTTGACCTATTTGTTTTTACATCTTTATTGCAACTACATTTTAAAAATATTTATGAAGCTGAATATAGATTATCTAAGCATTATGATACTGAGCCAGCTGATACAAACTTTAAACTCAAAATGAAATTCATGAATCAATGAACATGTAATGAAATTCATGAATCAATGAACACGTAATGTGAATGACTAGATGCCAAAATGTTTTTATTTTCCTGTTGTAACAAGTATTCTTAATTAATTATCCCAAAGAAAACATTAACACTTATAAACTATATTTCAAATATCAAAAACAAAAACATGCAGTATATACTATATATGCAGTAGCAAGAATCAACCAAAGCATGCTTCAACAAACAAAATTAAAACAATACAGAAAATTCACATACAACTTGAAAGTGTATGAAATATTATTGGAAACTAAATGATTTATTTTTTTTTTCTTACTGCAAACATTTGTTCATATATAGCTAGAACCAAACTATTTCTATGAAAGAAATGCAACAGCATTCTTTAATGTTAAGCAGTCCATCTTTTACTCTTTCCCTACTTTCTTTGATTTATTTCTTAATCAGCAATAATTTTTTTTAAATTGTAGAAATGTTCCAATGTGATAGTAAGGAACCAAATTACGACTCATCGTCTAGGTTTAAATACCACTCAAAGCAGATCCTAGGATCCCACTCAAAGAAGATCCTAGTGTAAGACAGTTGGCTACATTGTAATTTGCTTGCAAAAAGTCAATAGTTTTATCTGGGCACTAAAGTTCTGTTTACCATCTTAGAACTGACTTATATTTGATAAAGGAAAATATCTTGACTGAGCAACTATGGTAGCTCAGTTGGGGGAGTAGTAGTTTCATATGTGGGAGATCAGGGTTCTAACCATGGGTATTGTCTAACAAAGAATTGAAAAATGGTAGTGACTGTTCTTTTGCCAAGCACTCAGCATTTAGAAATGATAGTCACTAGGTCTTTTGAAGGAAACCTTAAGAACTGATGCCCCATGTTACAGTAGGCATGACACACTAAAGAACCCTTCCAGCACATTGCCCAAAGTGCACAGCAAAGGTCAAAATTCTTGCCACTTTACCTATAGCTAGTGGGTGATGATATAAGTGAATTATTCTTGACTGGGAAATTAAAACCCATTAAATCAAATCATATCAAATTGACTGAGCTGGTTCAACACTGTTACTTCACTCTAATCCTATTATCATGGTCACCTATCATCGATACAAGTGGAGCATGAAATTGATCATCTACAAAGACTACTGTATCTTCACCACTATAGATCCAATCTAAAACTGATCAGTTACACAGCCTAATATCATACATAGAAATAGGATTTTAGAATTTAAAACCAGTGAATGGTTGTACTGGTCAATAATTATTATTTTACATGTATTATAAATAGAAGTCGTTAGATGATTACATAATCCTAGAATATTTGAAACCAAAATTTAAAACACAAAATATAATCAACGAGAACTTTAAACAAGCTAATGAATATTTCAACAACAATAATGTATACACACCTAGTATACATGTACATCTTCAAAATGTTTTGAAATTGCACACACACACACACACACACACACACACACACACACACACTTAAAACAAACATATATAATGAAAACATATATTTATATATATTAATATGAGACTTCTTATGTACATGACAGTAAATCTGTATAAAAAATCACAATTTCTCATAAAAAATAAAGGCATCATTTACTACAAATTTTGTTTAGATCCTTAATGGTAAGTTTATTCTCTTTCATTTCCACAAAAAAGGTAATTCAAGTTTTCTAAATTCTTATTTTGTAAAAACAGTTCAAACCTCCTTTGCAGACTACTTGTCTATAAAAGCAGGTAAAACAAGACCTTAACTTGTTGATACAAACTTGGGGTGGGGGTGGGATGGGGACATAGAGTATATAAAATGTTCTCCTGACAAAAAATTTTATAACCCATCCTGGATATCACATAATCACACGATTAACAAAATTTTTAGTATGGCATGTTTAACATCTATTTCCCAAATAAATTTCTCTAAATGGAAAATAAAAAAATAATATATGTCAGTTTTTGCTATCAAGTGATGAAAGTTTTGTTAAAATGATATTTCATATAAGTGTGTGTGTGTGTGTGTGTGTGTGTGTGTGTGTGTGTGTGCAAAGGATATAGTAAAACACTGAAAAAGCACATCCTTTGTTTCTTTATTTTTTGGACTGAAAAGTTAACTGGCCAAAAATTTTTAATGTTTTGTAATCATAGAAATTTATATAGAGTTTAACATCAGTAAATCATTATGTAACCAACAATTAGCACAGAATTCATTCATTACCTGTTAATAAAGAAATAATTCTTTTAATAGATTCTGTGAAGCTAGTTCTACCCTTTTTATCAATTTAATCTGCTGTGTTGTTAGGCTTATTTTGGCTTACATAATAAACCAGTTTTGGTACAAAGCTCCACCTGCTTTTTGCAATGTAACACCAAATGTCAAATTATTTCAATGACTCAAGGTTTATAATGAACAGGTGATAAAAATGATATTTTTTGTTATTTCCCTTTCTTTTGATTATTGACATGTTATTCTTCTTAATGCATTAAAGAAATCATCTTTTTTGTCCCCAATAACTGATTGTATAATTACTCAGATCTTTACCACTGTCATTAAAATACAGTGCTTAGTTAAGATATTACAGTGTGTATCTTGAACCAATGGATCAACAGTTCTATATCCTAATACACATATACTAATGTACCTTTACTGTTAGTTTCGGTTCCATCATGAGAGTACCAGATCTACTGTGTAATCTTTACCTACATGTACTTTGTTGTCTTGTATACACCAGTTGTACTAGTTAACAATTACGACAGTGTGCTATAACTGCTATGGGAGGAGTCACTGCTTTCGTTGCCATTAGGAACAGCATTTGAAGATTTTGCAGCCTGTCTTTTACTTCTTATAAATGCCATTCCATGTGTCCTCATATGTGCTCTAACTTTATTCTCAGATTCAAACATTTTGTGACAAACACGACATTCCAATGGATTTTGAAATTCATCTTCAACTATAACATCTTCTGATTCATCACTCTGAACAGTTAACACCAGATCTTGGTCATTCAGAACCTCTTCTTTAATTTGCTCAATACCTTTCTCTTGACAATAACTATCAAAATCCTTAATTTTATGCACCATAAACAGGTGTTTGCGTAATGCAGGCAAAACAGCAAAACTCAATCCACATTCTAAACACTGTACATATTTCTCAATTTTATGTGTAAGAATGTGGTTTAAAAACACTGTTCTGTCCTCACTGGAATAAACACACTTTGCACAATTGAACACATTTTCTCCTTCTACACGTAATCTTTTCACTGGAGAATCTGACTCAAATCTACTTTGTTTGCGTTTCAGATCCTCTTGAAAATTACTACCTCCTATTTCATTTTCATCACTGTTATCGTATTCACGAACAAACTGAGAGTAATCAAGCTGATCTTTGGGTATCCTATGCCTTGTTGTTACATGTTTTTCTAACATTGCAGCACTGGAAAATGCTCTCTTTATTTTTCTATTGCGACAAATCCAACATGGGTATACATGACGCTTTGCTTCATGTGTTAACCTTATGTGTCTGTGTAAACTTGCCTGATTCTCATAAGTCAACCCACAGAGATGACAAGGAAAAAGCAAGTTCAAACCATGATCATTTTTTCTGTGTTGGTTTAGTTCCTCCAAAGTAACAAAAGACTGTTGACAATTTTCAGTGGCACAGTGGTGTACACCAACGTTAGTATGAAAGTTGGTATTAGAAGGCCTCATATCATCAAGATTACCTGCACTTCTACCCACATTTGGAGACAATGAACAACCTTCACCATACTTCATTAATTCTGTTCTACTTCTAAAGTCTTTTTTCGAACTTTCATTACAAGCAAATGTAATCTCGGATGAATGAGTTTTAAGGTGAGCTACATGTGCTTGTTTTGAAGTCATCCTTTTGTGACAGAATTTACATTCATAGTATGGTCCTTTTCTGGCTACACAGTTATAGAGAGAATGTCTGCTCATGTCTGCCCCTTTCACCATTAGTCCACAATCCCCACATGATTTGTAGGTATCTACACTGGAGGTTACAATTGTATGGTCAGTCAGATGGTGTTTAACTACCTCACTTATCCTGTTAAAATGTTTCGGACATAATGTACAATCCTTCGTTCCTCTAAGCTCATCATGCTGGCTGTGAAAGTGAACAGATAATTCTTCTTTATCTTTAAAATATTTAGAACAAAACAAGCATTTGAATTTGTAAATAGCTTTATCAAGGACATGATGATTTGTATGAATTTGTAACACTCCGGGATCATCCATGACACTATCACAAATATGGCACCTATATATGACCTTGAAATGTCTCCTGTTTTTGTCTGCTGTTGAGACTGTATGTTGCTCGTAATGTTTTTTAAATGTCTCCTGAGACTTGAATGCCATTGGACAATCCTGACACTTAAAGTACTGTTCTAAGTTTTGCATCAAATGATTTTTTAACATATCAACACTAGTCATGTCCTGGTTACATTTTGGACAAGGAATAATTAATGATCGACTCAAATGAAAACACACATCTCTTAAATGGTAAGAGAAAAAATCAGCATCATTCCACATATTCATGAAGGGTTCATGAGGTGAACAGTGAAATCGATCGGTACCACATTCTGGGCACACAAATGGTGTCTGAAAACGGTGAATTCTACGATGTCCTCTTAAAGCACATACAGAGGGTATTCTCATATGACACTGGCTACATGTATTTCTATAAATGTCACAATCAATCTTATCTTGGCCATAGTGTTCAAGAAACTTCTTGTTATCCACTTGTAGTCCACATTCTCGACAACGTTTTCTAGATAAAACTTCTAAATTCAAAGCAGGGGATTTATTTGCATTGATATTTGTTTGTTTAAACATCATTTTTTGATATTCTTCTGGTAACGTCGAGATTACAATGGAATCTGACTTTATGTGGATAGGTACAGCTTTTGTTTTATCAATGTTCAAATGGCCACGCAAATGACTTAAAAATTGGCATTTGTTAAAAAAGGTCTTTTCTGCATTACAGTCATCACATTTGAACACAATTTTCATACTATAACGCCCTCTATGCTGAACTAAACTATCAGCTAAAGCATAAGTATCTCCACATTCATAACACACATAGGTAGGACGAGTTCCTAACACTTTCTTTAGATTTTCTGGAACTGGAGGGGGCTTATAGTTTGGAATTGGATTTTTTCTAGCTATTAGCTCAGTTATCTTGCCCAACCCGACCGTATCAATGTTGATTGATGTAACTGGAAGTTCACTCTGTGCTAGTCTAACATTATTTTGTAACATGGCAGGCATATCAATTTTTTGTGTGGGAAGATTGATTTTTTTTGGTTCTATATTATGCTTTACTACTGAAAGAGGATTATTTACAATGGAACTACCAGCTGGTGCTGTTATTGGAACCTTTTTTACTATAGTTGAGGAAGTGGGCACGACAGGATGAGAAATCTTACTGATCAAAGGTTGTCCTTTATTCATAGTGTCATTGATTACAGTTTTCTTCAGTATTCTCTGTTGAGTGTTTGGATGTGCTCCAGCCTGACTGAGTGGTACAAGTGTATATGCTTTTTTAGAATTAGAATGGGTATCAACTTGTAACACAACTGGCATACGAGTAACACTGTGTGGTACCTGAAATCTTGCATTGTTAGGTACGTGAGTTGACACAGGTGTCTGCATTCTATTTTGACTTGCTGGCAATTTAGCAGGTCTGACAGCTTGTGGTAAGTCTGCTACTTGTTGGCTTAATTTTGACAAACTGCTACTGGATTGAAGAGACCTGACATTTAGTATATTTCTATTTGAATCACATGACTGGTTAAAATTTCCAGAGTTGCCACAAATGCCTTGTTGTGTTCCGTAACCACGATCTGTTGGCTCCGTTTTTCTTCTAGGTTTATTGGTAGATAATCCTGAATGAACCACAGTATTACTCTTATCAGTTACAACGACAGAGTTTTTGGTATTTTGTGCATTCAAAATGTCCAATATATCACCTCCTTCCTCTGCTTGGCAGTCTATGAAACAATCTAGCGGCTCTTGTTTTACTCTGACTTTTTCTAGAGCAGGATTGTTTGAGACTTGATTATGATGTTGGTCTGTGTCTCTACTTGCTAATACTGATCTATTTCCATAATTTTGAACATCATTATTTTCTGTTACGTTTTCTGTATCTGCCATACTCATGTTTGCTTCCTTTTCAGTTACTATTTCAGAGTTTTGATTCTGAGGATTCAACATATCTAAATCTACCCTCTTGTCTACAGTGTTAACAACTCCTTCAGGAGCTGCCTTATCAACTACTTCAGGAGCCGTCTCAATCGAGGTGGTCAAAGAGTTGTCTTCCTTTCCTTTGATTGGAGATTCAGTACTTTCACTGTCCACACCAGGATCAGGCATTGCAATAACAAGCCTTGGTGATTGGTCAGACTCTGAAGCTTCAGAACTGTCAAAATATGAGGGAATACTAGTAGTTTTTGGTTCTACAGTTCTAACATTAGTCTCAGACTTTTTGATTTCATTTTCAGCTGAAATACTACTTGCTTTTGGTTCTTTTTCCTCATGTGATTCTGTTTCACTTGATGTTTGACTGCTAGGTATAACAGGTACATCTGACAGTTGAGATTCTGTTTTTTCTTCTTCTCTTTGTAGATCATTGTTTTCTGTTTCTTTCTGTTGTAATGTAGCTATTTTTTCAGAATCTGTCACATCATGAGATTCAATTACATGTTCTGCCAAGGCTGAGGATGTTGTCATTTCATTTTGTAATGATTCTGGCTTTTCATTCATTTCATTGTCACTTTTAGTTGCATTATCAGACAATTCAGTTTCCTGTACTTCTGAATTCTGAACTTCAACTGACCATGTTTCAGATCTAACTTCAGTTATCACTAACCCAGGTTCAGAATCCTCATCGTTTTTACTTTTGTAACAGTCTTTTAATGTCTCGTCTGTCTCCATTTTATCACTTACATCTTCTTCATTT
This sequence comes from Tegillarca granosa, assembly GCA_029721355.1. NCBI lineage: Eukaryota > Metazoa > Mollusca > Bivalvia > Arcoida > Arcidae > Tegillarca > Tegillarca granosa. The sequence goes on along the minus strand of JARBDR010000920.1, from coordinate 536,997 downwards.
TTCTCTGAAATCTTTGCATCAGAGTTATCTCCCTTTGTCAAATTATCAGTTATAGAGTTACCAGTATCAGTCTGTTTAGTTACCAAGCCTTCGTCTTCAGAAACTTGATAATTTGTTAAAGGATCTTTATCTACAGCCAACTCCTTACTTTCAGAATCTATTTCCATAGGAACTGATGTTGTCTCACTATTTTTTGCCACATCTATATTTTCATCGACTACAGGTTCGTTTATGTGCACAGCATTTGCAGATTCCTTTAAATCTGTCAAGCCATCATTTACAATGCTTTGGTTCATCTTTTCAGGGACCTAAAAAATTATGTTAAAATTTTTACAATTTTGGGTTTGAAATAACAATACTAAATAAGTTCAACAATTACACACACATGTATATTTTCTGTCCAAAAATTGCAATAAAACCTTAAGGATCTACATCTGTTTCAACAGGTAAAAGGGCCCAGGTAAAGTAGGTACTTTGATTTCCTATCAACATAAACCACAAATGTCTGTCAACTTGCATAGTTTATCACTTATGATACACTAAAGACATTAATGAATAGTATTTAAAAATTTGTTTGAGCATATCAATTAAATACTGTCGCACAAGAACAAGTCTGTGGGAAATGAAAGAAATAGTGACAAAAACTTAACAACACATCTCACAAACTGATAAATCCAATCCCCTCTCTCATGTAAAATATGTTGTAAATACTGCTTTATAATGACATGTCAATTTTCAGAAAAATTAACCTACTGTTATGTGGGGAAACTACCATTGTAAGTTATCAGCAGTAACTTTAGGTATAAACAACATTATACTGTGCATATCTCACTTTATTTTAATTTTGTCAAAACACATACTTCTTCATCAGGAGTGTCGTTTTCTGTTGTTTCTATATTCATGACATGTCCATCACCACTCAATGTAGGATCGTTAGACAGGGATAAGAGACCTGGGTTCCTATTCTCTGCTGTATGTAGAATGTCTGGCTCCATGTCTTCTAGACTAGTTTCTATTTTTTCTTTCTCGGGTAGACTAGTTTTTAATGGGACAGTACCACAACCATCCACCTCATCAGACTCATGTTGAGACATGGCAAAACGTCATCTAAAGCAGAAAAATTAGCATATAACAGGAATTACTTCAAACCATATATTTTCATAAGATATACATATAGTGCAATTTTAAGCCTAAATAAGTTAGAGGATTGGGGATCCTACAAAAGTGTTTTTGAACAACATGACTGCATGGATACCATTTTACTACTGTATCTGGTGATTGGATCAATCAGGTGTTTTCTAAACATGTACTGTAAATATTTCAATACTAATATTACTATAAACAAATAACTATTTTTGTTCCATATCTATATGTCCTAGTCAAAATTCTGGTACAGCATAACCAAGAGCTGTCATGGAGAAACTTTTCCGAATCTTTAGTTCATCAATTAAACTTTGATTCATACATTTTACAATTTTTCATCAAAAACAATTTCAAATAATGTTGGACGTCAATGCAAAAGGACCGGTGGTACCTTTTTCTGCACAAAATAATTACCAATCCATTGTCAAAAGTTTTACTAAATTTACGAGTAGCATAAAGAACAAGGGCCAACTGGGGCAAACTGAATCCTAAAATGTTATTGATCCCTTCATGCAGTCTTACAATATTGATATATCAATCAACTTGTGTTTCATTTTTTTTTTTTTTTTTGTTTACTGTATCACTGCTTCTATTGTTGTGTTTGTTGACATTATCTCATTTTAGATGAAGAATCGATCATGTATCAATGTTCTTAAAAGATCTTTGGAAGATCATACTAGCAGTAGGTTTCCCTGTGAATTTCAATATGCAAATAAAGGTTCTTATAATCAAGGAACAATATTAAAAAGTATTACATTTTTCATGAGGCGCAGTTTAAAAAAATGTCATTTATTATATTATTTATAGGAAAACTTAATGCATCTTTATATATGTGTATTTATTTTACTGTTCTTGCATCTGGTTGCTTTTCATTAATCTTTATTGATAATTTTGCATAATGGAATATTGTAAATTAGATCTACCCCTACCTCCTACACATTCAATCAGAAAATCAATTATAAATTAAAAAGTTTTTAAGTTCTTTCACATTTGGTTCATTAAAACTCTTAAAAACAAATCTATTTTGTGATTATAAATATCATTTTGTTATCTTGTCTACCACACCCTTCATGGAAAATATATAATTTTGTATAAATTCAAATATTTACAAGATTATTGACATATGCTAGTTCAGTCTGTATGTCCACATAAAAATATTCACATTTTAAACCCTAGGAAGCCACAAGAATATTAAAACTGGGCTTTTCTTTCACTGAATGATGTGTATTCAAAATCCAAGATGGCTGACTGAAGAGATTGGGTAATGGCCAGCCATGTGGCTGCCATTAATGTGGAATTGCACATGGAGTCTCCAAGATTGCAATTTTATTTATACTCACCAATATTGCAATTATTAGCATATTCAATAATATAGGATGTTAACATCAACTACCAACAAATTTGATTAATTTTCACGCTACTGGTTGTATATTTTGAAGTCTAAATTTAGCAAGGGTTTATATCACGTGACTGATCCCACAATGCAATGTAAGTGCTACAATTGAGATTCGGAAGAATCGGACTCTTTCTGTGTTGCCTAGGATAAAATCAAAGGATTTATGATGAGATAATTTAAGATGGATGCGCCCATGAAAAACTAAGAAGATACTATCGACAGTGTAAACATTGCTTGTCAATAGGTGCGGGTCAAAGGAAACAGTTGGATAGCTGCCAGACTAAACTATACTACATACACAGTATAAATACACACTAGTCATCGCCGACAATACACTTACCGACACATGTTTTGATGTATAATTGTAACATGAACTACTGTAGTCACAAAGGTGAAAAACTAGTAATGTTTATAGGGCGATGGCGTTTATCTCTTCATTATGTTCTAGTTCACCATTTACCTGCACTTGTGAATAATTTTTCATATTATAATCTAAAAAAGATATTTAATTTTGTGACTTCCAGAAACATATAATTTAATATTAAACATACACATAAACAGTAATATATATACAAAAGTAGAAACATGTGCATGTTAAATGCTAATTAACATACTGATGTGTTTATATCTAGCATCAAAAAGACACAGTTTACACATTATAAATTGGAGTATTTTGTCTATGTATAGTTTTATTGTCATTTTTATTATGGTTATTTTGCTTGCATTGTAAAAAGCCTATAGGCATGCTGGCAGCTAAGCTAGGGTTATGTCATTGCTTCAATTTTTTTCTAAACACTAAAGTTTTCTACCTTAAGTTGTCTTGTACATTATTCTTTATTATTCTTTAAAAGATAAAATTGATCACTTCTAGGCAGTGGATATTCTAGGCCGAGATTGCTCTGCCGTCGAATAAATTTTAATATTTGGATATTGTCAATTCGAATTGACAATATCCAAATATTAAAATTTATTTGACGACAGAGCAATCTCGGCCTATGGATATTCATCTTATTATTATAATTTTTTTTAGTTTTAAAGGGTTTATCAACAAGGCATTAAACAGTTTTTACTTTTTCAATTTTGATATATTTGTGATGATTTTTCTTTCAGGCTCCTTTAGCTTGAAGCATTCAATAAATGAACTGGACATTGAAATCCTTTTTAAGAATAAAAAAGCATGTTAATTGAAATTCACAATAAATAGGCAGTGATCAACAGTTTTTTCAGTATGATTTAAAACTTATTGATGGTCATTAAAGCTGCATGAGGTTTTCCTAGGAAAAATTTAAAATAGCTGTGCTGATCTTCTCAATTATGTTCCTAATGAACAATGTTACATTTGGTTCAACAATAAAAGCTCGAAAACATATAGAAATAGCAGTAATATACCAGCGAGATGTATACCTGTTGGATCTTATTTTAGAAAATGATTACATCATACAAAACGGATCAAGTTAACAAGTTACAAAATGGTGAAATACAATAAACTAAGACAGAATTTCATTAAATTTTCATTTGTGACTTTGTAAGGGATAAACAACATCATTGCAAATACATCTGGATTTTAATGACGAACAATTAGTGCAATTTGTCAGGTTTTACCTTTCGATTCATCTGAGTCTCCATACAACAGTACGCATACTTCAAGCTAAAAATAATCATAGTTGAAAGTGTGTCTCACATGTTGGAGGATTCTGTTCATTTTCAGCTAATAGGAATGAAATTTTAGGATATGAATCTCACAGATTGTAATAAGAAGTTATCTGCTTTTAAAGAATGTTTTTTAGAAAATCAAAAAAAAAAAAGAAAAAAAACAAAACTTTATGCAGCTTTACAGATCATTTGATTAAAAATTGAGAGGGTAATATTTATTGCTGGTTCATCAAAAGGGTGTATGTATAAACTTATAATAACTAATATTGGATTTGAAAATTACTTAAATATATTATCCCCGAAATTTAGAATATAATTGGCAAAATTTAGATCTTCAGATCATAAAGTCCCCTTTGAAACTGGCTGTTGGTAACTTAGTACATGTATAGTACATGTATAAAAAAGGATGAAAGATACTGTAAGGATGATCTTGGTGATGAATATAATTTTTTGTTTACATGTGAACGTTTTAAGAATTTAAGAAAGTAAATTATTCTGTTAAGTTTCCATAAAAAGCCAAATATACTTATACTAGCTAATCTTTTGAATTCTACAAATCTTAAAGTTTAAGTTAATTTGTGTAAATTACATGTATATTTGAAAAATGGACTTCAAAAATTTAATACATGTACTTCATAACTGTTGCCCATATATATACAGTACTAGTATATAGTATATACATGTATATGTATGCATGTGTATGTGCATATTTGTTGGATTATTTGTTAAATATATACTGTCTTATATGCAAAACTTTATGGTGTATGAATTTTATGTTTCTTTACATGTGTTGTAATGTTCAATATTTTGTAATCAAAATGTATAAGGTATGCACCTCCTGTGGGGTTGAGAGGATAAAGTGAATTGAATTGAACTATTACATTTAACTATTTTTAAGGTTTCTTTCAGAAAGAGTGAGTGAGTTATTGTTTAGAGCCGCATCAGCATTATTGCAGCTATTTACAACTATTCTTCCAGAAAGACCCTTAGTACTTTTGAACTTATATGGATTTTGACTCAACCAGATTTGTTATTCAACCATTTTTAGGGACCGTACTATGGCATTATATTAGTATTTTCCTACCAAACTATAGCCAGAGAAAGGGGCAGAATTGTATTAGAGCTCTTTCATTCTCTAGACAAGTTTTATATAACATTTTAATTACTCTATCCACTACACTTTGACTCTTTTTTTTGACTATTTTTTTAGAGCTGTCTTGGTTTCTGGGAAAAGTCTTGAGAGCTATTGCTTTGGTCCCTGTCATGGATGTACCTTATTTATATATAGTTTCTTTTGTTTGGATGGTCTGGATGGAGATTATAGTTATCTTTTAAGCACACTTGTTTTAATGTGTTTCTCAATTGTTTTAATTCATTTACAGGATGAACGTGTAGTTAATGGAGTTTTCAGATGGCATACTGAGAGAATATGTGAAATCTTGACATTTTATGGATCTGCTTATTAAGAGATTTTTTGTGATAACATTATGGGTAGTAATCAGCGGTCATCCTCAAGGTCATTTAAAACCATTAGGATCACATATGATACCAAGGACTGACATTGATGTTGTTGAAAGATTTTTATCACCATGGGAATTTTATGATAAATATGTAAATCCAAGTCAACCTTTACTTATGAAAAATGTTTTAGAAAATGAAAAGATACCTGCTTATTATAAATGGTCAGATGATTATTTAAGGTAATGAAATAGGTAACTTATTTTCTGTGTAATGTAAACTTTGGATAAGTTGAACTATTTTCATTTTCCTGTTGAGTTGGTTAAACTCTATTTAAGCTAATTATAAATTGTCATATTGTAAATGTACTAATTTTAGCAAGTTTTGTGCTAGGATTGTTGCGCTAATTTAAATCCATGCGAATTAGTCGAGAATGTAAATTGCGCTAAAATACATACTCGCTAAAATTAGTATGTTTACAGTAATTATTTCTTTATACATGTATAAGGGGGAAAATTTCTCTAGCTGTCTCTTTTAGCATATAAATCTAATGATTAAGGAAATAAAAAAATACAAAACTCTCTCTTTTCACTTGCTCTATCTCACGTAAACACACACACACACACACACACACACACACACACACACACTATTATACAGATATACGTGTAATTTGTTATAGTCATTTTACAATCTAATGATAAATGAAGTTTTATAAGTTTTTGCCATAATGTTTTTTAGTACAAAATGAAAAATATGTGTAGCAAACTTTGGTGTAAAAAATGTTTTCATGTGTTTTTAATACACACTAATTTTGTTTTATGGTAATTTTGATTTACACAGGGAACATTTTGGGGAAGAGACGGTTCAAATTGAATTAGGAAAAAAAGAAGATAGAAAAAATGGAAAAGAAATAAGTTTTAAATTCTCCAGATTTATCGATAACTATAAAGACATGGATATTTATATGGTGCATGATTTACCTAAGTCTATGGAAGGTATGTGTGTATTAATTTATAAACTCAGCAATAAACAAAGACCTGAGGACTCAGTGGCTAAGTGGTCTACAGCATGTGCTGACAGATCACAGTGCCTCTCACCACCTATGTTCGAATCCCACTCGGACAGATCCTTGTGTGAGAAAGTTTGTCACTTTGCTTGCCGAAGTTTGGCGTTTTCTCTGGACATGTTGGTTTTTCCATCATTCTAGAAACTTGAATGGTGCATAAAACACCATTTCTCAACTTGACTCAACTCAACTCAAAGAACTTTTGAGAAAACTTAAAAAATGTCGAGAATCTTAAAACTGTACAAACATGTTTATATTTTTGACATCAACAGTGATTGGAAATATAAATTTTAGTGGGTAACATTTCTCACTATACAGAATCAAGACCATCTCTTCTGCTAAGTGATGATGTTCATTGAAAATAAAAATAGTATCTTTTTTGGATATCGTTGTTGTTTTATTTGAAAATTATGAAATTTACACATGGTAGGAGTCTAAATCTTTTCTGAAGAAGCATTTTGAATCTGTTTCACCATCAAGCTGTATAGTCTACATGCACAAATGTTAAAGGTTAACTTGCATGTATTATACTTTATTTGCTTTCTTTTGCTTTTCATGTCATAGAATGAAAACAGTCTGGTAAATACATGAGTATGGGTATTATACACCCTTTAGGATGAATACAGTGCATTTAAAAATCTCAATAAAAATGTTATAAGCCTATTTTTATCTGTATTCAGTAATTCCAATGTACATTTCAGTTTTCTTGCTAGATATGCACATATTTTGAAACATAAATGTTTGTAGCAGCTAGCTATGTTTTATCTGTTTTCATTCACAGAAGAGTTTCATCTGCCATTATCACTTTACTGTGGTGGATTTCAGAAGGTGATTAATTCGGTTGTGACTTGGTTCAGTAGTGGAAGTACTAAGTCTGTATTACACACAGATGATCAAGATAATATCAACTGTTTATTAGATGGTAAAAAAGATCTCATTTTGTTTGATAAAGTAAGTATTTTTTACTAACCTGTATAAGGTACTGAAGAGCTCGTGTCCTGCCCTGGTGTACATGACCTGGCCTCAGTTTCACAATCATTCACTGGATTGAGTGTACACTCAACTCAAATTAGAGAATTTTCAGTGTCAGTGCATGTTTGTTAAACAAGAGAGAACATGGTTACATAAAACTTAAAATTTTAAAAAATATTGATGACAGAAAAATAGGAATATTTGAGTTGAGTGTACACTCAGTTGAATGAATGATCGTGAAATTCAGGCCTGGTAAATGTATTCAAATGTACATGCCCATATGTACATAACCTTGCATTTATGCCAATTTTACATGCCCATGGCCTACACACCCTGGTGTATATGCTATTTGTCCAGGTGTATATGCTATATGCCCTGGTGTATGTGCCCTGGTATATATGACCTAATGTAGATGCCCTTTTGTACGTATCTGGTGTATGTGACCTAGCATTTATGCCCTGTTATACTTTTCCTGGTTTACTCATCCTGGTTGTATATACCCTTGTGCACATGCTCTGGATTACATGCATGGTGTACTTGTCCTAGTGTTACCCTGCGTCCAGTGGTTAATTTTAATAACGGTGACTTTTTTTTCAAACATTAAAGGTTTGGATGTATTTTTTTTATTTACTAGATATGCTGTTCCTCTGACAGATTTTCTTATCTAATCTGACATTTATGAAGTATTAAAAGTCAATTGTCTTTTTTTTAAATTTTATCATTGAAATGAAAAGAAAAAACAGAGGTGTAGAATTATGGGTAAAGATTGTGCACATATGTTTAAGTTTATTTATTAGTACTGATACTCGTGGTATTTTATTGTGATCTTGGCTAGGATGACATTTTGTCATGTCTGACTTGGTATCACTTTGTGTGTCTCATTGTGTTGACCAAGATATGACATATAGAATTAATCTTCTCTCTGAGCTGAGATCTGCAATAACATAATATTTTAAACCTAAATTTATATCTTTGATTAATAATATACATGTAAATGCATGTTAAAGTGAGTACTTTACTTCTTTTGAAGAAGTATTCATATTATTGTTACACTAGTTGGCTTTCTATAAAATATAACACCTCATTAACTTGTAAAAAGGTAATTTTGTTTGAATAGTGTTTTACTTATGTCAAAATTATTTCATGTATTTCTTTGGTCAAATCTGGAATGGCAGAGAAAACCAGAGTATCCAGAGAGAACCACCAATCTTCTGCAATACATCAGTGTTAATGTTTATTTACCGTACACTATACATATGTCTTTTTCTCCTGAAAATAAAACTGAATAAATAAATAAATAAATAAATAAATAAATAAATAAATAAAAAAGTTTCCAATAAAACTTTTTAAAATTTTGTTTTAAAACTGCATAAACACAATTTTTATGTTTTTGAATATTTCAGAAATATAAGCCTCTGATTGAAGCTGATGGATGGAACGTTGATGGTTCCTATAGCGATATAGATGTTGATGCAGTTGATATGTACAAGTTCCCTAATATAAATAAATTTCCATGGTATCAAGTAAATCTAACAAAAGGAGATTGCTTTTACATTCCGTATCAGTTAGTATATAACATATATATATTTAATTATTAATTTAAAACATAAAATCAGCAAAATCATAAAATACTGGTAAAGTTTTTAAATAATAATAATAAAGTATAGATGATATATATTACATGTACTGCATTCATTGTATTTAAAATTTGTTTTGGTTTAATTTTAAAAAATTCTAATTTAAAGGATTTTGAAAATAAATTATCATGGACCAATTATTTATTTTGAGATATCCATTGTTATTTTTAAAAAAAAAAAAAACTTGATTTATCATGCTTACCAGATACCACAGTATATAACAGTATATGTATTATAGTTGAAATAAAAGATGCCATTTTTACTGAGACTTAATACACTCTATAAGAAGACAGGAAAAATTTCTCTTGGAATGATATGATTCTTGGCAGTCAAATCTATGTAGAAGAATGCACAGTGCCGCAAACAAATCTTGTGCCAAAAATATAGCTCTGGGCTTTAAAACAATTCGAAAATTTGTAGTTTAATGGAATAATAATAATAATTAACAAGATTTTCTTCACCTGGAAAATGTTTTACTGGTATGAGTACCAGTGTCTGCATTTTGTGTGTAAGTTACTGGAAGAAATTTTCGGTAGGATTATTATTTCCTGTAAAGTAATGCCATATTTCCACTTTTTGTAATATTTCATATCTTGTAAAGATACTAGTATGTAGTCTTTGTAATATTTAAACCTTTCATTTTGCAGTTGGTTTCACCAGGTTTATTCACACTCTGGTCGTAACTTTGCTACAAATGTATGGTTTGGTAATCTAAGATGGTTCAATGATACAGACTGCCAGACATTCAACATCACAGATAGAACACTGATACCTGTATCAAAATTTGCAAAGACAGCAGAAATCGAACAGTACAGGTATTCATATGTTTTATTATTCGGGAATATAGTCCAGCCCCATCAGATGTTAATGGAGTGGGGTGAAGTAGTTGTAATTAACGCCCAGTCAAAATTCTTTTACTTTTATTGAAGCAATCAGTTCTGGGATGGTAGAGTAAACTAAGAGTACCAGAAGAATTTTAATGTTTAGACAGTTAAATTGTTGATCAGCTTATAGAAAGAATAGAAAAACTTATGTCTATAACTTGGCATCTTAACATTAGTGTTTGTGTCCAGTATAAAAAGTACAAAATCTACAGGCATCTTACAGCCTTTGTATTTAACCTTGTTACATTTATATTATTCAAGGTCCATTGTTAAATGGTTTTGGGTCAAAGTTTTAATGGATTAAATTTACAAGATCTGCAGATAAGATTCATTGTTCTTCTGAAAGCTTTTTGTTATTCATGTTAATTTTGATCTGAGATCAATCTGACCAATATATTTTGATGAAAGTTCAAAGTTGTGACTGCTTACACATATACAAGTAATCATATCTACTTCCGCTTAAAGAATTTGTTTGCCACATGGCTGCTGCAAAACTCTAGTTATATACTGAAGACAGATTATGAAAAGAATCTTTTTTTTTTACAAATTACGTTAATACCAGGTTATTTATTGTAAAATCTTTGTTTAGAAGGCAGAACAATATAAAGAGACAATGAGGTACTTTATTACAGCAAAGAACATAACCTGATATGCTATGTTGATACTTATATATTTCCTAATATAAACTAATTTTTTAGTTAATTTTGAAATCTGTTTCATCTTGATCTTTTTTCAGGTCAATCATAATTAGAATGTTTGAATTTGATAAATCTGTTTCCAGAGATAGATTTAAAGAAGAATTTTCTGTTGTAGATAACCTAGACAAGGTGTGTAGTTTTGCTTTTTTTTTACCTATGCTTTCTTAATTTTACTTAAGCATTGACTGTTTGAGATATGATAATTATCATCAACTGTTCAGTGCTTGTATTCATATTTAAAATGACATTGCTCCTAAACCAGATAATCAAGATGTTATAAAGGGTACCTGTAACGATTTTCAGTTTTGACATATTTTATTCGTCGTACTTAAATATGGCTGTAGCAAAAATTCTATAAAATTCCATTCCATAATAAGGTAGATATCGGTGATTTTCTAACACATCTCTAGAAATCCAAATCAAAAAGGTCGATATTGAGGCTCCCGTGTTGTGACATCAAGTAACATACCTCAACAGAATATTATTTACCAACTACTAAAGTCAAATCCGAACTCGTAGTTTAACTTTCTATGATTATTTTACGGGAAAACTAATTCGTTTGACATGTACTGATAATTAAGATTATTATTAATCCTTTTTTTATTAGACACATTCCTTAGATTTAGACCCACACCTGTAATTAACAGGATGTAATTTTTAATTTGCAAAATTGATTTACAGGTTGATAAAGTTATCTTACGACCTGTAATATACAATAATATCTTTACAATTCGAGTAAAGTAAAACAATTTTATTTGGTAAACGTTATTTGTCGTATACAGTATAAAGATTTCACTACGGAAAAATGGATATTTCATTTTTAAATTTTATAAAGGAAGAAAAAAATTTTCCTTAGTTTTCATGTCTATAATAATAATTATTATAATTATTATAAAATATGAATTTTAGGCAAAATTAAAAATTGACGACCAGAGTAGTCTATTTAAAACAACTATATAGATCTACTTACAGCATTTGATTTTATTAGACTTTAGTTTTCACTTTTCCTTGGGCACACATTTAGTGTGATTTTTTAAAATTCTTTATTCTATATATACAAATCCATAATAATTTGAGATAGAATATCTTGTCTTTTTTTTTTTTTTCTTTTTAATTACCCCAACATTAATTTGTCATCGGACAGTTGAAAAGAATTATGTAACAAACTTTGATTGTGTGAACATCTTCCAATTATCAAGGAAATGTAATACCGCCAGACTGCCTAAAAGTTTTCTACATCACGGTCATTTAATTTTAACTGTCAATAAACATTGAACAAAAGAGCATAGGCGATTGAATTCAGTATTGATTTTAAGCCGGTGCCATTGTCATGTGCTGATTTTGAATTTCTATTAAAATAATGCATTCAAAATCAGCACATGACAACTTGAATGCATTATTTTCATAGAAATTCAAAATCAGCACATGACACCACAGTAAGTTCCATAATATTCATCCAGTAGTCTGTCCAGTCCGACTTGATATTTAATTCATTTTAAATTGTCGACGATAAAATTAATTTTTGTGTATTTCGTGTATTTTTTGTTATAGCTATGTGACTTATCGTAATTCTCGAGTCTGTCCAGTCCAATTTAACAAAATAATTTAAAAAAAAAAAAAAATAAAAAGTCAAAGATATAATCAATTTTCGTGTTATTAACAAGTTAACACTCGTCACATATTTTTTAACAGTTATGCAACCAACTGCTGTCACAATTCTCGAGTAAGTCGGGACTCAAATAAATATGTTCATCAGATTCGTTCGTTTCTGGTTCGAATAAATACGGCTATTACTCCAAATTCATCACTTATAAGATTGTCTACTGCTTCCCTAAATAAAAACGAACTATTTAACATAAATAGGTACATGTCAAAGTCGTTACTTTCTTCTACATATGTCGATATATCATCATTGTTACTACTGTCTGTTATGTTAGATACTACTTCTAATACTGCAATGATGTCACACATTTATAACTCAAAATGAGGCGTTTCACTTTGCGATAAAGAGAAAGTTAAAAAATGTGGATTTCAAACGGCTATAACTTGTTTATTTTGTCACCAATTTTGATGGGGTTTTCAATATTGTTATATTTAAATAAAAAAAAATTTTGGTTACAGGTACCCTTTAAGTTTCGAATTCCTGCCTTGTACATAATGACAAATTATGTCCATTCCCCTAGGTATATCAGACATGTTGTTTGAACTATGTTATCACATTGCTATGAGTTGGCATTGCTTAATGTGTTGTTTACTTTCTATATGTTGCACAGCAATTTTGGTCTTTTGTATTGTGATTAAGATTTATTACAGAGGTAATGAGGAAAACAAACAGTAAAAGTAAATATACCAAAGTAGTCATCTATTAACACTAGTGACCAGGTTACTAAGGTAAAAAATAGCCATCAAACTTTGTTTTCATACTGACCTTGACCTTTTTCAAGGTAGATATAAATGGTGAATATGCCTCATATTTCAATTTGCAAACTGATTCCTTTTGATATATAGATCAGAACTAAGTACATGTATTATTATATGGAGGATATTTTAATTAGCACATGTTTGAGTGGATTAGATTAATGACAGAACCAAGTACATGTATTATTATATGGAGGATATTTTAATTAGCACATGTTTGAGTGGATTAGATTAATGACTTTTTATGCCCTAATCATGATTTTCACACTATGTTGTCCAAGTGGGATTTGAACATATGTTGTAAGGTAGATTTAGACTACTTTGCTTCTGAGCTAAGTTGAGTGGCATAATGGTGTTTTACACCCCAATTAAGATTCTTTCACTTATATCAAGGCGGTCAGTTCTTGGACATGGAGGAAACTGCAGTGCCTTGAAAAAAACCACTAACCTTCGACAAGTGAACTGTTAAATTTCTCAAACTAGAATTTGCCGAAGCAGAATTCAAACCTAGATAGTTAGAAGCAATGTGATTCATTAGCACCTGCATTATACCACTTGGCCACCAAGGCCCCCACTTTGTGTCTGAAATCTCTTCATTTATTTATATTCATCATATGTCTGTTAAATATCTTTATTGCCTTTATAATTAATATAACAAATACCTTTTATAACATTTACCCCACATTTCTTTTTTGCTTAATAAAAAGAACTAAACTCTGTTAATTATCATTTATTTTTCCTTTTTGTATATTACAAAGATATATGATGATATTGATGCTGACAAAAATGGGGATGTTTCGTTTGAAGAGATGTATGCCTATACAGATAAAGACGTGTTGATTAAATTAGCAATGACTACAGAATACAGTGAAGCAGAGGATGAGAGTGATGAAAATTTAGAGAGATCACATGAAGAGCTATAAATCTTTATACTGATATAATATTTCATTCTAGAAAATTGTGACTTGGATGATTTATGTGAAGACATGAACAGGTGCTATTGATACTGGTTATTGGAATCAAGGGTGTGATCAAACATCACAAAGGACAAAGGAAACTTTTCATTTTCATTGTCTGAAACTAATTAAGCTTTTTTAAATTTTTAAAATGATTGGATAAGACTAAAAATAGGGTCCTGTGTCTCAGTGCTTGTTAAAGTGTTAAAGACACATTAATAGTCTAGTGACTGCAACAAATTATTTATTTTTTGTGAGTTTAAACTTATTTGATCGTAGTGGAGTAATGATGTTTTACATCCAATTCAAAGTTTTTCTTTCACCGATATCAATCAGGGCAGTCAGTTATGGAATGGTGGAACAAATTGCAGTACCTGGAGAGAAAAACAACCAACCTTCAGATAGCAAACTGACAAAGAAATCTCATGCTATGAACTGCCTGAGTGGGATTCTAACCTTAGCGGTGAGATGCATTGTAATCTATAAGTAGAATCTTTAGACCACTCACCATGGTCTCTTTCTTTTAGCCTGTAAGAGCAAGGCTAAAACCAAACATAAATATAACAAAATACAACCTTTGTATAAATAGTACAGTTTTCACAGTTTTATGTGATATTGTTACTTCTTTTAAATTCTAAATATTCCAGCTTTCTTGTGATAATATTTACAGTAAGTTTTTTTTCATAAATCCATTCCATCTTTGAGACATGTATTGTCATTTGTTAAATTATTTATTTTGTAAGCTTATTTTTATGTGCACAAATCTGTATTATCAGGACTTACTTAGATCCTATTTTGTTTGTTGTTGTGCAAAATGTGTCACTTTTACACATTTTTCAATTTTTTCTCCAGATCATGTAGTTAAGCTAAAGAAAGTGGTTATTGATGTTCAAAGGCTATAACCCTTTTATTTTTTGAAATTATTGACCTTTACCTCCTTTCTGCATTAAAACATCTTCTTGTCTTAAATCAAGAGGATTCAGACAAAGGCTTGAAAAATCATATATAACATCAGGAAAAGCTCTTCAAATTTTACAAAGCTGTTTAACTTGACCTACAAACAGTCACAGTAACCCAAAAATGTAGAACCTTTTTTCATAAACAAAAAAAATATGAGGCTTGAAACCTAATGTATAGCATGAAGAGCATCAAATTTATGAGGTTGGTTTAGCTTTGATCTCACATTCGTATTTATTTCAAGACAAAGTTAAACATATAAACAGCCTCTTTTCACACACACACACACACACACACACACACACGATCCTTTGTGTCCTCACTGTTATGCCCACTTGGCCTCGTGTTTACATAATTACATATATGTTTGTTTATCTCCATTATAATTACTTTTTAGTGACTGATTTTTGGAAGAGTTATTTCCCTTTTAGCATTTGTTCCTGCTACATCCTAAGTTATCTGTGATAAATTCATTCATTTACAACAATAGTTACAGTTTGGTTTTTATCCTTAATTGTTCTATGTGTATTCAGTAGAGAGTAAATAAGATAGGTTCCTCTTAAACAGATTTTATATTGGTGATATTTTATGTAATGTACTCTTGGATTAATTAAAAATATAACAGAATCGGTTGTACTAAATATTGGTTTGCCAATTATCTATTTCATAAGAGGTTTGGCAATACAAATTATATTTATGTCAAGCTGGAAACTTGATGACTTTACTTCTTCTGTAACAGCTGGTTGTTAAGTAGAGAGTTAATCATAAATCCTTAATAGAGGTCCAGTCAAATTGTCAAGGAATAATTGTCCACAGAGTGGAACCCTATCACTGTTTATTGATCTGGCAATTGATCTAATAAGTGACAATTTCAACAGATTTTGTAAAAAAGCAGATTTATTGTTAGAAATTGTCTGGTATTATAGGTAACATGTGGTTAATTTTACTGAATCAAATTCTAGTTTGAACACTGTTTATTTCAATGTGTACTGTAAATTAAATAATTATTTGTTTGTCTCCAACCAGTTCACAGAATTATAAGCTTACCTAGACTCACTTCACCTGTGGTGTCCAATGTTGAAATTTTTATTGGACAAATAGTGCAATGTTGCTAGCTCTTAATGTAAAAGATATGAAACCTAGTGATACTGTTTTTATGACATTTTTTGTGTTTTGGTTGAACTTCATATTGCTCATATAATGTTCATAAGCATTTTGTGTAATGCCAAGAGAGGAAGAAAAAATATATTACATATGTTCCATTAATAAATTTGTTATAACTTATTGTTTTGCTTCATTTGCTGCAAGTATAGTTATACAACATATCTTTGATTTTCTTTTTTAAATTGTTATCTATCTATTTATTCATATTTAATTTGTGCATCATATGTGATTAATTCAATGTTGTGTAATTATTTTTTAAATTTTATACTAGTATATTACATTTTTATCTTCGTTAATAAAACATATTGTTATTCCCTGTATACTTTTATTACTATTTTTTTTTTTTTTTTTTTTTTTGAAATTTGGGTTTTAAAACCTGGTTTGATTATTATTATGAACAAAAATATACTGTGGGTACTGTTAGAAGTAAGGATAAAGATATTCATAGATGTAAAGGACCAAAACACAGAAGGTCGGTTCCGTAAGGTGAAATTGAGTTGTCATTAAAAGTGACAATTTTTTTTAAAAATTTTTTATTTAAAAACTTTAACAGATTGAAGCTAATGTTTTATAAAATTTGACTGGGACAAATGATTTGGGTTTTGCAGGTTAAGGTATACCAATAATGCCCCTTAGGAACTATTGGTATTGGATATACAATAGCATAAGTTGATTGTTTCCCATCTGAAGGACCCTATTCCAGAAGAATGCTATGTAAACTATTACAAAAATATTCTGCACAGAATTGATAAGGTATTGTCCCATTATACTTGTTAACCCTATTTTGTAACAATTCCTTTATTTTGTGCAACAAGCTTTCAAAAAGAAGAAAATTTGATTGCCAAAACGGCATTATGTATGAAGTTCCAAGATGTTTATATCAATTATAATTCAAAGTAATATACTTAGAAGGTTATACATATTTTGGAAGGTTCTGAAAGGTCCAAAATGTCCAAATCCATACCAGGGGTCTCAACTTAAATAATGCATACAGTTTCACAGGTTATCAAAAAGGCTGAATAGCTGCAGTTGATATTCATATCCAGTCACTAAGATTAAGCTCAGCATAATTGCATGTAATGTTTGACATTAATATTGCATCTGCATTTTTCAGCTATTCACAACAGCGAGTATATTGATCTAAGAATAAGTTTGTGTATGTGCAAGATGAGCGAGTGTGTATTATGGTTTCCTTGTGTTTAAAAGTTTAAAATTTAATGTATGCTTACACTGCAAAAGAGATGTTGAATATAATGATACTGAGTAAAAAGTATCCATTTATATCTCGTAGGTAAAAGGGCAACACAATCTAGCAAAATCTGTCGGATAGATTGTTGACATCTGCAAGAGATACATTGAGAGATAGATAGATTGTGTAATGGTGTTTAACGTCCCAGTCAAGAATATTTCACTTATATCAAGACGTCGCCAGCTATAGGCGAAAGTGCAGAAATTTGCCTGTGCGTTACGCTGCTGGCATTATACAACAGGATTCTTTGTCGTGCCACGTCTGCCGTGACATATGATCTCTTTTAATTTAAGTTCCCATCTGAAAGAATCGTGACTTTCATTTCGCAATGCCGAGTGCTTCGCGAAAACCACTACCCACTTTCAAGTCTTGGGTCAGACCCGGTCTGGGATTACAGAGCGAGTACTCTACCAAATGAGCTACCGTAGTGGTGATACATTAGGGATCTGGCTCTACCTTTAAAATAATGACAAAAATATCCAAAAGACCTAAAAGAAAGAAAAAAACTACATATTTAGCTTCAATACATGCTTAGTCGACTGACCTTGACCTTCATTTAAAGGTCAACTATCATGATTCTCTATGGTATTAACCTTATTAATGGTTATTTATAAAATTTCATGGAATAAAATTACATAATTTTGGTTTTAACTTCACATAACTTTAATATAACCCCTACGAGGGCTGTTCGATATGTAATTTGTAATTGTCATGTGCAGAAATTTGAATATTTCTTTTTGTAAAAACTCAAAATTCTGCACATGACAATACGCTTGAATAGCTCCATTCAATACCTTTCCAACAGTATAAACACGTGTCTGAAGCTGAAAATAGTTTAAAAATTATAGCAGTTTTAATAGATCCAGTCATTGACCACACTTGTTAAAATGGTTTGAAAACGGATCAAGGATATTGAAGAAATTAGAACTTATATAAAAGTTCTTACAAAAATCGGTTATTCGGAAATAAGATATTTACTGAATTGGGGGATGTTTATGGGTCTGATCTTATGAGACAGTTTGTAGGCGGAGAAAGAAATTTCTGACTGGCACAGAGTCCGTCAAAGATGCAGCAAAATCTGGCCGACCTATGACTGTAACAGACAAGGCAAATGTCTCAAAAGTCAGGGAAAAAATTGAAAGTGTTAGCAGATATATAGCTATAGCTGTTGACATATAGCTATAGCGGATGTATTTCATTTTGTAGCGTATTTTGAAAGTACGAAAGATTTCTGACAGAAGGTCCCCGCATATATTAACAGATGACCAAAAAACGTACGAGTATAAACCAATTGGCAATTGCTTAAAATGTTTTCCAAATTTAATCAAAGACAATTTGCAAACATTGTTATTGGTGACGAAACATGGGTTTACTATTTCGAACCACGGTAAGAAAAATTGGAAACACAATATGGCTCACTAAACAAGGTAGAAGCATAAGCACAAAGAAGGCTCTTTATTGCATGTTCTTCTCATGTGATGGTATAGCCGTACAAATACCGGTCCCGAACGGCAAAAGTGTTACATGTCGGTATTACCGAGATGTTGTTTTAAAAAAGCTTATTAAGAAATATTATCTTAAACGACGCCCTGTCAGGATTTAGGCATGTTCGTCTACTTCAAGATAATGCTCCATCACATAAACCGGAGCTTGTGAAGCAATTTTTGAAGTCGGAGGTTACCATCTTATCACTTCCATTAGATTCTTCAGATCTATGTCCATGCCACTTTTTCCTATTTCCAAAACTTCAAAAGTTCTTATCTGGTCGTCGTTACAAGTTCCGACAAGCCCTTGGCTCAGCCATCAGTCAGTGCCTCAGAGGTCTACCTAAATAAGCGTACCGTCACTCATTTCAAAAACGATGTCAGAGATTGAAATTATGTATTTCAAACCGCGCAGAATACTTTGAAGGGACTATATATATATATATATATATATATATATATATATATATATATATATATATATATATATATATATATATATATATATATATATATATATATATATTGTTCATTTCACTATTTCAGTCGAATGCTTTTGATGTATCGTACAGTACACATAACATATCGAACAACCCTCGTATGTTGACTTGTATTACAAATAATCTCGTATCACCTGTTATACGAACGTTTAAAAATATTAAATTCTCTTCAGATAAAGTGATTTAATCTCGGACTCTGTTTACTTCCCAAATGACTTGTCCGTAAATTCATTTAAAAGAATATGATATACAATTTCTTAGGGGGTTTCACAAACTGTAAAATTTACCAGCTTTTTTTATAACTAATTGAGAAAAAATAATACATAATATTATATATATGTAGTTTTGTATAAGAAAGAAACAGCGTTGGATATCTCTCGAAATAAAGTGCAATAAAGGCTATAAGACAGCTATAGGCTAGATGAATGTTCTCAATAACAACGGAGATGTTGCAATTCAATAGTGTGGTGTCATAAAAAAACGGAAATGGCGGGATTCAAAAGCGTAATATTTCAAATGAAACCAGAAATGGTAAGATTTATTTGTGCGATCTTTGCAACAAAGCCAGAGATAGAAAGATTTAATAGTGCGTTCTTTGCAATAAAACCAGACATGGTAAAATTTAATAGTGCGATCTTTGCAATAAAACCAGAGATGGTAAGATTTAATAGTGCGATCTTTGCAATAAAACCAGAGATGGTAAGATTTAATAGCGCGATCTTTGCAATAAAACCAGAGATGGTGAGATTTAATAGTGCGATCTTTCAAATAAAACCAAAGATGGTAAGGTTTAATTGTCTTATCTTTGCAACAAAACCAGAGATGATAAGATTTAATAGTGCGATCTTTCAATCAAACCAGAAATAGAAAGATTCAATAGTGTGATCTTTCAAATAAAACCAGAAATGGTAAGATCAAATAGTGCGATCTTTGCAATGAAACCAGAAATGGTAAGATTTAATTGTGCGATCTTTGCAATGAAACCAGAAATGGTAAGATTTAATAGTGCGATCTTTGCAATAAAACCAGAAATGGTAAGATTTAAAAGTGTGATCTTTGCAATGAAACAAGAAATGGTAAGATTTAATTGTGAGATCTTTGCAATAAAACTAGAAATGGTAAGATTTAATAGTGTGATCTTTGCAATGAAACCAGAAATGGTAAGATTTAATTGTGCGATCTTTGCAATGAAACCAGAAACGGTAAGATTTAAAAGTGTGATCTTTGCAATGAAACAAGAAATGGTAAGATTTAATTGTGAGATCTTTGCAACAAAACCAGAGATGGTAAGATTTAATAGTGCGATCTTTCAATCAAACCAGAAATAGAAAGATTTAATAGTGCGATCTTTGCAATAAAACCAGAAATGGTAAGATTTAATAGTGCGATCTTTGCAATAAAACCAGAGATGGTGAGATTTAATGGTGCGATCTTTCAAGTAAAACCAAAATGGTAAGATTAAATAGTGCGATCTTTGCAATGAAACCAGAAATGGTAAGATTTAATTATGAGATTTTTGCAATAAAACCTGAGATGGTAAGATTTAATAGTGCGATCTATTAAATAAAATCAGAAATGGTAAGATTTAATAGTGCGATCTTTTAAAAAAAAAACAAAGATGGTAAGATTTAATAGTGCGATCTATTTAATAAAATTAGAGATGGTAAGATTTAATAGTGCGATCTATCAAACAAAATCAGAGATGGTAAGATTTAATAGTGCGATCTTTAAAAAAAAACAAAGATGGTAAGATTTAATAGTGCGATCTATTTAATAAAATCAGAGATGGTAAGATTTAATAGTGCGATCTTTCAAACAAAACCGGAGATGGTAATTTTTAATAATAAAACCGGAAATATTATAATTTTTTTGTGTAACTTATTGTTATTATTATTATTATTATTATTATTATTATTATTATTATTATTATTACGTTAACGACTTCCTTTATGCTTTCATGTAATTGCTATAACATAAGCTATCGATGCTATTTTCTATTTTCCGATATTACTACTACATGTAGTATCACCTAGGGCCATTTTGTCCAAGCCTCTGCATAACCTGATAAAACTTTAGTTTGCATAAAAGACGTGGGTGTAGTTGAAGTCAATTGTTAATGTCCCTTGACAATTAAATAAATAGGTGGAGTAAACTTTCATGGTGCCCGATTTTGTTTTACATGTACCAATAAATAACATGCCACAACGGTGAAGTTAGAATATAATATAAAAACCCTTTTCTTCAATCAATAATTGGACTATTTTACAGACTGACCATTTCGACGGAAATGCACCGCTCAAACGGAAAAACGGACGGAATAAATATATACATATATATAAAATGAATTCAGGCTAAATTTACCCATTTTTGACTATAATGATATAGCAGAAAGGCAATGTTGCTAGTTAAAATGTACCTACGAAGCAGTATCTCGCGTTACAAATGTACCAATTTTGTGATATCACGAGTTAAGCACCTATCAATCCGGAAAAAATAAATAAACAGCTGCGTCTGGAGCGCATAATACGCTCGTCAGATATTTAAACTTCTTTTTTTAATGTCTTAAACAACTTGACATTTAGCTGAAACATATTTTTTTAAAACAAAAGTAGCAAATTTATTTCTCAATTTATACCTTTTGATTATAGGACAAATATAACACAAAAGTTTCATAAAAAAAGTTCAAATGATTTTTTAGTTACAACATGCAAAAAATGCCTAAAACTTGACAATTAAAGGCCAATAACTCTACAATAAGAAAACATACGGATCTCAAAAATAAAAGGGAGCTCTCTGCCATGGATACTAATATAACACAAAAGTTTCATTCAAATTGTTCAAAGGCCAATAACTCCGCAACGAGAAAACATACGAATCTCAAAAACGAAAGGGAGCTTTCTGTCTTAGATACAAACATTTCACAAAAGTTTCATTAATATTGCTCAAAGCATTCTTGAGTTAGTGTAGGACGTGTAGACATACGGACGGACGGACGGACGGACTGCAGCATACCATAATACGTCCCGTCATAAAAATGATTGGTCAGCCTGATTTTATTGCCAAACTGAAGATAACTTATCACTTCTGATATAAGATATGGGGACATTGTCGGTTTTTTAAGTTAACTGATATACATTTTATCATTCATCATAGCTAACTTATGCACGGTGTCTTTATAGGAACTTTTCTGGCAGAAAGATTCCAACTTGCATATAATGTTGTTTAAAATACTTACAATACTTAGCTTGTTTTTTATCATAAACCATGAATCATTTTTCTACTTCGAACAACTGTTTAAGCCGTTAATTTTTTATTTGTAATATATTTTATACCAATGCAATTATATTTGGTAATAAACATGAGAAGCAAAGCCCAACTAATTGTCACGAAACACATATTAGGTTGCTTATTACAGAATTCGATTCCTCTAGGAATATTGCCCACCTTGAGTAAAGTACATAATAATAGTTAATTGTTTGAACTTTTATTGCAAACAAAGATAGATATTCCATTTATGTATTCTTTGATACATGAATGTAGTTTAAGGGGAAAAATCTCATAACGAACGATTTAATTGAATATTATACATAGCCTACTCAGTGTTTTGAACATTCAGATCAAAAGAAGGAATGAATTGACTAAGACAAAATGAAAACAAAATGGATAAATAGATTAAGTCAACAAATTGTATATTTGGATATTAAATGTTTCACACTTTTTGACACGAATAATGCAAAACTCGATTTTTTATTGGTTAAGCGCTGTCTTCCAATAACTTTCAAAACAAGTATTTCTGTAAAAAAAAGTGGATTAATTTCTTGACTGGTTGGGAAAACCAGTGTGTGAAGCTGCATGCTACGTCACTGCAAAGCGCGTGCGAGCGTCAATGCACGTGTATAAAATTGTTAGTTTTCGAACAAAAGAAATAAATTGGCTATTAATAAAGATATATTTTTATTGATATATCGAATAACTTTAAACCGAATTTGAAAAAAAAAAAATTCACGTCATTATAATAAAAAACAAATTTCAAATACATTAATATCTTTACAATTTAATATCAGGTGTAATACTAGTATAGTTTGTATACATGCAATAATACACTAATTAAACATTTTACATAAAATTTTATTATAATATAGCCCATCGATCTGTTATTATTATATATCAATCTCATATGACGTGAATACATTTCGATTTTTTGTCGTGAAAGAATAAATTTCTTTTCAGTAAAGTTTCCTATATTGTCAATAATACACAATGCTCACTATGTTTATTTAGTTAGTGTTTAACCTATCTTTACAAATAAAATTCTTTCATTAGTTATTGATTTAAATTAAATATTAACAAAATGTTTTAATATTTCTTTTCTTAAAAGTTTAGCAACTTCTGAAACCCCTGCTGTTTGCGAATTATTTGACTAGATGTATAAGATTTTATCGAGCCTCAGTACGTGCACAGTGGTGTATTGACTGTTCGGGAGGCGATTTCTGTTTTAACCAGGAGATAGACTGACCAGGTCATCTGATGAATGATTTTAATGACAGTGTCCAGATTTAAGAAAGTCAGGTAATTTTCATTTAAACCTTATATAATCAGGTATTCAGTTAACTTATTCACGTCCGGTTTCTAAGTAGTAGAGGCACTGTTGAAGTTTAAAATCCGATTTTCAAAGGTTACTGAAGACTTATGTGGCCAAGATGTTGCGTTTTGGCCTTTGTCGCTAAGCGCTCTTAAAGTCATCACCAGAGCACAAAGGCCACTTATATGACATAGTGTAGCGAATGGCTGGGAATTGTAAAATGGATATACAAATGTATTACTTTTTTGAAATGGATTTGAAATTTTATGAAAACCTAAATCGACATTTGATTAAATACAATGTAAAATACATAAGTTGATAGAAAAACGGAAAAAATCAATCTTTCTGAAAAGGTTTGTTATCATATAAAATGGGATCCATTTTATAAATTAATATGCCATTCAGTATTTGAGTGGGAGTAGATTTGTTTGTCCAACTTTCTTGATTTATTATATCCTTTTTGCTTTATAATCAGTGGTCTGAATATCAAGTATCTTATTTTGTATTTGTTTTTACTACGTGTTCTTGGACGTTCTAGCTACTGCTTAGCCACTTATTTCCATTACCTCTCTGTGATTTAAGACGTGTTCATGATCGTCAATTAATGCTATTCAACCACAAATTCGTTTTAGTATATAGTCTTGTTCATGCTTATTGATTTTTTTGCCATTATCTATTTTCACCTCGCACAATAAATCACAAGAACTATTTTGATTTAGCTGACCTTATGCCTATTGTTGTTTACTTGTACGTTATTGCCAAGCCTTTTTTCAGAAAAACAAAAAGTGGGCACCCTCTTTCCACTTGCTTTGTCATTGTTTTTATTACCGATAAACATATTTAATCATGTCAAATGCCATGAATATTGAGTAGAATAGTGTAAATTGAGTAGAGCGTTTTTTGATATCGGACACACAGTAAAATTAGTGTTGCGACAATGATATCGGTCACTCATTACACAGTTATTTTCTTTGGAAATCGAAGTAATGGTGCATATCTTGATATAAGGTAAATTTTAGAATCTATGAAAACCAAACGTTATCATGATATCTCACTGGAATCAACATTACTAATTACATTTATATACATATGAAAGAAAACCTCTGCTAAACGCATGACAAAAACAATTACTTATAATGAAAAATTACTCAAATTTCAAGAAGTCAGGATCCAAACCTGTGTCGCCAGGGCATTATTACCACAGGTACTTATTTCTGATATTAAGAAACAGTATATCTTTAGTAGTTTATAATGTAAGAAATATGTCTGCTATTATTTCAAGCAGGAATAGCCAGAAATATTTATACTACAGATTTTTAAACAGCTTTGAAACACATGTATCAAATACTGTGTATAATGTATCAAAAACAACGCACATTCCTTTTTTAGGAGACATAAATATAAAGCTTACATATGGCTTTTTTTGATGCGCCAGCTATATAAAAGATGAAAACGGAATCAAGTTGATAAGAATAAAAAAACTTACCTCGAGACGACGGTTTTTGCACTTGAAAAATGCGCCTATATCACTTCCAGTGACGTAGGCTAGGCACCGTGTTAACCATAAGCAAAACACGGGTCTAGAATTCTTTTTTCTATGTACTGCTATGTACTGCTACACACTATGACAGTAAGTTTGGTTGGTTTGTCATGTGCTACCTTTGAATTGTATTATTTCATAAAAATTCAAAAGTAGCACATGACAGGTTTATTAATCATGTGTAACAAGAACGGAAAATGCTCAGACCAAATCGGGATTTAAAACTGGGACCTTTCTGTTATATAAATGTACCATTTTTGAATGTATTTTATGATTAAATTCAAAAATGGTATATGGCATTTCTAATTTTAGCGGGACGAATTCAATATGTTCCATCCTGGGACAAACCTTTCCCAGGCCCGATCGAGGTCCAAGATATCAGGTAAAGGTAAGGTACAAAGACCAAATCGAGACTCGAACCCGGAAACTTTCTAATAATAGCGAGGCGCTCTACTGGCTGAACTATTTGCTCAACAATTGATTCCGGTTCAAGAAACGTATATTGAGTTGTTTTTTTCAGCGATATCAATGCATTAATATTCTTAATTTAAAAAAAATTATTAAGTTTATTGTGCGGAATATTTTAGCATTTGTTTTCAACTAAACTCCTGTACCATTTGTTGTTGCAGTTACATATACAAGATAACAATTGTAATTCAAATAACATATCATTTATTATTTTTCAGCTTTAAAAACATAAAAACAGCTATCAGTAATTATGGGAAGACGTTTAATGAAAGATACATTTCGTGGGTGGTATAACTGGGAATCGAGATTTAATGCAGCCGCGCGAATGAGCAATGCAGGCTTACAAACAACAAAGGTAAAAAATCAACAAGAATCCAACAGACTTGGATTTACCGTAAAACAGATCTCAAGACATAAAGAGTTCTCAGAAAGACTCGCTGATAGGGATCTAAAATCTTTGAGAGAGGAATTTTCAAGAATGGTTGCGTTTGGACAGGTTTATAAAAGTCACAGTTTTGACAGGTATGATCCGCTCTTAAAGACAAAAGGAACCGGAAATCCTTTTGAACAGAAATCTTCACTGTGCAAAGTAGGAGATAGAAAAGCATCTTTAAACCCCTCAGTTTATTCAAAGCACCCAAAAGAACGAGAAGTGTCTTGGGATACAGTGCGTTCAAAAGTATCCAAAGTAAACGGTTCACAAACTTCACAACCACCAAATCAGGTGCGAATCAGTACACCGGTTCCAACATTAAATCGATTACCAAGTTTCGGACGTCTAGTGTCAAATATAAGTGGTGCAAGGAAACCTTCTTTAAGTGAAACAGAAGTTACAAGCAGAATTGGAAGCACTCGCAGTGTTCGCGGAAATGGTCCATCAAAATCTGATTTTCACCAGTTAGAATCAATTCCAGAATTTGAATATAAACGTATTAGGAAAAGAATGAAATCCCTGCCACATAAAAGAGACCGCACGATATTCCCAGGAGAATGTAAATCTACTTATGAAATGAGAAAATTTATGGAAAAAGAAGTGCAAAATTTACTTTATTCCTGGACACCGTCTGGCAGACGGGAAGCTAAAATTGAACAAATAAAAGCAGAAGCCAAAATGCCAATTTTAGTTCAAAGGACTAAATCAACGTCTGCTATACTGAGAGACTTTAGGAATTTTAAACAAACCGAGAGAGAAGAAACTGCGTCTGTTTGATCATTGTTTTATTTTTATAAATGTCAAAAAGTTGGGATATCTAAACTATCTACATGTATATCTATGTCAAACAATTTTTTTAGACCAATTCGGGTAAGTGACAAGGCAACAGATTTGTTGCTGCTGTATATTTTTTTTAATTGAAATAAATTTTAAATTGAAATTAATTTAGTGAAGGCTCTCTGTTTTGTGCTAAAAACCATGCCATTTGTTCAATAATGCTACAACTTTAAATATGTTGGAAGAGTTTTTAATGTGTAACAACGTAACTTGGATCCGACCAAAATAATAAATACAAATGATGTTCATGAAAAGGTTAAAGTATTTTTGCTAAACGGGGTTATAGATTTCTAAAAATTAAATGAACGTTTAATATGTTTTGGTGATAATGCATATTTGAGGGATTGTTGGTTAAAATTGTTAAAATATTCAGAAAATGATAAAAGTTTTTTTTTTTTTTTTTTTTTTTGGTAAGCTATCAAAAACAGGAAAGCTTTTTTAAAATTTAATGGAAATTTGTAAATTGTGTTATTGTTAAAATTTTTTTTACAAGCTGTTGTAAAAAACGCATCTTTACAGATGAGCTATCTATCTGTTCTGGCCTTTACTTAACACATTGCATGTTCTAATAACAGTTCTAGATAATCATTTTCATTTGTAAATTTTATTGTATATTAGTGTTTCAAGTTGATAACTTTTTTTCCAGTGTTTTGACTTAAAAAAACTCCGGCATACCAGTGTCCCTCTTTATCACTGATCCTTCTGTATACGAGTTTTGACACCCAAAAACTGTTTCTGAATAACATTGTCGCCATTTCATAACTGTTTTTGAACAACAATGTCGCAATTTCATAACTGTTTCTATATACCAATGTCGCAACTTCATAACTGTGGATGGATACTAGTGTCACCCCATTACTGTTGTTGATAACAAACAGAGCTGCTTTATAACTGTTGCAGATAAATGTCGCTGCTTCATAACTGGTGTTGTAGAGAAATGTCACTGCTTTATAACGGTTATGTAAACAACTGTTGACACTTCCTAACATTTGTTGTAAACAAGTGTCATCACTACATAATGTTGTTTACTAGTATTTACTGGTTTTCTGTGTTAACAGGAAAGCTACATGCATGGTCGATCCATTATCAGTTCCATTTTTAAACGTTATTCTACATGAAAAAAATGGTTTCTAGTTTTAAGTTATCGCCTGAAGTGTTTTTTTTTTAATTCAATGGCGTAAATTGAAACCTGTAAAGTTGCGAATATCTAAAAAATATTGATTTACATACTTACCTGTAAAAAAGCTAGCTTAATATATCTTTATAATTATTAAAACACAGTAAGCCACCTAGATTTCTTAGAATTTTAAACACGCGTCTGGTTTTTATGATACAAGTATCTAGTTTTGACGGATTTATTGTCATTACAATAAAAGAAATCGTGATCTATATATATTTTTTTTATTTTCTAAGATAAACTTCGTCAGTTGAAAGAGAAATAAATAACAAACTAAAAAAAACAAGTTGAATATCTCGGATAGGTATATGAATGTAAACAAGTTATCATTTAATGCTTTTTACTCACCTGTTTCAGTGCCGATTTAAAGTTAAGGAATTTTTTTTTAAAACGGGCGGTCATAGGCGCTAATTGAAGTACACGCCTATTTGTTCTTGAACCTTGAACTCCTTTAGCTGGAATCTGCACATATTAATCGAGAAAAACTTTTCTATTTCAGTGTATTCACGCTCTTGTTTAAATCCTTTTCCTGACTCTTATTCATAATATCGATTCAGTATACTGAAATAGAATGTCATTTCTTATATTTACAATCAAAAATATTGTCAGCATGAGAGAATATTAAAATTATCCCTATAATACATTTCTACATCGAAGAAATTTTCAGATCTACCTTTTTACAAATATTCTGAATGTTCGCTACAGTAAGGTTAGAATGGTGACCAATTAAACAATTAATGACGTAATAGGATGACGTTCCAATAATCAGTGGTCATGATTCACACTGTATTCAACCGTGATTAAACGTAACAAAATAAAAAATGATAAATGATTAAAGGTCTACTCCAATGGAACTCGCCAGTGTACCACGTGATCAATACCTCTTAACGTTTGTGCGGAATAAAATGGATAACGATTACGTCAAATATTCCCGAAAAAACGTCGTTATTACGGAAAAAAATGTCACTTTATGCAATTCCATTTCTAATAGAAATAATTGTCCCGCACAAACGCTATTAGGTATCACGTGGTACACTGGCGAATTCTATTGTAAAACACTAGTACAAATTGTCCCATATAAATGCTTAAGAATGTGTCAAAAAAAAAATAAATAAATAAATAAAAATAATAAATAAATTAATTAATTAATAATAACAAAACAAATAAATAAGTAAATAAATATTTTAAAAAAAATATAAACCATGCATGATAACACTAACGACAACGAACAAGAGTCGCCAGTTTGTAACACTTCTAACGATTCAAAATTCTGTAATCCTTTTCGAAATATGCAGTATGCGTAAAACAGAAAGTGTAAAATCAGGTTCAGAGCAACAGTGTTACATCTAAAATTTTCCCCGTTTTTGCCCGTGTATCCCACTATTCGCTAAATCTCCCATTGTAAAATTTCGGCTTCTTAAAGGCGGTGCCTTAATTCAGATTTGTTAAAAACTTTGTTGTATTTTTGATTTGTTTGTTCAAAAATCAGGTTCATTTCCTCAATGACTCCGGCCTTGAAAAAATGACAGTCATTTTGTGTATTTATAATATTTTCTTTCTTCATTAATAAACTTATTTTCTCGTTCCATCGAAGGAAAAGAGATTGAAATGCTTCTAAAATTTAATTATTGACCTAGAATCGGAATAGCCGGTCATTCCTATTTACACCCCGGCTATTTTTCAGTTTACATCAATAATTTCGATCTGACTAGAATTACAGAAAAAAGGTTATTAATCAAGAAGGAATAATGCTTCAAACAAATATAATTTAATTAATATGACTATTTATCGTCAGATGATACATTACAAAGTCGTCGGTGAGTCATTTGACAATAAAAATGGATTCCAATGTAGATGGTAATACATGGTAGGATTAGATAAATATAAATAGTATTCTAATGCGGCGTGAAAAAATTGATTATTCGAAATTGAATCAGATTTTTCAAACATGATTGAATATAGGAATTATATGCCTATCGCAAATACTAGTATTTATATCTGTACATGGTATTTGTAGTACGTACATTGACGCCTTACACGTTTAAATCCCGGTTAGAATTTCAAACTAGCTCGGCTACAAGGTACTGTCTCCAGCCCCAGCAAAGATTTTGAAAGGAAACACATTCGGAGACGTTTTGGATTTACCACTACACATGTGGGACAAACAAAATAATTTAGAAATTCTCAGGATATGATTGTTACCTTTTTATTATTTTTCAGGACCAAGTTGTTCAAAACTCCTTCAGTTTACCAATTGATGATGTCATATAACTCAGGGGGCAGTACTTTGTGCCGTCAGAATTTTATCTTGTGGCAAAATTTTCTTAATTTTTGAAATGTATTTAAAACTAAGGTTTGTACCCTCATACAAAGCATACCTTACCTAGATTTGGATTCTTATAATGTTTGAACTTGACAATATTGTAATATATCATTTTCTGAATATATTGAATGATAAATCTCAAAAATGGTACATATTTGACAGAAATACCTGTTCAATTTAGATGTGCCATATGTGGAAATTCATTCCTCATCAGTGACACTAGGGGCGAAAAATTTGATGGATAAAAAAATAATAGACCAAACATTTTGAAAAAGACGGTATATGACAGTTACAGAAAATTGGTAATATTCAGCAATTTACAAATATCTTCAGAGGTTAATGAATACAATTGTTACGGATGTAGCTAGCTAGACAGTATATGCTTACCCTTCCGGAGCACCCGGCCTCACTTCCTTGATGGAAGTTCACGTGTGTTACTAATTTTGCCAGCTTTCAAAGTTTTTACTTTGTATTTGGGATTGTGATTTGGACAAGGACTGGTTTGTTTGTTTTATAATTAAACAGGAACAGTTTAAGTCAAAATCCTTGGTTAATAATAAATGTGATAAATGGTTTTTGAATTGTTAACATTTTGAATTTTCATAACCATTTGCATAACCTAACAAAGCTTTGACCAATCGGGCACACACGGCAATAATTTACATTATTAATGACAAAAAAACAATTGTTTTCTCAGTTCTTATCCTGTTTAGTATGACCTTTTTATAACTCTTTATACCTATTATTGGGTGTGTAGTTTAATATGTTATATTAAAATATTTTGTATTGTATTTTTAATACGAAATAATTAATTTTAATGAGTTGTTTTGCAATTCTGAGCAATATATATTGATTTTAGAGTGTTAAACTATTGATAAATCAGTATCAAATTTAATTTTAATACTAGTAATTATTATTATTATTATTATTATTATTATTATTATTGTTGTTGTTGTTGTTGTTGTTGTTGTTGTTGTTGTTGTGTTGTTGTTTTTGTTCCAGATT
Source organism: Tegillarca granosa (assembly GCA_029721355.1). NCBI lineage: Eukaryota > Metazoa > Mollusca > Bivalvia > Arcoida > Arcidae > Tegillarca > Tegillarca granosa. The sequence goes on along the minus strand of JARBDR010000920.1, from coordinate 504,994 downwards.
GGTAAAACATGACCATTACCGCAAGGTAACTTCCCGTTTACTTACGCTGAAATCATAACAAAATCTTGGCAACAGCTGTTATATTATATTAATGGTCTTTACCACTTTACTGATTCAGCACATCTGATAGAATTCCATATGTTATATTATTTCGTATCGTATAACAAGCAAACAGTGGCGCTTAATGTGAATAAAATTATAATGAAATATTACCTATGATAACATACTGTATTGTTTGTTTAATGTTGATGGAAAGTCTTACAGTAGTAAGGCATGATGTCGGCTTTAAATCTAGGATGATGTAAAAAAAAAAATAACGACAACAACTTAATAATAATAATAATAATAATAATAATAATAATAATAATAATAATAACAACAACAACAACAACAACAACAACAATAATTATAATAATAATAATAATACATGTAATAATAAATTAATAATGATTTAGAACAATCTGGGGGTTTATAGAAATGTCGAGACTTCATGTTGGAATACTATACTAACCCTTATATCATTATAAACTCATTTTTATTGTAATATATATATATATATATATATATATATATATATATATATATATATATATATATATAGCATTTGATGAAAAAAGCATAGAAACAATAAGTAGTTATCTTAAATTACCCTTGATAATTATTATTAAAATTTCAACACGATCAGCTTATATTTTATTTTGTATTCATTATGTTATATTAGAAATTGAAATTGACACGTTCACGGCTATACTTATCAGAGGTCTGGTATCATGTATCATTATTAAATCCGGTGCAAATTTAAAGTCAGCGGTTTTCCGTCCAAATAGCGTCAAAATTGGTCAATCGTCCTTTCTGCCATCTCTATCATAATTATCATCATTATTATTGGAAATTTATTGAACAGAGCAATACTATACTGTTGTTCGGCCATACGTATTGGTTAGAACTTTTTGCCCGTTTGATAATTGATTGCTAGTTCATTAAACTGACCAACATATTGTTGTTAGGCCATACAGATTGGTTAAAAATGTTCCTGTTTGGAGTGGAGTGGAGTGGAGTAATGGTGTTTTACGTTCCTGTTTGGTAAATGATTGCAAGTTCACTAAACTGACCAATATTTTGTTGTTCGGTCAAACGGTTTGAATAGGACTTTTTGTGTTTAGTAAAGAATTTAATTTTATTAAACTTTTTCTGTATTTTGGAAAGGATTGCAAGTTCATTAAACTGACAAATATGATGTACAGTCAACCGGATTAGTTAAAACTCTTTTCCTGATGGTAAAAGAAAAAAAAGCTGATGAAAATGATTTATATATAATTAACAGCTGAAATTCAGCTCTCTCAAACTATTTTTCTTAGATATTTTTTTATTCCAAGAAAATATTTAACAATGAAAAAGAATATGTAGAGAATGACATTCGCTTTGACTGTACTGCATGCAGATATGCAGAATGGACTATCGTAAATTACACGAAAACCTTCGGATTTCATGGTTATACAGTAGAACGGACCGTCTCAAATAACTGAATGTTGTACAGTCAGCGAATGTCATTCCTTATATTTACAATCCTTTTTAACGTTTTTGAAATGGCCACAAAATAAAACTTTTTAAAGCTGCTATAAGTTTTCCCATGCATAATATCAAACCACATTTTTTCTCAACTATGCCTCTCATGAAAAATGTAATACTTGGTTCCATGATAAAACCTTTACTTTCTTTGAAATTCACGGGGACACCTACTGTTAGTGTGATCTACCAAAGATTTTATTTTAGAACGTTGATCACGTGGTTATATATCGAAAACTTAAGAGTGTCAACAAACACAGCAAAGAAGCATGCTGCAACCCAAAATATTTGGTTTTCCATCAAAATCGATATTAGAATTTCAATGTTTTGTCAAATAAAATAAGAACATATTTTTTGTCAATTATATTTTTATATTTCTAAAACAGTTTTGCATAAGGTAGCTTATCATCTCGATGGCCTACAATGTATCGAGAAGCAAAACGGCCACTTCGTCGTACGTATCTAAGCCAAACTTTGCAGTTATTTTTCATCTGAGCCTGGCTTTTTCGTTTCTTTCTGCCGACACTATTGTTTACTTACATGTAGGACTTTTGCGCATGCACCAACTGATCATAAGCATATTATCGAGTTACCCCAACCTTTTAGGATTTCCATTTCTTATGGATATATGAATTAACTTAAAAAAAAATAATTCGCACAGATCGTAATAACAACCAATTTATATTGATATATATATATATATATTTTTAAATAAATAAAATCAAAAGAAACACTTGTCACTTATAACATCTTTATTATTTTTAAAATGCAGAAATATCAGATGGTAGATACTATATAATAATAGACAAAGCAGTTTAAAGAAAATCCACAAAAAATTAAAAGATTTTTGTAATACTTTTGAATTTACGGGTATAAATACCAATAAATAAATAAATAAATAAATAAATAAATAAATAAATAAATAAATAAATAATAAATAAATAAATTAGGTTTAAATTACTTTGTAGAGCCATTCATAATGTATTTCGATTTTTGATCTTGCAAAAAAAAAAAAAAAATAAAAAAAAAAATAAAATAAATAAATAAAATAAAATAAAATAATAATAATAATAATTATTATTATTATAATTATAATAATAAAAATAGCAATAAAAATAGCAACAATAAACTTGATTGAGCGCTATCTTGAATAAAAGTTTGAACGCCAAGTTTGACTGACATACCGTTATACATGTTCAATATATTTTCCAAATATTCCTCTCGAACCATGTCTTCACCTATTTTGGCAAACATTGACCAGCAATATGCCATTATCGAAACTAAAGTTTAAAAAGAGAGAGAAAACTGGCTATTAGTGGTGTTAATTTGGTTACTTTGTTAAGGCATCATTGGTGACATATGTGTTTGTATTTCTATCACTTATACTGTAACACCTTCTCAACGAGGCTTCAGCACTGACATGCTTTTTTATTGGACGTTGTCTCTGTATAGGGCGTGTCGATCTACTGTCATATTTTTGACCACCAAATATACACTTAAAGAATGATTGACCTTGTTCTGTTAAAAAGCAGTACAAAGGCAAAACAAATAAGCCGTAAATAACCGGTGAAAAACCAACAACAATCAACAAAACGCGCCAGGTGTTTTCATTCAGGTCCGAAATGTTGTTCATACCAATTGTCAGTCCAGATATTCGATTATTCTGTGAAAATAACACGAATTCAACTATTCTTTGTGGGATAAACAATAATATTGTCAAAACAAAAATGCTTGTCCAGTATGTCAAATTTTCAGCTTGTTTAAGCGTTTTCTTTACAAGGTTAATGCGACTAGAAATCTTTCTTTCCATTTGTGATCTTTTCGTATCTTGAGGCAAAACGACCTTTTCGTTAGATTTCATCCTCTGAATTTTCTTAATCAAGCAGTAGGCAATGTTCAAAAGAATAAGAATTACTGGCAAGACGGTACCAACAATAAACTCGACACTCTGTAACAAAACTGTATGACGCTGGTCGACTTTGCAATATCCGGTTTGTATGATGTCATCTTTATACGCTGTTTTCTCACTATGATGAACCCCCAGAACAAGATAATGCGATGTAAAAACCCCAACTTGGAATGTGGCCAAAATTATCAGCATGAATAATTTTCTTGGTGTCCCTTTCTGCTTTTGTTTCATTTCCAGATAATGTGGATTTGTCTCATAAGCCGTGAACAATAATAAGTAGTTGTTTAAAATAAAGCTGAAGTGCCGTAACCACCAGACAAGCTTGCAAGATGTGTCGTTTAAATATACCCAACCACAGTGACTAGCTTGTTGGAGCAAATAAGTAACTGTGTAAAACATAACGAAAGTGGAGCTACAGAGAGAGTTTACCATGATCATGATATTACTACTTTGAGTGTAGCGCTTTTCTACCAGACACATAATAGCGGTCGTTGTCTGCATCAGTAGACCCATTGTTGACAGTATTATACTGATAACTATGTAATTACTTAGTGTTCCACTGAAACAAACACTTAAGTCATATTCCACCTCTTCTAATACACCAGTTTTGTTTTCTGTTTCCATCGTCTGAAAGTAAAAAAAAAAAATGAAAAATAAAATAAAACCAAGCAAATCATGTCTGACCATTTTCAAAATTTTATGACATAGTTTGCCCGAAGATTTTCCTGGCAAAACCTAGTAAACCTGGCAAATGCTAATTAACTGTTTAAGAAGCACTTTTTATTATGAATGATATATATATATTTTTTTACTACAAGTTTGGTTTTGTCGCGTGGGTTCGCATTCTGCTGTGAGTGAAACTTCAGTCGTTATTGTTGCATGCCTTGTATTAACCGGCTAGCAAAATCTAACATCGTAATAGTAAGGATTTCGGTAATTTTTTTTCGTAAATTAAATGCAAGAAAAATAATCTATTAATCGACTGAGACCGAGTTAGGGAAATTCCAACCTCGTGGTCAGATTTTTTTTTATCTCAGCAAAGCCTCGTTCGATGTTAAATATCTTACCACTCATCGGAATTTGCCCAACTCGACCTCAAATTTTTAATAGATTCTCATTCTCTTGTGTATGTTTGTAATCTGTTCTCTGTCTTCTTTTTTTTTATTTCACTTGTTAAATATTATAGTTGCTATGGTTATTATCCTATTAATCACACTCTCTTCTAATTCTATTCTGGTTAAACTGTGTCCCTATGTATATGTGATATATCCTTAAATGTGATATGTGATAAGTGTGATAAATATTATGTGATAATAGTGATAATCAATGTACCTGATTTCCAGATGTTGACCTTTCTTCTAACAAGAGATGCAGTTTAATCATTTTTCTTTTGATACTAGTGTTAAGTGCGAAGAATCTCACATGAGTATTAGTGTAAAATGGAATTTATTAAACGAGTTGAATAATTTTTTATTCAACGAGCCTTTGCTACAGTAGCTAAGTTGGTAAAGTGTATGTGGGAGGTCAGGGGTTCGAGCTCCGGTCGGGTCTGACCCAGACTTAAAAATTGGTGGTGACTGTTCTTTCGCCTAACACTGGGCATTTAGAAATAAAAATCACAGGGTCTTTCGTAGAAGACCTTAAAAACCGATGCCTGTGTCACGTCAGGCGTGGCACACTAAAGAACCCTCCCAGCACATTGCCTTGAGCGCACTGCAAAGGTCAACCTTTCTGCCACTTCAAATTTTCAACTATAGCTAGTGAATATATATTGATCAATCAATCTTTTTTTTTAAAATAATTCAAATCTGATTATTTTTCACATTTATAAGCCTTTACAAATTGTTTATCTTTCACCATGTGTTATTTAAAAAAGTCATCGTCAATATACTCCACACAAGCAAAACACTCTTGCGTTGAAATTATTCTGACAACTATGTCATAATCCAGTCAATAATATTTTGTTTTATTTTAATGCCAAACCCATCCTTTTTATACTTGGCATTGTAAACAACTTTTCATCACGTATAAGTGAATGACTTAACATATTTGGCGAAATACTCTTTGTTGATCGACATTTTCTTATAAAGATAAGTTTGTTTCCGATTAGACGAACATGTTCAATGAAACCGTTACTGATAGACGTTAAGGAACTTAGTATTCATTCAAAAAGCGTTGTTTTCTGTTTCTTATGAGTTCTCTATCTTGTTCACTTTAGTTCTCCATACTAGTTCATATGAATACGCGCTGGACAATGTGCGTTGTAAAGGATCTTTTTCCGATTAATGGTTTGATGGTGAATTAATATTCAGTTATCATGGCAACGTAAACTCAAGAAATCATTTGATGCATCATTTGATAAAAGCCGAGTTTCAGATTCCATATTTCTGCCTTTACCATTTTGAATTTCATCACTGAAATTAGCAATTAATTGTAACACTAGTTGAAATTGCTGTCATTTTGTAAAGCGATATATTAATATTTGTTCCTTGGTAGTCAATCTTATTAAATTTGGAATATAATCATGAATTAAAAATTAATTTTTTTTAATTGTTTCAGAAAAAAATTATAGTTTTTAGAAATCTAACGATCTATTATCTACATATTTTCTTAATTTAAAGGGTACCTGTAACGATTTTCAGTTTTGACATATTTTATTCGTCGTACTTAAATATGGTTTTAGCGAAAATTCCATAATAATGGATGTCTGAAAAGTGAAGGTTGGTGAAAAAGCTCAGCCCTCAATGTTTACAATTTTTACCACGTAACATTCTCATATCCGTAAAAATCAAGAGGTTACAGTATGTATGCAGTGTCTTTTCAATATATCTAATTTCATACTTTTCTGATAATTACATTGTAATTCAAAAACAAAGCTTTTTTTCAATTGGAAAAAATTATTTGAAACATAACGGGATATTTTAATGACTGACATGCAATCACACACACACACACACACACACACACACACACACACACACACACACACACACAAAAACAGATTGAAAGCATTGTTTTCTCTTGCATTACTGTCATGTTCTGATTTTGAATTTCTTTTAAAATAATGCAATCAAAGTGCTGATTTTGAATTCATTATTTTAAAAGAAGTTCAAAATCAGAACATGACATAATTATTAATTATCATACAAACCCGGATCCAGTTGTTAAAAGTCATGTTAGCCATAGAAAGTATTTGTTTGAACACAACGTTTTGTTTTATTTTGTTTGTTTTGTTTCGTTTTTTTTTTTTTTTTGATTTGCTTTTTGTTTTGTTTTTGAGAAACAATACGAATATGAATCAAAACATAAATCGTTTCTAGATGATAATAATGAACAGATTTTGAAATTGAGGCAAAACTTGTTCTGATATTTGAGAACTAGATACACATTAACTTATAAACATTAGATTAATTCTGTCTCAAATTGGAGGGAATAAATTGAGTAGAGATTTTTCTGAAAGTTTTGGAAATTTCCGTATAAATAAATAAATAAATAAATAAATAAATAAATATTTAACGAGTGGATCCCACCACATGTTTGTACATCAGAACGTTTAGAAATAATCCGCATTAAATATCGAAAGCAGTGTTTCCACAATATAGGCACACACCCAACTTTTAGAAATAAGTCTTTTCGTACTAAACGGTAGAAAACTTGTGGTTCCACAGTATGTGTGTACAACTTACGTTTAGAATTTAGCCTTTTTATATTATTATTGTTAGTTATATCAGTAAATGTCTCTCTCTTGACTTTAGAAATAGTACGAAATTAATTTTTTTGTTTGAACATGTTTTTCATATTTCTTTTCGTTTTTCAGGTTTTCTTGTAAATTCCTAATAGATCTCTCTCTCTCTCTCTCTCTCTCTCTCTCTCTCTCTCTCTCTCTCTCTCTCTCTCTCTCTCTCAATATTATATATATATATATATATATATATGATTTAATTATTTACCTTCAACTGAAATTTTTTCTGTCTTGTGTCTAAGTGTCTAATCTAATCCATTTTGCAGCCTTGGACACCGTTTCATTCGAGTAAAAATACAACAATGAATCTCAGCATCATCTGATCGTCTTTGTATATCTAATAATATCCGTCAGAAGTCACGACATTTAATAATGAACACACCCAGTCAGCGTTATTGGTTATTGACAGAAAGGTATAACATTAACCATCACGTACATGCACTATACTACTTATGTAAAAATAAAAAAAATTATATGTATAAGAATTAAGTAAGGTTATTATTATTATTATTATCAGTGTTATGATGATGATGATGATGATGATGATGATGATTGTTATTGCTGTAGTGCTTTTGTGCAAATATTAATCAGAGTAATAATTGATTCTACAGTACGTTTGCGATGCAATGTACTACATTTAAAAACATGAGAGTGAATTTTTTTTTTTGATTAAATTGTCCCAATTTAGTAGTTTTATCAGAAACTCCATACTGAAATGATACAATTGTAATTTTCACTAATTGTTGATATATATATAATTGTGTTTATGCCACTAATACGGCTTATAATCTAGTGACCAGGTGCTTAGATGCTTAGTTTCTTAAAGGTAGATGCAACGAAGCATTAACAAGAGCAATTGTTTGATATGTCTTGCCCATAGCCATGTTGCGCCAAAATTAAAATCACCTTAAAATAATGATCACCTCTATGTTAGGTATTTGATGACACAGTGACACACTAGGATTTCGTTTAAAATACCAGGCGCATAGAAATGCTCGGATATCGAGATCCTACATTAGAAGGTAAAGGCAGATTCGCAGGTAAAACTAGGAAATTTCTTTTCTTAGTTTTTCTTTCTTGCTTTCTTTTTCTTTCTTAATTTTTTTTTTGTTTCTTTTTTCTGCCCTTTTCCGTTTAAGGGCTGATAGAGTGGTAGAACACAATATAAAGTAGATATACTATATATACAAAGTGTTTGTTATTTTTTCCCTTTCCAACAGTTCCATACCTTAAGACAAATATGTCCTTGTTTCAACTCTTTACGATCCCTAAACACGCGTTTTAACACGTGTTTTGTTTTTGTTTGTTTGTTTTTTGTATCGTTTATTTACCATTTGGGATCGATACTTGTAACCATAGGCAAGAGCCTGATATCGTGTGGATATATTTAATCACATCTCGATCTTCTTAAAAAAAAATCGGATCAGTAAATTCAATGTTCAAATGTATTTATAATTCTAAGTTCTACAGCTTGCCCTGACCTTAATGAGAACTATGCGTGACAAAGAAAGGTTAATTAAAATAGCAAGTGTTACACAGTTCTTACATTGTTAACAATGAGAATAAATAGATTTGTCGAAAGTACTCTGTCTTTATTTTTTTTTGGATATAATCCAGCTATATCAGAGTTTAGATCAATGCTGCATTAATGTAGAAGAAGGCCATTTAAATTTATAATCATAATAATAATAATAATAATAATAATAATAATAATAATAATAATAATAATTAGAAATTGTAACTGTGATACCAGTTACATGTGATTTCCCACCATCCATAATCTATAAAGTCTAAAATATAAATCTGGTGTTGTCCCGATATAAGTGAAATGTTATTAACTATTGGTTATTTGATTTTAACTCTTGTCCTTTTCCTGTTGCTTTAGATGTGTCCAGGTTTTCTCAAGTTTTCTGTTTCTTCCTTTCTAATTTTATTCTATTTCAAACAGCAGTTGTAAACCGATAGGAGTAATGGAAAGAGAATAATTTGTTTCCAATGAGATTTTCACAATGCACAATAATAAAACAAAGTGACAGAAATAAATAAACAAACAAACAAACAAACAAATAAATAAATAAATATACACATATATATATATATATATATATATATATATATATATATATATATATATATATATATATATATATATATATATATATATATATATATATCTATATATATATAAATAAATAAAATTGCTAACGCCACCGTTTTGGTTAAATCGTTTGTATCAACACTTTATGTTCTAAAATGTGAAAAAACTCCTTGTCGTATGCTACTCCTGTCGAGTTTTACTGCAACGTAGCGGGCAAGTGTAATAGCGCTCAAAAATCGGCATTTGTACAAAACATATCATAAATACTCAACAAAATCTCTTGGACATATCGTTAAATATGCAATTCTTCATGGCAACTCCCACTATTGAAGAATTTATAATCTTATGTTAGATGAATAATTATCTGGAATAAAACCCTAAAGACACTATGATCCGCCAGCATTTAAGGCCACCATCCCCTCTCTCAAACCTTCAAGATTTGAGGTAAGACATTACTACGGAGACTTTGTTGCAGTACAAATTTACATCCTGTTTCCGGAAGTTTTCGGATTTAAAAAAGTTAGGAACCATCGCCTGAGACCCTATGACTTCCGAGGTTTACTTTATGTTGTATTATATCAGTGTAAGATCATATTTAACGATATCATCCTATATTTCGCTCAATATAGGTTGTATATTACGTTAACGATAATTTAGCGATATTTTAACAGAATATGATGCATTTTGTAAGTATCTTTATAGGTTCAAATAGCAACCGACAACATTTTTTCCCTGTTAACTTGTAAACAAACAGAAAAATTTCAACACGCAACTAGGCGAATTGATTTTCTTGACAGAGTGTCCAGTCTCTCCGTACGATATTGCCAGTGTCAGATGATGGTCAGTTTGACGTCCATGATTGGACTACTTGAAGAGTGAACATAACAAGCACTCCATGATTAAAAAAATATGTTATAATGAAACTCTCTACATAAGTTGTAAATAAGTCAAAAAAAGTATTTGTTGCTTTTTATTATAATATTTTGCTTTTATGTTCTTTATACATGAATATATGGAATAGTTCTTACTTCTAATAAAATATATTTTTTAAAAAATAAAATAATGTAATATATACATATATAATAATTGACCGTAAATGCATTTAATAGTAAAAATATGCTTTAAATAGATTTACGGTCAATTCTTGAATGATAGCAGAGTACGCGGAAAGCCATAGGTCCTTTGCAAGTAAACAGGCAAACTTTCTCACATAAAGATTTACCCAAGCTAATCTTCTATGATTTGTTTTACCAGTTTTATATTTGTCGTGATGAAAGCTTCTGTAAGTTCTGTTAGATTTACATTGATACTGTTTAGTGTTGTTTTCTTATGAACCAAAAGGAGGAAAAGCCGGAAAACCCCATATTTTCTTTGAGTGCCTCTGCTGATGAACCCGGGTGACAAGCGTGCGTTTTAACTCGAAACGTCAAGACCAAAATGTGTGGCAGCACATCATTTATAAATTTAATTCTACTTATTCCATGACTAGCTCAGCCCAGCTACTAGCGATAACTTAAATACTTTATATATTGAAAGTTTTCTGACTAAGTGGTACCACAAGTAGTGATCAATTTTATTTCTTGCATCACAAAATTTATTCAGCTGTCACCTATCGATAAGTCTATGATTTCATTAATAAATCATTTTCGGAACAAAAGCGTGCATACCGTGGCTATCTTATTTATTGAATGTAAGTCGAAGACATTTGTTATGAGTTTTTTTCCATCTTGGGGTGCCAGAAACTCAAAACAGTAGAGACAAACGGAATATAATCGCAAATATCTCGGTTGTGATCTACCTACGTTCAGCAGGAAGGCTTAATCGCCACCCACAGCATTTAATAATTTGCCTGTCCAATTTCGAGACGCGAGTTTTTTTTTTAAATTTGCCGACATTACTCTTCAAGGTAACCTATACATTTACACTTAGCAACCAATTGTTATGACGTCATTGTTATTGCATTACGGGATAATGATAAAGTATAAGAGTTTGGTACACGTAACAGCAGTATGGGGTTAGTCGTGAGCCAAGTTCGTGCCAACACAGAGTCGCTCCGTCTCCGAAGACATCCTAGCTACATTAAAGGTTTAGAAAAAAGGGAGTTGACGCATTCAACGGTACAAAACAACAGAAAAACTGACCACGAAGATTGGTATGAGGAACATCTTCAACATATGAGTGGAACAAGAAAATGGAGCTTGCGGCACAGAGCCGTACCCAACGATCAACTACCGAATTGCCTTATGGAAGAAATTCAGAGAAATGATTTAGGCATTGGTTACATTGATGTGAGAGTTGCGTGGCATAGTAATCCACGACAAAAAGTGCGTGAAGTTTTACCCGTGTCTTCGGCAGAATTCGCTTCTCAAAAAACACCGGAAACGTTTGAAAATGTTGTAAGGCGTATTTTATATTATTCTAGATGTTCCTTGCGAAAATCTAATCAATGGTTTCTTAACTTTAAAAAAGCGGAAAATCCTAAAAATCGCTTGAGATTGTATAGAATTTACCTAGAAACAGCCAATTCCCTCCCAAACTGGTTTACGGATTTATTTCCTGAATGCAAACAAACACGGACATTTCTTTTAAAACCAACTTTCATCGGGAAAAAAGATGATTTGGATGAATACTTAGAACTTTCTCAGAGTGTATTCAAAATAAGTGTTCGGAAGGTTGTTTCTGAGAAAAAATCGTTGAAAAATCGATTTCGAATCAAAGAAAACTTATATATTCCTAAAAAAATTAAACAGAATTCAGTTGGAGAGTTGAATAAACTATGGCGTCAAAATTACACCGGTGACTTGCAGATAGCAGAACTCACAAAAGGCAGGGTGAAATTTGAGGGTCAATATGTGGATAAATTTACAGAGCTAACAAAGAATTTTGTTCTGGTTTTAATTCAATATAGCGAAATTAGTGGAAGTTATAATATAAAGGGCACGTACAGAAGGCAAATGACAAGCACCAATAAGTTTTTAACATGGAAAATTATTATACCCGAATAAATATAATTTTTACTTACATACATCTATTTTATTTAATATTTATGTAATTTTTTTTTTTTTGATGTAATTTTCCGTCTAGGCTAGGTTGGTAAGGAGCAAACACCGACTACATTTTTCAAACCCGTCATACCCCGCCGGGGCCACACGTAGGAGTTGTGGTTTTTCAGATTTATTCTGACGTTGTTTTTAATACACACGATAAAAGTTGTGGCAGTTGTGTTTAACTCGTAAATGAATTAGCCACATCAACTATTTTTATTCACGGCTCATTTGGAATGTTCAATAACCCTTACTATCTTTATTTGACAAAGTTCCGAATTAATTTACCGTTTTTGAGTTTCTACATTTTTTGTAAGTGCTAGAGGAACTTTATACTTATTTATAAACAATCACTATAGTTTAAAAAGTGACTTCAGTGAATCAGGCATAAAGCGCAAGCTTACACACTGCCTCTCATCGCTTAGGTTGAATCCGTATCGTGCGGATCAATAAGTTTGTCAAATTATCAGAAATCATATTTCTTATATCATGTCCTTTCTCTTTAAAACCCTAGGATATATAATTTTAAAGAAGGATATAAACACGCGTCACGCCCCTGTAAACTTTCATGGTTTTTCTTCGAAGCACCAGAATGACTTTTTAAACAAGATGGCAACAATCAAAAGTTGACGCACGACGGACAATGACCAATCACAATAGCTCACTTGAGCACTTTGTTCTAAGGTGAGCTAAAAATTGCACTGCACTATCTTTAAGCTAGCGAGATATAGGGATGTTTTAACAGCCAGCTAGCTTGCGTGTAGTCCATTCATTTTTCTTTCACAAAATCCTTACCAAGAACATTGGATGCGCTCAGCAGTCAAACTAATGACAATACTGTATCATTTTTAAAACTAATGGCAATACCATGTCATTTTTAAAAAAAACCTAATGAAAATAATGTGTCATTTTACAAACTAATGACAATACCATGTCATTGTTATCTAACAACTATATTGTAAAATCAGGCGAGTAAACAATACATGTACAATAAATCCCAACAAAATGTTTATTAGTTTTAATTAAACTCTATACGTGTCATTTTTCAAAATAATGACAATACTGTGTCATTTTTAAACTAATGGCAATACCATGTCATTTTTTAAAAACTAATGACAATACCATGTCATTTTCAAACTTATAACAATAACGTGCAATTTTTCAATTTAATGACAATACCGTTCATTTTTCAAACAAATGACAATACCGTGTCATTTTTCAAACTAATGACAATACTTTGTTATTTTTCAAACTAATGACAATACCATGTCATTTTCAAATTAATGACAATAGTGTCATTTTTTAAACTAATGAGAATACCGTGTCATTTTTCAAACTAATGACAATACCGTGTCATTGTTATTTAACAAGTATATTGTAAAATCAGACGAGTAAACAATACAATAAATCCCAACAAAATGTTTAATAGTTTTAATTTAGCTCTATAAAGCAAAAATAAAATATACAAAATGCAAACTTAACAAAAGAGGAAATCTTTTCAAAATGACAAAAACTAATACATTAACATTAAAAACATCAATAAATAAATAAATAGCCACACCTGCCTTAGAGACCAGCTGTATCTCTGAAAATAAATCCTGGTACACTGAATAAGGAACCACAAATGGGGTATAGAAAAAGGTAATCAACAGATATATACCTTAGCCATGAACTGTGTGAACAAGATACATTTAAATGTTTCTGATAGGTAAAATTCCATTAAGAATGAATGTGTGTTGTTACAATACATTTTGTAATAGCAAAACCTGAGGTTAAGAACGCATATTTTTTTAATTTTTCTACGCAATTAAGCAGAGATCAGAATTTTGTTTTTGCAAATAACCAATTATTTTTTTAATATATTAAATAGGAAATGGATCAGTGCAGAGAAAAATTATGCAATTCACTGAAATATGCAATTAACTGGTATGAAAACAAGTACTTTTTGCTGTCAGAAAATGTACTATATAGCAAAATTTTCAGCTGTCTTAATTTTTGAAATTTATTTAAAACTAAGGTTTGTTCTCTCATGCAAAGGGTTCCTTAGTCTTACTTGGAATCAGAACCATATAATTTTTAAGCTTTAGATGTTTTATTATCTATCCAATTTTTCAGCCCCTTGTGTCACTGATGAGGAATGATTTTCCAAAATGTGCACCTATGGCACATCAAAATTTAACAGGTATTTGTGTTATATATTATAGACAGTTCTTGAATGCAAAAACTGATAAATATAGGCTGATTACATCTTGTTGGTGTTTAACAGTCTAAATAACACAAACAGGTAAAAACAAAAAATTGTATACATACATGTATAACTTACAATGGTTTATTGTTAACACCAACCTAATTTTAAAAAAGGCTGGTTGTGAACATTACCATCTGATTATGAGCAAGCTACAGCATATTATAGCTAGTTAGTAGTATCTCTACCAAAACCATTCAATAAAAACATCTGGATTTTTTCTTGAAAATAATCAAAATATTATCTGCAACAAGAATGTCAGTTATTACTGTATATATAAAATTTAGATTTAAATCAAAGACTGCAAAAGCTTTGTATAATTACAACGGGCAAAAATATATATATACATGTACATGTATATAAAAAATAACATAGAGACCACAGATTAACAAAATATTTTCTATGTACTCGTTTTTCCAAACCATATGTACTAACAATATTGAGAGTTTGTTTCTTTGAGAATTCATTATCAGTCTTAACCACAAACCATCATGATACCGGTGTTGATTTTCATCTTTGTGGATATGGCTCAGTATTTGTCTTGGTAAATCTATCAACACTTTAAGCTAACTGATGTTTTGTTTATTTTCTGTACCACATTTGAGCTCTATTAGTGTTCTTGATTTTTTTCTGTAACTGTAACATGCCGTATAACAAAGCTTCAGCAGTTGGTGGACAACCTAAAATAAATAAATATGATTTAAAATTCTTAATTAAAAACACATCACATGTGCTTGCGTTTAGACTAACAACTGAGGCGAGTCAAGTCTAGTCAAGTAATAGTGTTTTATGCCCCGGTTATGAATTTTTCACTTATATCGAGGCAGTTGGTTTTGGGATGGTAGAGGAAACTAGAGTTCCTTGAGAAAACTGCCAACCTTTGATAAACTTTCTCAAGTAGGATTTGTCTAAGTGAGATCCAAACCTGACCAAGGAGAGGCATTTTGATCCATAAGCAATTACTAAGATGGATAGAAATTACGTCATAATGTCAAAGCTAAAACTTCTGTTTAATGTATAAAGCATGGAATATAAATTACTGCATTTGTTTGAAAGGATAAAGTTTTCTTTTCTGTAAGTGGCAAATAAATTTAATTATTACTTCTGGAACAGCTAGCTGTATGGTAAACTGGTCAAGTGGTCAAGGAACATTTGTATATTGGAACTATTCTTTGTTGAGTTGAGTAATGGTGTTTAATATCCCAGTAAAGAATATTTCACTTATATTAAGAAGTCACCAGCTATAGGTGAAGGTGCAGAAATTTTGCCTGTGCATTGTGCTGATAGCATTTAACAGCAGGGTTCTTTATTGTGCCCACCTACCTTGACATAGGACCTCTTTTTTTAAAGTTCCCATCTGAAAGAACTCTACATACTGAACTACTGTAGTGGTTTCTTTTTGTTGATAGTACATTAGTTGAACAGTTACAAACAACATAATGAATCTTTCATGGAGCTGGAAATTGGTCTATTAACCAGTTTTGTTTGGATTTTTTAATTTAAAATTTACAACATTGGACACAGCTATATCAAGGATTGTTTTCAAGGAGTTTTTCACTTCAAAATTAACAAATGTCACTCTCAACAAAATATTGTTTTTTGTTTCTACTTAGGTATTCTGTCATCTGTTCTTGCAGTTAGAAGTCACTTTATCAAGTCTTTGTTACAGGGGCCTCGGTGGCCAAGTGGTCTAAAGCACGCACTTATGGGTCACAGCGCCTCTCAGCTCCTTGGGTTCAAATCCAACTTGGGACAGATCCTAGTGTGAGAAAGATTGTCAGTTCTCTTGCTGAAGTCGTTAGTTTTCTCTGGGCACTTCAGTTTCCTCCACCATCCCAGAACTGACCACCTTGAAATAAGTGCAAGAATCTTGACTTGATAGTAAAACAACATTACTCCACCCCCCTCTTTTTTCATAATGTTGTTAGTTCTATCTTTAACACTTTGTGACATGCCAAAATTTGTGTGTATTCAATATCTTCTAAGAAAAATTATACGTAACATTTCAAAAAGTTTCCAATTATAATGTTTAATAAATCCATAAATGAAATAGTTTGGTAAAAAATCTTTACATCATTAGCATACTAAGTACCTCGTCAAAATTTTTATTTTGTTGACAGGATAATTGTAAAGGCAGAAACAAGATTTATTTCAGCTTCTATTTCAATATTATAAAACAATGTACATGAAATCATGGTTTTTAACTTTCATTTAAATTTAAAGGCTGTTTCACAATGTTGCGTTTTACTTTGACAATAGGTGTTGTGTTTAAAATTGAAATCTCAGCCATTAAAGCTGCATTACGTTTTTCAATTTTCTGAATTTTTTTTTATTTTCTAAAAATGGATAACTTCTAATCACGAACCCGTGATTCATTTTCTAAAATTTCATTCCTTTAAGCTGTAAATAAACAGAATCCTCTAACTGGTTGGTCAATGTTTAACGATGATTATTATGAGCTCGGAGCATGTATAAGGATGTACAGAAAAACCCATGAATTGAAGGTGAAACATGACAAATTGCATTAATTGTCTGTCATTAATACCCAAATGTATTCGCAATGGTGTTATGTATTCATTACTAAGTCACAAATGACAAATTCAACGAATTTCTGTGTTTAATTTATCCTATTTCACCGTTTTGAAAGTTGTGTATGACCTGGTTTTTTCATGACGTAACCATGTTCTTATATTATATCCCACATGCTACATCTTGCTGGGAAATTATTGTTGTTTCTGTATTTGTTCAAGCTTTTATCATTGAATCAAATGTAACATTGTTCATTAGGAACATCATTAATAAGATTAGCACCGTTTTATTTTTTTTCTTTGGAAAACTTAATGAAGCTTTAAAGACTTCTTAACATTTCAATTATAAATTATAAGTTTTAAATCTAATCTGGTGCTTTACACTGCATCAAAAATAATTAGTGTGATCATAAATAATAAGATGCAGATATACCTGTAGATATATTTGTACTTTGTATACCAAGTACAAATATATCAACAGGTATAAAACTTACCAAATACAAGTACAAATATATCTACAGGTACAATACTTACCAAGTACAAGTACAAATATATCTACAGGTATAATACTTACCAAGAACAAATATATCTACAGGTATAATACCAAGTACAAATATATCTTCAGGTATAATACAAACCAGGTACAAATATATCTTCAGGTATAATACATACCAGGTACAAATATATCTACAGGTATAATACTTACCAAGTACAAATATATCTACAGGTATAATACTTACCAGGTATGTATATATCTACAGGTATAATTCTATCACATCCTCTAACTACAGAATAGGAATGATAGTAATAACCTCCACCATTGGCACAACTTCCCATTGATACCACATAACGTGGTGGTGTCAACTGATCATAAATCTAAAGTTAAGTTTAAAAAAAAGGTAAAATCAAAATTTAAAACATTGAATGTTTTTTTAGGTAATACATGTACTGAGAATTTCATAAATTCAGTATAAAACAAATCATATGGGCCTTAATTTGCTTACCTGAGGAAGAAAAAATGGAAATTATATTGGTTTAGCAACATCAAAGTCCATCTTTTTTTTATATAGATACTATATGTACTAATTCTATTAATGAAGTTGGCACTCAATTTTAATAAATCTTGGCTGTGTTGGTTTAAAATGGATAAATGGGGCACTGTTAAATATATGCTCACTTAACATCTACAATAATTTCTGTTAAGAAAACCAGTTCACTGATAACTTAATTAGTGATGTCATGCACTTAAATTATAAGAATTTCTGCATCTGCATTGATTTCAAGACACAAAAATTCCCTTCTATAACACATGCACATCAGGAGAAGTCCAGTGGACGCAACAGCCACAAAGAATGTGCAAGTTTATTTTAGACCGAGAACATGATTTTCAACCGAAATATAGTCCACAAAAAACAACACATTTATTTTGTTTATATTCAACTTATAATTGTTATTACCATCATTAATTATATCTTATATTTTCATCAATACTTTAATGAACCATTCTTGTAAAATCTCATAAATGCACTTTTCAGCCTTGTCTCGAATGTAAACATATGAGATGTTGCAGCTGTGTTTGTTTACCTAATGTAGTTCAGGATTGTGTATTGCATTTTATATGTATTCATACATGGAGACACAGTTTGTGTGGTTTTTGGTCTGTGAATGCAAAAGTTCTCCAGCTGGGAAAATGGGAATTTCACACGGCTTATGAGAATACAATGTAGGGAATGTTTTGAATATTGTAAGTAAATTATGTTAAATACCAGTACTGCATTCAATATGCACTTTTTTGTTTCTTGGATAGTTATTGGTTGACTGTTATTTTTTCCTTGGCCAAAAAGTAGTGAACAAGATTTTAAAACTAGCAAATGTTAAATAAACTACTTTAGTTTTTAGTAAAATTAAATTGAAAAACATCATAAACATTGTAGGACTAAAGAAAGATAACCCTGACAAATTACTACATGACTTTTTATTGTACTATGGAAATTTATTCTGAATATTTACAGCCCTACAAATTGGTAAAGTTCCAAACACCATATATGAAGTTTCAAGCTTCTAATTTTTTTTGTTTATTGAAAGATGCTTAAAGTTTTTAGAAATGTAAAACTCTATGTCACTTTGATCTTGAATGTCAATCAGGGTCAATAAGTTTAGCAAACTTGGTAGAGTATCATCATATCCTTATGCAATACATTTAATTTCAAGTTTCTAGGAATTTCTGTTTTGACAGTTAAGGGATTTTTTTCTTCAGTCATTTGACAATAAAGGTAGATCAAGGTCCCCCAAGTTTGCAAATTTAGTAAAGCTTTATGTGTTGACGCTATATATAGAATTTCTAGCTTGTTGGCCTTACAGTTATTGAAAAAATGTCTAAAGAAATTATTACTTTAGAATACTGTGAGTTTAAATGTGGATCAAAGTCAATTATAATCTTTTAAATGTATTTTACACTTAAACATTGTACTGGACAATTGTTAGTTTTAAGCTTTTCAAACCAAGAATTTTTCGGTTCATACCAAATCTCATTTTTATTGGATTGGCTGTTTCAGAGGAGAAGTCTTAAATTCATTGGCAAACACATTCTTGCCATAAGGCACATCAACACCTATACTCCAATGCTGAACATATCTGACAAGCCATTACTGAGAAATACTCTGAACAGGTAAAAAAGCTGAAAAATCATATCATTAAGGGGACATACTTAAAATCATATCATTAAAGGGACATAATTATAAAATCATATCATTAAGGGGACATAATTATAATACAATCATATCATTAAGGGGACATGCTTATAATAAAATCATATCATTGAGGGGACATAATTATAATGTAACAAGAACTAGTACCTTTCTCAGAGCAGGTGCCATTTTATTTGTAAGAGTACCAGCTACAATGATACAGTCTGCCTGTCTTGGACTAGCTCGAAAAACAAGACCAAAACGGTCCATATCATATCTAGGTGCAGCAAAATGCATCATCTCAATAGCGCAGCATGCTAAACCAAAGGTTAATGGCCAAATAGAGCTCTGAAAAAAAAAACATCTGTTTAAATTCAAGTCCTTCATTTCTGGCAATTTTTATGTGGCAAATTTGAAATATAGACCAATCACCTCCTTACCTATAAGACCACAAATCAACCATTATTTAATCTACAATTTTTAAGGTCCAGTTACTGTAAAGTTGATGCAATTTTTAAACAATTTCTAAGTCTCCCTCCTTTGTTTCACACAGAAGTGTCCCAAAGCCAGGGCTTCTGTAAAATGATCAGAGAATTTTTAAATATTTTAAAGAATCCCTCTTTAGTCTCCTTGTTTATGCCCCAAAAGATAAGATTCATGCCAATTAAATGCTACTTAGCATATGAATGGATGGAGAGTGAGTGGAGTGGAGTAATGGTGTTTTATGCCCCAGTCAAGAATCTTTCACTTATTTCGAGGCGGTCAGTTCTGGGATGGTGGAGGAAACCAGAGTGCCCAGAGAAAACCATTGACCTTCGGCAAGCAAACTGACAAACTTTCTCACACTAGGATCTGTCCCAAGTGGGATTCGAACCCAGGCGGTGAGAGGCAATGTGATCCATAAGCGTGCCCTTTCGACCACTCGGCCACCAAGGCCCCAATGGATGGATAGATTGTTTAATGGTAATATTTACACCCCAGTCAAGAATCTTTAATCAAAGAAGTCAGTTTAACGATGGTGGAAGAAACAAGGCACCGAGAGAAATCCACAGACTTTGGAAATCCAACTGACAAACTTTCTCACACTAAGATCTGCCCCAGTGCCACTGTAGCATTTGAGCCTAAGCAGTTTTAACCACATTTAAATTGAAGAACTTAAAAAAATATTAGATTTACCCTTCTTATCCAGTTTGCACAATCATCAATCCGAGCTACAACAAACTCCACATTACTGCTTGTTCTAAATGGTGAATAGGGTTGCCACTTTTCTGGATCTTTCTTTTCTAATGATGAATCTTTACTGTATTCTCTGTATGGCACAATACTAAAATATTATGATACAAATATTATGATTAACATTAATTTCAGATTCAATTTTTTAGCAAACAATTTCTGATTAAACTAAGGGGACAGAATATGATATTTTGTTTCATAGAAATTAATATATGGGGCTAACAGATTAACCAAGGTGTGACAGATAATTAAACAGGAAGCCCATGGGCTTTAAGGCTCACCTGAGGATATGTCCTCAAGTTCAGAACTGCCACAATACTCAATCAGAAATATCTAGTCACAGTTTATTCATAAGTAGCTAATATGCATGTAATAACTATCGTACAGTGAATAATTTCCAAATCATTAACCATTTCAATATGGTTATGCAGCTATGTCCTTGACCTTTGAACCTATGATCTTCAACTATACTGGGTATATCAAATTGTTTGTCATATCAATATCTTTCAGCTCAAGTGAGCTAAAAAAATTGAAACAATAAATAATCAGGTATCAACCCATGACATTTGTATTGATTCACCCCTTTGTGTGTTGTCTATTAATTTGTAATCTACATGCCTCTAACAATTTCAGAAAAAAAATTACACGTATTTTAGTTAAATATTTAAGTAAAAGATGTATCACTCCTAGGAAAATGACAATATATGAACTCAATTCTAACTTGCACAAGACATAACACTTAATTAGTTATGTTGTAAAATTCTAAAGAAGTCATAGGAGTAAACAGTTTGTAGTTCCAAAATACAACTGAATGTGTTGGAACTGGCAGAGCACTAACACAAAATGTCATGGACGGAATTAAATGTCTCTTGTGAGGTAAACCCTCCTGTGAATTGCATTGAGCCTGTGGCCAGCTGGTCGAAAATGCATGCTTATGATTCACATGGCCTCTTAACACCTTGAATTAAATCTGACTCAGCCATATCCTAGTGAGAGAAAGTTTTTTTTAACCAAAGGCCTTTTTTCCAGATACTCCGGTTTTCTTCACGATCCAAGAACTTACTACCTCTATATATGTGAGAGAATCTTTACAGCGGCATAAAAAAACACTAGTCTATTATTCTACTCAACTCTACTCCTGTGTTGATAATAAAAATACAACAATCAAACCTTGTTTGGGATTTCTCTTCATCAGTGTTGGATCTTTGAGACCTCAGCTGTCTGCATTGTGTTGGGTTTATTTTTGGCAGATTTCTTACTAATAACCCAAGTGTAGTGAATGTTGAACTACCTGATGAAAACTTTGTAACTATAATGAAAACAAAATAAAAAAAAAAAACATGTTTATCTCTATGATTTAATGAACAAATAAAGTTATTAATTCAGATTGGATTGGATCAGGAACATTTTTTCAGAATTCAATCATTAAGTTTACTTTTATAAATAAATCGTCTTAAAAAAAAAAAAAAAATTCAATACAGACAAAACTCTTCACTAATAATCATACTCAAAAGAATGGTTGTGTTAGAAACTCATCTGTATTTCATAAAGGCCAGCGGAACCCAAGAACCCAAATACATATTAAATATATATATGGCATTAATTCTTTAATATTTTAATATGATTATAATGCTCCAATTTATAGGACCTTGAAAAGTTTTACCCAAAAATGCAATCATAAAATGAAGACTAATGACAGCATGATTTTTTATAGTGCAATGTATTTCGAACACACAGTTTTCCGAATCAAGCTTACATTTTAACTAAATGATTTTTTATTTTAAGTTTTTTTTAAAGAATCAGTGAAGCGTTACCAATATACGGCAATAAAATGAGTATTCTATATCGTCTTTGGTTTTAGTCCTAAAAATATTATAATTTCAAGAAATTTTGTCCGAAATGAATTTTCTTATAATTTTGAACACAAACTTTTCAGGATGGACATTAGATATTAGCAAGTTAAGAAAAAAAACTCGAAAACATTTTTAAATCAAAGAACAGCCATGTAAATGTAGTATTTTCCTCATTTAAAGTAAAAAATTACTTCTCACTTAAAGACAGCAAAAATATTCACCTGAAGACATCTATGATATATACATTTAAATGTTTGGAAGATCCAAGTGTTACCTATGAAGGTAAGACAAAAGGATGCCTTGAGATGCATAAATGAACACTTCAAAACAAGAAGTGCTACATTTAATCACATGAAAAATGGTAAAAGATGTTAAAGAATCTAGTATCACCAATTCAATCAAAACCCTTAACAAAGGAAACACAGACTTTGATTCTGTGATCCTGGAGGTTTTACATAAAAAAAGATAAAAAGTCCACTTTAAACAAACAATTAGCCTGGGGTGAGACAACATTCTTATTGAATGAATGTTGAACACTCACCTCAGGATATATCCAAAATTGCAAAGTACGATGGACAATAACTGTAATTACAGAAACTTTCCAAGTTTTTCTCCGTTTAGAACTGCCACAATGTGTATTCATTAATATCTGGTCACAGTTCAATTATAAATTGTTAAAAATGCATGAAGTAACTAAAGAACAATGGATAATTTCCAGGTGATTAACCATTTCAGTATACCTCTGCAGTTATGACCTTGACCTTTAAAGCCATAACTAAAAGCCATATATCAAAATAATTGTTTTCATTACCTGTAATATGCAGATATACATGTCCATGCAAAAATTGTCATAGTTTTTCAGTTAATACACAATTTTAGTATTCTTCAGCAGTTATGACCTTGACCTTTGAACCTATGACCTTAAATCATATTTGATACCTACAATATTCTAATAAACATGCATATAGAGAAAATTTATAGTTTTCGAGATAATTAACAATTTCACTCTTCTTATGCAGCTATGACCTTGACCTTTGAACTTATGACCTTGAACCATACATCAAAATGATTGTCACATTAATACCTACATTATAAATATAATGCCTAAACAATTAATTTAATAGTTTTCAAGATATGTTCTGTAGTATAAACCTTGTGTAAATGTTCTGTGTTTTACTTCAACCCTAGTACATGATACCAGCACTTACCCAGTAGTGCTGACATGTTTTGTAGTATAAACCTTGTGGTAATGTTCTCTGTTTTACTTCATCCCTAGTACATGATACCAGTACTTACCCAGTAGTGCTGACATGTTCTGTAGTATAAACCTTGTGGTAATGTTCTCTGTTTTACTTCATCCCTAGTACATGATACCAGTACTTAACCAGTAGTGCTGACATGTTCTGTAGTATAAACCTTGTGTTATTGTTCTGTGTTTTACTTCAACCTTAGTACATGATACCAGTACTTACCCAGTAGTGCTGACATGTTTTGTAGTATAAACCTTGTGGTAATGTTCTCTGTTTTACTTCATCCCTAGTACATGATACCAGTACTTACCCAGTAGTGCTGACATGTTCTGTAGTATAAACCTTGTGGTATCGTTCTCTGCTTTACTTCATCACTATTACATGATACCAGTACTTAACCAGTAGTGCTGACATGTTCTGTTGTATAAACCTTGTGGTATTGTTCTGTGGTTTACTTCAACCTAGTACATGATACCAGTACTTAACCAGTAGTGCTGACATGTTCTGTAGTATAAACCTTGTGTTATTGTTCTGTGTTTTACTTCAACCTTTGTACATGATACCAGTACTTACCCAGTAGTGCTGACATGTTTTGTAGTATAAACCTTGTGGTAATGTTCTCTGTTTTACTTCATCCCTAGTACATGATACCAGTACTTACCCAGTAGTGCTGACATGTTCTGTAGTATAAACCTTGTGGTATCGTTCTCTGCTTTACTTCATCACTATTACATGATACCAGTACTTAACCAGTAGTGCTGACATGTTCTGTTGTATAAACCTTGTGGTATTGTTCTGTGGTTTACTTCAACCTAGTACATGATACCAGTACTTACCCAGTAGTGCTGACATGTTCTGTAGTATAAACCTTGTGGTATTGTTCTGTGATTTACTTTAACCCTGGTTAATTGAAATATAAATTGGATGTTAGAATACAAACTTCATTTATAAATTTGATTAAATAATGTTTAGTGAAAGTTATATTTAGTATTGAGGTATAAAAATTATCTTTGTCTTATCTATAATTTAAGCTTACTGAAGTAAGCATATCATATAAGCAATAAGTGCCATATATAGAATGCAAAGCACTAACCAACAGCCTATTATAAAACAAGACACATGGGCCTTATCACTCACCTGTGAAATTATCTTATAATCATATATATTACAGCAGTTAAAAGACAATTTTTAAATAAAAAAGCACCTTATAAGTTCCCCATTTAAAGCCTCAATATCCTTAAATTTCTTTACTGATCTTAAATGATTTTTAATTAGTTGATGAGGGCACAGTTTCCTCCATTTGGAGCCCTTTGCAGAGATATCTACTTGTATTCAGAATATCTCAAGTCCAGTTTGTGTATTTATTTGTAGTTATTTTGAACTAATTCATGGTGGCTGTCTTCAGTTCAAATTAGTAACTAAAAGTCATACAGATGATTTTTTAATAAGATCAGTAGAAATCATCTCTTTACCCCTTTTTACCTTGAACCAAGGGGCATATAACCCCTTCATTTTTACAATCTAAAAATCCTTGTTCAGACAAGACTCTTAACAACTATCATCAAATTTGGCTCCAAAGTTTAAAAGGAGCTGATTTAAATGTTTAATTTTGACAGACATATGACGTATGAGAGACGGCAGACGACAGCAATAGCTAATATACATGTAAACCTTTAGCTCAGATGAGCTATAAAAATGTTCACCATGCACATGCAGAAAAAGAAGATTAAAAATGAACACTAGGCTACAAATTTTAACAACATGTAAATTTACATATGATGTAACCATGGTAATCAAGGCATAAATAATTACTATAAAAACCGATTCAGTTTACAAATATTGGAATTTTAGGGATTTTGAACCAAAATTATTTTTATAATGAAGTTGAAGAAGATAAACATTTTCTGAAATTCAAATTTGTAAACAATCATACTGTAATCAATCCTAAAATATAAGTCAAAGCTTACTATAATTATAAGTAAGAGATGTTTTTCTTCTCCAAATGGGGGTTTCGATTTACATTTCTAAAAATTTGACAGTTCTGAAGCATTTTAAAGATATAATGACCAAAAACACTCATTTTTTTTTACAATTAGATCATTACTTTTGAAATAATGTGTTGTTCAATACCAAAGATAGAGTTGTCTTTACCAAGTTAGCAATATCAGTTAAATATCTGTTAATTTAGGACCAATTATCTACAAATATTCAATTGAGTGTGGTAGTGTTTCTTTCATCAAAAGAAAAATAAGCAATCAAGTTCGATCAACTAAAATAGATAAGTTTTAAATAATCTTATACATACATAATTATAGGTTGCAATTCATATAGTTGATACAATCTGGGTAACTCGAACTTTACCATTAAAAATTTTCAAATTAAAAAAAAAAAGAAAAAAAAAAAAAAAGAAATCTTCCGTATACTTTACCACATCTTTTTCTCTTGTCAGAAATTGTCTCTTGAACAGGTAAGAACATGGAAGTACGATATCAGTGCAGAATACATTCATGAAGCAATATATCATGCTACCACTTCTACAATCTCTTCAGACAGCAATGCTTTCAAACAAGCTTTTCCTCTATAAATAATTGGGTTTTTCTGCATACTAAATCAAATTATACAAAAACTAAAAACAATTGTTAATGAAAATTTTTAAAAATTCCCAAATAACTTAGTCAAAGTACTGCAGCTAAGAAATAAAATAAATACATGTTGCCATAATACATTGTACTTTGAAGCAGGAAACAATAATATAGTGAATAAATAAATAAATAAATAAATAAATAAATAAATAATTAATTAAATAAATAGATAAATGAATTAATTTTAAAAAATTAAGTAAAATCATGCAAATACATGTATATAAATACTTTTTAGTCAATCAGATTTCGACCATGATGTAATTTCCTTATCTACTTCTCTAACTACACTGAAGTCTGCACATTGGCCTGGTGCCATATGTAAACGTTTAACTCACGCAAATTATGTGTAAGTGGTCACTACTAGGGTTAAACACAAATTCAATAGATTTCTACTATTCATCATTGTGTCAAGTGGTTTTTAGAAAAATGATCATTTTGGGGCTTGATACCCTGGCCTGGTCAGACTGAAAATTGCAACCCATGAGATATGAAAACCACAGGAAGTATTTCAACATAAGTGAAAAAATCTTACCAGGAAAACACTATTTTCTCACCATAATGATAGTTTTGTTAGAATTTAACTTATCAAAGAATAAGAATTTATGTGGAAAGAGTAAGAATATCCATATTGATGTAATAAGCATGCAGAATTCTGCTTTTAATGTTTTAAAAAAAATTGTACCAGTGGTTAAATAATGCAGAACAAAAGCTAAAAGCTGGAAAAAAATATAATTATCATTTTAATGGCTTTTTCTAAATAGGATAAAAGCATGAGCAAAAGCTAATGCATAACTGTAAAATCACAAATGTTTGTGAAGGATTAAATTTTGCTAATTTGTTGGGTTAATGAAATCAATAAAATTAAATGTCAATGAAAATTTTTAATTACTAAGGTTTCCAATGGGATTTATTTTCAAGAAAAAAAAATTAATTCCATGGAATTTTATCCCAACAAAATTATTTTAAATTGCAAAATAATGAAGTTTTAAACCAAAGAATATTGTTGATTCTACAGTATAAACTTATACTATGTTATAGTATTATCAGTTATCTGTCAGGTTACCTATACATATATTTCAAGCAGTTAAAATTATGTTTTATATTCATTCAATATAGCATGGTGACAACTGTGTACAAAGAATTTTCCTATTTTTTAACATGTCGATAAAGTTATCAATTTTAACAATTTCTTGAAGGACCTGTTGCAATAACATTGCTTTGATAATATTATCGTCAAGGAAAGTTAATTTAAAATGAAGAAGGAAAACATTAAAAAATCAGACCACAACTGTCAGGCATATCTAAAGTGTGTAAGGCAGGGGTTCAAAACTCCCTGGGTCAAAGTCTGTGACCCTTGGATATTAAACTGTAAAAGTCTGATGGACTTGCCATTTTTAACATGTTAGGGTCAAGGGGTTTTATTTTTTTTAAATATCGAAACAAGCACCTGTGGTTCAGCCTAGGAATGGTCAACTATGAGCAATTATTTCTGACAAAAAATATATATCTTTCTATACCTTCTAAAATCATTATATACTGGTGTACTAGGGTATGTGACAAAAACTGAGTACTGATGGAGAATTTCATGCAAAACAACAAATAATATTAAATATATTTCTGTGGAACAAAAAAATAAATAAATAAACAACTAAGAATCAGCGCATAAGTGACAAGAAAATAAAGAAGGTTGTTTTAAATGAAACTAATTATCCATTACCAGCCTAGTGTTGAAATCACTTAAACATCAGTAAAGTTAAACATACACTGTGACAATGTCAGCTGGAGATAAAGGTCAAACCATTTCCTTGTTCAAACGTACCGTAAAGTAAATATACCCAATGATATTTAACCAATCTTTTTTCGTCATTACAGAATTTAAATAAGACCTACTAGGCCTAGTCGGGGACGACATCTTAAGGGATATTGTTGGGGAGAAGGGAATTTCTAGAAAGAGAGTTAACAATAAATGAGATTACTCGCACTTTCATGATTTCTTGTAAAATTATGGAATTTTTCACTGGCTCTTTGAAGGCACATATCTATAAAGCAAATCCCGTTTTTTAAACTGAGACTCATGATTTTCAGAACTATGTCAGAACCAGAGTGACTCTGACAGTAGATCAATATTCTTACGAATAGAATCATATGTATACAAAGACGATATCGGGTGTCTTTGGGCGAGACTATTTTTTCAACAATAGAGTCGAGTAAACATTGCTCTCATGCAAAATCGCCATAATACTGGGAACAACCTGCATAACACATAGCGGTTGTTTACCTACAGTTAGTTTGCATGCAGCCATCTTTGTTCTTCTCACTCCTGCTGAATAGGTAGTGTGAAATTTCGACCCGCGAACAACGTTCGGTGTTCGTGTTCTCAGCGTTTGGGCGACAGTTCTCGTGCCGAGAACTGCTCGCCCAAAGACACCATATATGTCTTGTTTTCATTCAAATATTATAAAATGATAACTTGATAAATATTATCTGTGTATTAATTATAATGTTTTTAAAGTATCTAAGCTATATGTTAATTCTAGTTAAAACAACATTATCAAATTGTTGACCGTGAACACATTATTGAAGTCTTGCCCGAAAGTCACCCACCATTTTTGTTAACAAATTGCATCATCTCGCGGCAAGGGTTACATATACACCCAAACTTTTCATTCATTAAGGTAATATTATGTTCCTGAATGCAATTATCGCAGAAGTCATGTATAGTGATTAAACTCGTCATGCATTTGTAAACCATGTATATCCATTTTAATAACTGGAGATCAAAGATATTTGGACCTTCCCGAACTATCTACTTTGTGGCGGAGTGGGAATGTCGATCGTTGATTGGCCAACCGTGAGTGGTTATCGCTCAAAGGAAACCTATCACCATGCGTGAATTTTGACAGAATCTTTGTAAAACACAAAAAGGGTCAACTTTGAGCAATTTTTTATTGTTACATTAAATTTAGAAAAGATATAAAAATACCGCTTTCAAGATCATTTTGAACACGAGCTGTCACAAGTTACATATGAAAAAAACTATTTTTGGCGTGTTAAAACAAAAATTTCAGTTTATGATCCAAGCTTATCCTAAACTGAGACATAGTTTACTTTGGTTACTTAAGTATAGAAATTCTTAGAAAATCGTTCGTCCAGTTTTTTTCGCCCCAAGATGCGACTATATGTTGCTCGAAGTAAATTAGTGGTGTTAACCATTCAGAGTCATTTCTCGGCCTGAAAATGTTCCGACTTTCTCGAAATTCCATTTTCTATTTTCAGTTTGATATACTTTTGACTATTTTCAGGTATTATTATTACTTTTGGGTATACATTATAGGGGTCTATCGGATAAGTCTATGGACACGATTATTTATATAGGTATGCTTTTCTCAGTTCCTGGCATCAGGCCTTTTCAGGAAAAAGAATTGACAGCCTCCTTAGTTAAGGTGAAAACAAGCCGCTATATAGCAAAGAAAATGATACCAGTGTTCTATCAATTATAGAGAAAATGTTTTCTTTTTCAGCAATTTTAATGAAAATTAAAGTCTAAATGAATTTATTCATACCTGTAGATGAAAGGAACAAACACTAATAATAGTGATATATTATATATTAAAAAAAAAAAAAAAGAAAGAAAAAAAAAAAAGCCATTGTTCGTCAGCATTCAAACTGATTGTCCTAAAACTAACGTGAATACTTTTACTGTACTTTCGTATAAATGCAACGAGACTCGAACATGAGGTGAATGAAAATGAGACAATTCTCTGTGATAAAAGACCGAAAATAATGAGTAAGTAAATGAAAAAAATTAGATTTAGATCTTTTTTATTTCAATAAATTTGGTCAAAACTAAAATTTTAAACTTTCAGTCAGTCGGTTTATTATCTTATACATTCGAATTCAAATCAATCACATCTGAAATATATTTCTCGTTTACCTTTTCTTTTTCGAACACATTTTCCCAATTTAACTTAATTACTGGCTACAATCAATTTTGTTGATACGGCTAAATTCGCGTGTTCCATATCACCAATAGCATGTGCCCGGTCGGAATTCTTGTTTTGATCAGTTATTGCACTGATCCTATTGCCATATTACCTGTGTCTTCACCTCGAATCCAAGAATCCTTATATTTGCAATTTTCTGAATTTCGAAATATTGATTAACTTTTATTTTACAAATTGAATCTAAAAATAGAAGAAAACCAGATTTTAACACACGCGAATTGAACACAGTCATGCGTATCGGGTAAAAAAAAGTTTTGGTCAACTTCTAATCGAATGTTTATATATATCTTGCCATGTAGTTTATCAGTTAGTTAAAATGTAAGCTTGTAATACTGTGTATTCGAAATATATTGCAATATGAAAAATAATGCTGTCGTTTGCTTTTATTTTGTTGTTATCTATAAAAGCCTCTACAATACCAAGAATATATTTAAAAGTTCATCGTTCTGGACAGTCATACAGCTTCAGGAAATTGTTTTTACTTGTGTCATATACCACTTTTTGAATATAATCATAGAAATACATTCGAAAAGTGGTATATGACAATATTGTCATATACCACTTTTTGAATGTATTTTTATTATTATATTTAAAAAGTGGTATATGCCACTTGCATAAACACTTTATACGAGTTTTATAATTATATCGCAAGAACACACAAGTGAAAATAACTTGAACAAACAGGTACAGTAAAACCATCTAAAGTCCACTTATAATTAATGTTAAGTATGATTTTTGTGACGAGCATAAACAAGAATACTTGATTTATTTACCTTCTACTGTTATCACTATTTACGCGCATAATTTGTGACATATCAAGCATTGACTGTAACCCTGCTGGTGTTGTATTAATACACGGAACATCATCAGCAAGACATAGGGTGAAACTAATAATGCGACTTCCTGCATTATGACATTGTTCAAGGTGTGCTAACAATTTATTTACAAATACTAAGTACACTGAGAATCTAGACAGTATACCACGCTGTCGTACTCCCTGTAAAACTTTGAGCCAGTTAGATTGCTGACCATTTACCGCGACAGCACTTTTTGTGTTAATGTGTAGTTCATCAGTTAAACATCAAAGTTTACCTTTAATGCTAAGACGTGATAGTTCATAAGGCCTTGGCGCCACACTGTATCCAAAAAAGCAACATAGACGTTACTACCTAGTTTTAAATTACTATATATTCATATATTACTGCTTCTTGGACATTAAATGTGGTAGATAAACGACTCCAACTCTCTTGGAATCCGTGTTGCTGATGATTAGGAAATTCTTGTGTAAGTTTCAAAGTTTTTATTCTGGGCAGTAACACTTTTTCAAAAAGTTTTTCAAATGTTGGTACCAAAGAGACGGGTCTATAACTATCCGGCGACGTCTTCTGTTTAAACCAAAAGGTGGGGAATAATTTTGTTTTCGTTCTGTTTCTTTTGGTATCAACAATCTGCTATCTTTGTAGATGCCCATAACCCAATCAAATGATCAGATATTGTTCTAACTCGACGGTCGGTGGGTGTAAATTGCGTAATTTAACTCCAAACATCCTTTTCTCCAATACCTCTTACAGAATCTTCTTTCTTCTTCAGTTTCAGTTATCGGAGCGCCCGATAAATATGGGTAATCTGAATTATTGTATAAAGTTACTATATATTAAATGGTTTAAAATATATCAATTTTTATCAGCACTATCAAACAAGTTAAACACATCATTCAATCTAGTTCAAAAATTTATGGTAGGTTGCTGCACCATTAAAGTTTTTACATCCATGGGTATTCAATGGTGAGGGGCAGGAGGGTGGAGTCTTAAAAACAAAAATCACCCATTTTTCCTTAAACACTTTGCTGTGTACTATAAAACCATATATATATTTGTAAGGCGCTTCAGTTCATATAAAACAATTTTCCCTGGGTTACCACTAAGGAATGGTGCTTGGTAGGGTTGTGTCATAACTTTTAAACTGTCAAGATCCCAACCCCTAAACTATATATTTTCTGGTTCCTAATGATAAAATGTAAAGAATGATTCTAATAAAAGACACCTAAGGTCCTTTCCCACCGTGGAGTAGGGCTGAGTGTTGCTAAGTAAATTTTAAACGATTGAGATCCCCGCCCCTAATATATGTATTGTCTGGTTCCTTATGAAAAGTTGAATAGAGTGATATTGATAAAGGGCACCTAAGGTCATTTACAACTGTGGGCACGTGGTACTGGGCGGTACATGTATAGCTTTTAAATACTTACAATCCCTACACGTATCTGTGTTTTTTCTTGTTCATTGTGGTCTTTTGAAAAGAGTGATAAAAACATCCAGGAAATCATTTTCAAGAGAGGATGGAGGGATAGGAAGCCAGAATTCTTAACACCAACCCTCAGTCAAGAAACATAATGGCATACTTGATTTCATTTCTTAAGGCATGTTTACAGGATTAAATTCCTATTCAAATTGACAAAAAATTCAATAGCATTATTACACTTTTTTAAAGGAAAATTGCTTTAATCTCTTTGTCAATTATCCATTAATATGTAGGTTATGGCTACTTCACACTGACAGATGACATGTGTCAATCAAATCTGTTGGTTAAACACCTCACAGTTCATGAAAATAGATTTTCAACCAATCAAAGTTTAATACTTGTCAAATCAAAATAAATCACCTAATTGTAATTGCCAAATTTATGGATAGGGCCTATGTCAGAAGACAGAACGCATGATTTGGATCTATTGGACTTTTCGAATTATAAATTTATGCATGCAGATTCGGACTTCCGTGATAAACTGGTTTCTTTGAACAAAAAACGTTGTTGCAACGGTGGGGTATGAGGGAATGAAAGTGAATATTTGAAACAAACACGACTCGAATTATAATTGTACAATTCGATGTAAACTTTAAATTTTCTTGTCTTCCGCCCTCTCTCTTAATCAGCTTTCGATTACTAGTAATGGATACTATCGATCCATTACGAGATCAGTCCATCAGCAGGTGTATATTTTAGACAATATATAGATTATGGATGGTGGGGAATCATACGTAACTGGTATTCCACTTACAATCTCTAGTTATAATTATTATTTTATTATTATGTTTAGTATGTCGTTTTACTAAAGTTGATAATTTGTTATGTTACCATCTCTATCTCTCAATTGTTCAAATATCTCTCTCAATTGTTAATATATATATACTAGCGGAAAAAAGTAACTGTGCATCAATAAAATTTATAATTTCGTTATTATTACTGAATGTATAAATACAAAAGGTAAGTGTATATACCTCTATCATATCGCTCGGTTATTGCATCAATTGCCCGTGATTTTTATGCTTCATGCGCACGGGTCGGTTTTCACGCAATTGTCACCCAGCATTTCAGTGTGACAATATTTTAGGAATAATTTACTGTTGTTTGTTTGTTTGGACACCAGAAAACCAGAAAAGCAAGTTTATTCGGTTGAAAGCTTCCATAGTGTAATGCCTAGGCTAAATGAAAATGATCGCCTCCGCGCAATTGATATACTTGAGGCTGGTATGACCCAAAGCTTTGTCACTAGACATTTTGGTGTCCACACAAACACTGTTTATGCTTTATTGAGACGATACCAACAGTTTGGCACCACTAGAGACAGCCCTCGTTTAGGACGTCCACGCGTAACGACACGTCAGCAAGACAACCATATCCGGCTTGTGCACCTCCGGAACCGTTTCCAAACTGCCAGTACTACTGCCCGGAGCATTCCTGGACTATGCCCAATCAGCCCCAGAACAGTACGGAATCGTTTACGGGAAAGACATATTCGCCCACGACGTCTGGCAATCCGTCAAATTCTACAACGACGTCATCGCACAGCTCGTCTTGCAGGGTGCAGAACACATTTACGCTTCAATCGACGAGACTGAGCATAAATTATGTTCACCGATGAGTCCAGATTTCATTTGGACAGCAGTGACGGACGCTCCAGAGTGTATCGGCGCATTGGAGAACGTTTCCATGACGCGTGTATGGTGGAACGACGTTCGTTCGGTGGGGGCAGTGTAATGGTTTCGGGTGGCATCACAGCGAATGACAGAACTCCTCTGGTAGTCATCGACGGGAATTTGACCGGTGTACGGTTCGGTGATGAAATCCTACAGACCCATGTCATCCCATTCATCAAGGACAGCAACGTAACGTCACTTTTCAGCATGATAATGCAAGACCACACGTCGCACGGGTTGCAATGGATTTTCTGGCACAGCATAACGTCAATGTGTTACCGTGGCCAGCCGTTTCACCCGACCTTTCTCCAATTGAACACGTATGGGATGAAATGGAACGCCGATTACATCATCTGCCCAATCAGCCTGTTACATTGCAAGGGTTGGTCCAAGCGTTAGACCAGATATGGAACAACATCCCTCAAGCATTCTTTAGGCATTTAATCAACTCTGTGAGGCGTCACTGTCAGTCCTGTGTCAATGCTAATGGTGGTCACACACGATACTGATCTTGTGAACTGACTTTTACTATCTGCTATGTTTCTAGTCCCGTGCGTATGAAATAACAGTATCTGTAACCTTTTCAATGACATGAATTTGTAAAGAAATATCTAATAAACAAATACAAAATTATTCATTGCTTTGCATTTTCAAATTATTTTATAATCTCACAATTTAGTCATGCATAGTTACTTTTTTCCGCTAGTATATATACCCACTAAACGGAGACGCATTATGATTCATTACTGGATATTGACAATTATGATTCCCCACCCAAAGGTGGGGAATCATATTGTTTTCGTTCTTTTTTTTTTTCTTCTTCTTCTTCTTCTTATTATTATTATAATTTTTTTTCCTTAAAATTGTCCGGTGCAGAACTCGGAAACGGTATGACGGGTTTCGATGAAATTTGGTTCCAACAATCTGCTATCTTGGTAGATATGGATAAATGATCAATTTTTTTTTCTATCTCGACGGCTCAGCGGTCGGTGCGTGTAAATTGCGTAATTTAATTCCAAACATCTTTCTATCCAATACGTACAAAGATAGATAACTCTTACAGAATCTTCTTCTTTCTTATTCAGTTTCTCAGATATATGAGCGCCCGATAAAAATGGGTAATCTGAATTAATGTATAAAGTTAAGCACTAAACAAAAATGATTGAATGTTAATGAACTACATGTTAATTAAGTGACTAACCTCTTTCTCACATACATAATTTGTTCTTAATAAATTCTTAGTTACTATGTTGTAAATTGTTAAAAATATATCAAATTTTTATCAGCACTGCCAAACAAGTTAAACGCATCATTCAATCTCGTTCTAGGATAGGTTCCTGCACCATTAAAGTTTTACATCCATGGGTATTTATTGGCTGAGGGACAGGAAGATGGGGTCTTAAAAACAAAAATCACCAATTTTTCCTTAAACATTTTGCGATGTGCTATAAAACCATATATCATATGCAACTTTTGAGGTCTTAATCAAGGGACGCAACTCTTGATTCACCTATAGGTTCGCTATATGGAGGCGCCTATATGGGATAATGTCATATTATCTAATCCGTCTTAAGTACTGAACACGCGTACAGTGGCAGGGCATTTGAATTTAAGAAAGTCTAGGCAAATTATTGCACGAAGGGGAATTAACAAAGAGAGAGAGAGAGAGAGAGAGAGAGAGAGAGAGAGAGAGAGAGAGAGAGAGAGAGAGAGAGAGAGAGTAAATTTTAACATTTATTACCTGTGTGAGTGAGAGATAGAGTGGGAGGGACATTTTGTTTTTCATCTGTATTTATGTTTCTATTAATAAGATGTTAAACATGGAGAGAGAGAGAGAGAGAGAGAGAGAGAGAGAGAGAGAGAGAGAGAGAGAGAGAGAGAGATTACATTGTTGTGCGTTTCTTTAATTGTGAATTTTAAACTGAGGGATAAAGAAAGTCACTGTCTGGTGTGTTACTCGGAGAGAGAGAGAGAGAGAGAGAGAGAGAGAGAGAGAGAGAGAGAGAGAGAGAGAGAGAGAGAGAGAGAGTCCACTTTTTGGTGTGCAACAGAATGAGAGAGTATCCACGCGCGCGCGTGTGTGTGTCAGAGAGAGAGAGATTATCCATTTTTATGTGTGAGAGAGAGAGAGAGGGGGAGGCAGAGAGTTTAAAGTACTCTTATAATTTGAGGAAAGTTAAAACTTGTATATACAATAATGAAGCCGTTCCTGTCTTCTCAGGTTGAACAGTATATCCACAAACCGAGATCAATGAAATAAAGTAATTAGTGTTTGTCACCTTCATATTGATTAATGATAATTAGTGATCGCAGGGATATACTTAGAATATACGAAAGGATTAGTAAGGGATTTAATCAGGAATTTTCCACTGGTGAAAAAACACGTGATACCTTAAATGTTACTTCCAATTTCCACCTGAATTGAAAATATACATTTTAATTAATGATAATATGCATGATAATGTCTTTCTTGTATTCATTCATTCATTCATTCATTCATTCATTCATTCATTCATTCATTCATTCATTTATTTATTTATTTATTTATTTATTTCTTGACACTTTCGTACATTTGTGGTGCCCAGTTGCAATAAGTCATCTTAAAAATAACAAAAAAATTTTCAGGTTATCTTGAAGAAAATTTACAGATTATTGTCTGGTGTATATTATTATTATTAATAATATTATTATTATAATTTGAAATTTAGGAATATTGAAATGTGATATTTCTTTATTTTGCAATTTCATTCTTGGACTTATCTAAAGTAGCATGTAACATTTTGTCTACTATTAACGGAAAGTCCCCTCGTGAATTCAGACGTTAGATAATTTTCTCAGTAATTTTTAAGAAGTTTCTCATTGTCATAACTTATGAAAAAAATACTAGTATCTTAAAATGCGGAAAAAAGTAAAGAATATGAAACAATTTAAAAGTGTTACACTTTCTATAAAAGAGTTTGTTGTATTTGTAGATAAAAATAAACACGCTTTATGTGAAAATACTGGTAAAATTAAAATTATGCTAATTTTCAAAGTAATTTTAAAGTAAGTTGCCATAAACGTTAATCTTTGAAAAACATGTCTTAAGAAGCAGAAAAAATGTAGAATATGGAACGATGTGAAGTTTTTACAATTTTTATTTAAAACATGACGTTTTTGTTGATCAAATTTAGCATATGTATGTAAATCATCACCTATCTACTATATAACTATGAGACCATACGAATATATGTGTTATTTAAGGGTATTTTTCAAATTAATTTTGAAGAGATTTGCCATAAAAGTACATATTTGAAAAACATGTCATAAGAAGCAGAAAAAAATGTAGAATACGAAACGATGTGAAATTTTTAAAATTTTAATTTAAAACACGATGTTTTTGTTGATCAAAATAAGCAACATTATGTAAATCATCACCTATCTACTATATAACTCTATATGAGATCATACGAATATATCGTTATTTAAGGGTATTTTTCAAAGTAATTTTGAAGAGATTTGCCACTGTCGTAAAATTATGAAAAAAATATCATGAGTTGCAGAAAAATTCGTAGAATATGAAATGATGTGAAACCGTTTAGGAATATTTATATTAAATTCACAATAAAATAAAAACTATACCAGGTACATGTCTTTCCTATATAAACACTTTTAAGTCACCTATATATACGTATACAGAGCTCTATAGCTGTATACAGGTGACGGATGTAAGGTGACCGTTATAGTTGGATATGAGGGCTTTGTCATAACTCATAAACTAATGAGATCCCCATCCCTAAAGAATATATTTTCTGGTTCTTAATGATAAAATGAAAAGAATGACACTAATCAAAGACACCTAAGTTCCTTTCCCACTGAAGGGTAGGGCTGGGTGGTGCTAAGTTAATTTTAAACTATTGAAATCCCCACCCCTAATTTATGTATTTTCTGGTTCCTTATGAAAAGTTGAATAGAGTGATATTAATAAAGGGCACCTAAGGTCATTTCCCACTGTGGGTGGTGCCATGTACATGTATAGCTTTTAAATAGTTAAAATCCTTTCCACTCATCTGTATATTTTCTTGTTCATTATGGACTTTTGAAAAGAGTGATAAAAACCTCCAGGAAATCATTTTCAAGAGAGGGTAGGGGTGGGAAGCCAGAATTCTTAACACCCACCCTCAGTGAAGAAACACTATCTTATGGCATACTTGATTTCATTTCTTAAGGCAAGTTTACAGGATTAAATTTCTATTCAAAGAATTGTAAACAAATTCAATAGCATTATTACATGTTTTGATATGGATAATTGCTTTAATCTCTTTGTCAATTATCCATTAATACGTAGGTTATGGCTACTTCACAGTCATGACACACGTCAATCAAATTTGTTGGTTAAACACCTCACAGTTCGTGAAATAGATTTGCTATCAATCAAAGTTGAATACCTGTCCAATCAAAATACACCAGCTAATAGAATTGCCAAATTAATGGATAGGACCTATGTCAGAAGACAGAACGCATGATTCTGATCTATTAAACTTGTATAATTTACATACATTTCGAATTATAAATTTATACATGCAGATTCGGACTCCCGTGATCAATTGGTTTCTTTTAACAAAAAACACTGTTGCAACAATGGGGTATGAGGGAATGAAAATACATATATATATATATTAAAATGAATACTACTCGAATTATAATTGTACAATTCGATGTTAACTTTAAATTTACTTGTCTTCCGCCCTTTCTCTTAGTCAGCTTTCGATTACTAGTTATGGATACTATCAATCCATCTCCAGCAGGTGTATATTTTAGACAATATATAGATTATGGATGGTGGGGAATCATACTGGTATCCCAGTTACAATCTCTACTTCACATTATGACTGTTTATAGGGATTGACTGCATAGTTTGTGGAAGAAAATGTATATTTGTTGGCGTAGAAGACATAATATTGTCACCTTTTTTAATATTTCTACAGTTTATAACCACACTACTATTTTGAGAACAACTCACATTATGTGCAGGTACTTTACTACTTTTCCCGCTATTGTCACTCATTGTTCTCTTTTTTCCTTTTTTTTTCTCCAGATTTTCCCATTTTGTCTCAGATTCCATTAGTTCCATATGACTCTTTATCACCTTATGTAAGTCCAGATGTAGAAATAAAATTTTGAATCCTCAGATTTACGTAATTTTCAGCGAACTTTTGTAGACAGAAAATTAAATCGACCGCAAGAAACTCACGCATGCGCAAACTGAAAAAAAAATTGAAAATTATAAAAAGATGATTAAAAAAATTGTCTAAATAGACAAGTACACGAATTATTTGGACTAGGTAGAGTGGTCTTAATTCATATTAGACAGACGTACATAAAATTCAAGGTCCATATATAGTTATTTTAAGTTTGGATATGCTTCAAACTGCATGTTAAAGTTTTCTTTATAAAGAAGTGGATTATAAATGGTGAACGTGACTATTTCTGAGAATATTAAAATTTAGCAAAGCAGGGGTTAAGGTCAGGAATTGTGGTCTTTTTCATTTAAATAACAATGGGAAATGATTTATAAATTGAATTTAGTAGGTATTTGTTATATATTTACAACATTGAGGAGTGCTTTAAGTTCCTGTACATAAAAGATGGATTGATTTAATGGGGTTTTACGTCTTTTATATCGAGACGACAGAAGCAAAAGGTAAAGTGGTAGAAATTTTCACTTTTGCAGTCCCCCCAGGGCATTAAGAAGGGGAAAGGGATCTTTACAGTATATATACTAGCTGGTTGCTCCACTATGTTTTTTCCTATTTCTTTTATATAAATAATTTTTATATTTGTTTCAGGTCAATGTACCTTGAGAATGCTCTCAAAAACAGTAAGAGATGGAAAAGAAAGGCCAATTTTTAATCATGTGTACTTTTTATCTGCATGATTATGTTGAAAATGGCAAATTAAAAAGAACTGATAGAATGGTGTTTACTGAAAGAATGGAAATTTTACCACTTTATTGACAAAATATCAGATATATGATAATTAAAACTTATGTTTAATAACCTTATATCTTGTTTCATTGTTGCCTTTAATTGTTATTTTCATTAGTAAGTGAATGCTTAAGATCTTAAGAATTATTACAGAACTTGAAAAAACTCCATATTTGTCTAAATTTGGTTGTACATTTCACTGTACCTATCCATGAAGTTAACAAGTGCCTAATCTTTAAGCAATTGACTTTGTTTTCAAGATTGTTAACAAAGTTAAATCACATGTCAAAACAAAAAATGTGGTTTTATTTTTGCACAATTCCCAGTTGTATAGTTTAGAAAAAAGTTTTAAAAGTACCGGGGACCTTATTGTTCAACGGAAAAAATGTCAGCTGCCTCATGTAATGTTTAAAACACCATTCTATATACCTTGACCTGCGACCAAATAATACAGTAATGAAACTGGAATCCTAAAATTTATTAATATGTTGTTATATATATACAAAATACCAGTTAAATTTTGATGTGCCAGATGTGCACATTTCGGAAATTTATTCCTCATCGGTGACACTAAGACCGAAAAGTTTGATACGTAAAAAATATAAGCCAAACAGTTGAAATAATGAATCTAAAGTTTCAAAATTATATAAATCCAAATCCTGCTGAGGAATGCTTTGCATAAAAAACAAACCGGTTTAGTTTTAAAATTTTAGTCGACTGAAAATTTTGTTAATTGGTACATTTTCTGACAGCACAAAGTACTGCCTAATGAGGATACCCTCGGGAGTTTTACTCCACCAGCAGCGGTACCTGCTCAGGGGTAGTAAATATATAATACACATACCAGTTAAATTTTGATGTGCCAGATGTGCACATTTCGGAAATTCATTCTTCATCAGTGACACTAAGACCGAAAAGTTTGATACGAAAAAATATAAGCCAATATATGATATTGACGTTTCACGGAGTTACAACAATATCAACATTCATTAAACTGAAATCCAAAATCCATGAATATTGTATTGAATTTCATCCCACAACATTATTAGCTTTTATTACATTAGAATATAAAATTCATAAATATTGTACTGAGTTTTTTACTGGGCTACAACATCTATGCCTCGTGAAAAATTTAATACTGGTTCCATGATAAACCTTTTCTTATGTTGAAATTCACAACAAAACTGTTACTTAATTTAGAACGCTGTCATGTGATTTTTTATCGAAAATAAAGCATCCTCAATAAACACAGCAAAGAGTATGTATTCAAGAGCAATGTGGCCACCTTGTCGTGCATATCCAAGCCTAACTGTTGTTTTATTAACAGTCATTTTTCCATCTAGGCCGATTTCCTACTGAACATGGCGGATTGGAATCCTTAGTAATTTTGTCCTAGTTGGTCCTTGCCATTTTCTTTGCAGAATCTTGTTGTTCTCGAACACGTTTTCTTTCTGTCAACGCTATTTTTTACATTTGTTAAAAATCTCCATGCGTGCCCCATGCTGATAAATAACAATTTATCGAGTTGCCCTAAGATATTAGGATTTCCATTTATTATGGGCAAATAAGAGTTAGTTAAGAAAATTAATAACACAGACCGAAATAACAATCAATTTGATATTGATAAAAATATTTAAGATTTTTTTTATCAATAATGGTTAAACTTAGTACAGCTTTAAACTTAATCAGCATTAATTATCAAATATTCAAATGAGAAATAATACACATATTCAAAAAAACGTTGTCCAAGTCTTATTACTGCATAAAACTTAAATAAAATAAATCAAAACAATTGGAACAAGTGCCCATTCAGTAACTTGATGTCGATTAATCTGATAATTCTAGAAACCCATTTTAATACAGTAGAGTAATGTTGATTAAAGGTCATTTCAAAACTCTCACTTATGAAGTAATGGTGTTTAACCCTCATGTAAAACTTTCACTTATTGTATAAGTATTTATTTTCATTGTTTAATAATATTGACGCTTTTGGCGTTAAATTAATTTCCGCGGATATTA
Organism: Tegillarca granosa; assembly: GCA_029721355.1. Classification (NCBI taxonomy): domain Eukaryota; kingdom Metazoa; phylum Mollusca; class Bivalvia; order Arcoida; family Arcidae; genus Tegillarca; species Tegillarca granosa. Next base: position 462,237 of record JARBDR010000920.1, on the reverse strand, counting down.
ATACATTTCAATATTAATTTTAGCTCAACTGACTAAAGCGGAAACAATGACACCGCCAAAATTAAATGTTTGAGGCCCCTGGAAGCGCCAAATATAATACACGTCAAAAGAAATACTTATACAGAATATTGAAGTAGTCAATTCTGGGATTTATGGGTGAAACTGAAGTATCCCAGAGAAAACAAATAACTTTCAGCAAGCAAACTGACAGACTTTATTACACAATGATTTGCCCGAGAGGTTTTCAAACTTAGGACACGACAGGCAATGTGATCAGTAAGCCTATGCTTTTAAACACTTGGCCACCAAGGTCCACCACATTTTATTGTAGTAATACTTATGCAAGGACCGAGCAAAACATCAGATCTGAAGCTTAATCTGGAAGTAACCAGGATCACGGACAGACGAAGGATACTTCAAGTCAATGAAAAGAAATAATACTTCCAAACTATGTCTAGTTGGATATAGAAATAACAAAAACATTATCCAATAAGAAAGCCGAACATTTTTTTTTTTCAAAACTAAGTTTATTACGAGTTTTTTGACAAAAAAGAAATGCATTTACATGCTATAATATATATATATTGTTTAGAACTTCATGTCTTAAATTATAAACAAGAAAATTATCCTCAGAAATACAGTATAAAACAAAACAAAACAAGTGCAATGTTAAACAGAAAATCACAAACACAAGGAATCCTGAGACTAACGGTGAAGCTACTTAGTATATAGTAAATATTCTATAGTATTGGTTTGATAATTTTATTAGTCTAGGGGAAAACTAGTTTGTGGTTAGAACAAAGACAAATACAGGATCAAAACCTGTGTCGCCCGGGCATTATTATCAAAGGTACGTCTTTGTGATATTAAGAAATAGTATTATATCTTTAGTAGTTTATAATATAAGAAATAAGTAACTGCCATTATTTCGACTGAAAATTGTAGAAATACCTAAACTACATATTTTCTAGCAGCTGTAAAACACAAGTTTCAAATAATGTTGTTTTATAAAATAGTTCCCCAAGCCAGGGCATGAAATTTACTTACATTTACTGACCATGTTTAAATTACAATAGGTCGCCAACACACCATTTAAAGACTATAACTCACCAATTTTAAATATAATTTTGTTTGGAAAAGAAGGTTTTGAATTATAAAACTAAACTGATTGCAATGTTCTTTTAAAGAGTATATTGGAAGTAAGAAAGAGCATAGTAGCCACATAAACGTTGCATGCAACTGTATAGAAATTGCATAATTGGCTTGGATGAGTTTTACAACTGTTATGAAATTAGCAGGAAGGAATGATAGTTTGTGTTATCCCTTGATGAAAAATTTCTATAAACAACCCCATATGAAAAATGTGATTATTTTAATTCTTCCAAATTAAAATATGAAAAGATACAAAGAATATATAACATTGGAATTACAAGAATCAAGCTTTCTGTACGTAACTAGTTTCTCAATTTATGAAATGACAACTGGCACATAAAAAAAGACATGAAATTACTTTGCCATCCAAAGATAGTACATTTATAATCAGTGGTTGCAGTATGCATTATTTACATCTTGTCAAATTTTCCTTAAAACTAATGTTGTTTCATGTTCTTGATTGTGTTGGTTGATGCAAAGTACATGTTTTTCAGCTACAAACTACTATTTCTTAAGTTCCATACATTGGCAAAATGAGTTCAACCACTTTTATACCTTATATGAGTATCATGAAAGCACATACTGCTACATTATCGAATTTTAACAATTGTGCCATATGGATGACAAACTTTTCACCATTCAAATGTTTTTGGTAGAAAATGACAAAGTTCAACAAACAATATTTTTACACAAAAACACATCAAATGTTACAAAAACAGGAGGTGCACATCACTGATGTGTGCAAAACAATTTATGCAAAACGAGAAAAGCTCATAGGAGTTATGGATTACACAAACTATGCACCATTCATGTTTTTCTGTAAAAAATGACGAAGTTCAATATTCAATGATTTTACAAAAAACTCATCAAATATCACCAAAATAAGAGATGCACATAACTGATATGTGCAAAACATCACATCTAGGTAAAATATTTACTTAATTTGGATAAAGTTCATAGGAGTTATGGATAACACAAACTATGCACCATTGAGATGCCATGAAAGGACTGACAGACAAAGTCAAGACCTGTTTTTGCCTCTGGCGACACAGGTAAAAAAGTAGAATAAGCTTTCACAAAATTGAGTCTGTTTTAAGATTGATGAAAACATCAAGAGTTTCATATTTGCAGGTGCATATCTTTAAAAGTTGTAGAAACATTGTGAAGTTTTAAAATTTTTGGTTCAAAGCTATACTTTGATTTCACGTGAAAGAAGTCTTCTCAACCCATTTGACACTTTCAATATATAAACAGGATTCACATTTTGGGCAAACCAGCTTAAAGGCATACTTCAAGCAATTTGTGATACAGTGTTTGACTATTTTATGTTTTCAAAGTGGAATAAAATTCCAGGGGTTAATTCTATTTACATAGCTGTAAATTGAAATTTTACACACTTTACCAATTTTGTTGCTTAGTGTCACCACAAGTAAGCAACATTTTTTAAAGTTTGTTCTTTAATTGTTATAATAAATCATTATTTTCAAATGTCTTTGAGTCATTGAGTGTGTTTTCTGTTAAATACAACTTTTTTCTTTGTTGACTAAAAGATCGTTTAAATCAGCTGTTTTATATTAGAAAATATCTGCACAGATTATTATAATTGTTTTTTCACATTATTTCTTTTGGGTCCAGGTCTGCTGTGAATTTTCTGGTTTAGGATTTCCACCAGGTATTGCAGTAGAACTGGGAGGACGTTGTGGGTTTTCTGGCTTTTGATTTCCACTAGAAGGTGCAGAAAATTGTGATGCAGTAGAACCATGTGGTCTAAGTTGTATTTTAACTGCTTCGTCTGGTTTTGTCTGAAACAATGCAAAACATTTGTAAACTTCAATTCTTCACTGACCATTTGAATATTAAACAGCTATTTTTTTATCCCCAAATCTAAATTAAATATTGTGACTTTTACAAAATCTTATTTCCTTATAAAGAAGTAAAGTGATCACATTTTTGCCTTTATTCAATGTAGAAGTAAATAAAATGTAAACCAAATTAAACTTTGGATAAATTTAAACCCTAGTTAACACAAAACTAGACAGAAAAAATTTCTACCTCAATAGATCCCCCCTGTATATGGGAAAATCTGTTTCATTTTAGAATTTTTAAATAATCCAAAAATCCAGACAGTTTACAAAAAGCCTGATGAAAATGAAATCCAACTTAACGACCTAATGTTTAACCTGTCTACAAATCCAAAACTCAAATGTTTATATGACTACAATTCAAAACCTCAAAGTAAACACCATTTGATTATAGATCAAAACCTCAAAGGAAACTTATCACTTGTCTATAGATCAAATTCTCAAAGTAAATTTATCACCTGTCTATAGATCAAATTCTCAAAGTAAATTTATCACCTGTCTATAGATCAAAACCTCAAAGTAAACTTATTATATGACTTTAGATCAAAACCTCAAAGTAAACTTATTATATGACTTTAGATCAAAACCTCAAAGTAAACTTATCACCTGTCTTTAGATCAAAACCTCAAAGTAAACTATCATAATATGACTTTAGATCAAAATCTCAAAGTAAACTTATCACCTGTCTATAGATCAAATTCTCAAAGTAAACTTATTACCTGTCTATAGATCAAAACCTCAAAGTAAACTTATTATCTGTCTATAGATCAAAACCTCAAAGTAAACTATCATAATATGACTTTAGATCAAAATCTCAAAGTAAACTTATCACCTGTCTATAGATCAAAACTTCAAAGTAAACTTATCACCTGTCTATAGATCAAAACCTCAAAGTAAACTTATTACCTGTCTATAGATCAAAACCTCAAAGTAAACTATCATAATATGACTTTAGATCAAATTCTCAAAGTAAACTTATCACCTGTCTATAGATCAAATTCTCAAAGTAAACTTATTACCTGTCTATAGATCAAAACCTCAAAGTAAACTTATTATCAACTTATTATCTGACTTAAGATCAAAACCTCAAAGTAAACTTATTATCAACTTATTATCTGACTTTAGATCAAAACCTTAAAGTAAACTTATTACCTGTCTATAAATCAAAACCTCAAAGTAAACTTATCACCTGTCTATAGATCAAATTCTCTAAGTAAACTTATTACCTGTCTATAGATCAAAACCTCAAAGTAAACTTATTATATGACTTTAGATCAAAACCTCAAAGTAAACTTATTATATGACTTTAGATCAAAACCTCAAAGTAAACTTATCACCTGTCTTTAGATCAAAACCTCAAAGTAAACTATCATAATATGACTTTAGATCAAAATCTCAAAGTAAACTTTTTACCTCGCTATAGATCAAAACTTCAAAGTAAACTTATCACCTGTCTATAGATCAAAACTTCAAAGTAAACTTATCATATGACTTAAAGTAAACTTATCATACTATAGATCAAAACCTCAAAATAAACCAATCACCTGTCTATAGATCAAAACCTGAATAAACTGTAGACTTGTCTCCATTAAATCTCAAAGTGAACCAAGTACCTCACAAAAATTTTACATTTCAGGGGCAACAATTATTCATAAATCATCTTATACAGTGAAACTTGGGAAAACCGGACGGGGTCGGGACCACAGAATAAATCCAGTTTTTACAGGTGTCCCGTTTATTCGGGTTTTGATCATGAGTTAATTGCCCTCGACTACTGACCATAAACTGTAAAAGTTCCTATATCCTTTTCCACGACCTGCATTAATATTTGAGAAAATTTACAGAAAATTCTTCAAAGAAAATATGAATCATACATTGTATTTAATCCAACAAAGAAAATATATATATATATATGTTAGGAATTTTAACGGGTTTATATTTTCAACTATGAAGTGTGTACCGAGGCATTATGGTAAAACACATCACGCATATGCAGACATATTTAATAGTTTACTTGCTTGGATTTTTTCTTTTCTCTTGTGTATACAATTTAAATGATTATAAACAAAGCATTTGCTGTAATATTTTCCTTTACAAAGTCTGGGTACGAATCTCCCTCCCAATTTGTCTGAAAAAAGCCAGGTTCTTCACATAAAATGTTGTTCGAATAATTTTTTTTATTTAGTTTTCTTTGATTAGTAAAGATACTGATGCTGCTGTGGTGAAACAAATGAGAGAGAGAGAGAGAGAGGGAGAGAGAGAGAGGCTGTTTAATGTATTTTCGTTTCATAAAAATGTTAAAATAACATGACCTGAATGATTTCGTAACAATTTAAAAACAATGTTGCTATCAACATAAGACCTGCTTACGTCCCTTTGATAACTTAAATTTTTTAATTCGAACACAAGCCTGGCCCAGTTTAAACAGATTTTTCAAGAACAGGTGAATGATGCATAATTCATGTTTACTCATACGTGAAATTCATGTCTAATTAACACGATGGATCACCGATGAGTACTGATTGATCTGGGCTGATGTTTAAACAAAAGGACAATGACTAATAAGGGGTATGTTTGATTACAGACATGAAATTATTATGGCTTCTACAGATATATTTGTGTTTTCATTTTATGTTTTATTTTTTCCCTAAGAAAAAGATATCAGATTTTCCTTCCATTTCGATCGGAAGATGTCCGATTTTCCAAGGTTGTTTCATGCTGAATAAAATATTTTGAACAGAAAATTTTGTTCCGTTTCCAGAGTTCACAGGTTCTGGTTTATTAAGGGTTTCTTCATTAATAATGAAGAGGGTGAAATTCGGGACCGGAAGATATGTCCGGTTTTGACAGGATTCAGGTTTTTACAGGGTCCAGTATTCAAAAGTTACACTGTAGTTAGTTTTTTCTACTTTGTTGGAACTTTTCATGATAAACATTTTTGCTTTTCAATGTGTTTATCTATCTCTAAATTGTTCAAAACAGCTAAATTTGCTAAAAATTAAAATTTCATGGGCAATAACTCATCTGGATTATCATATTTTTACAAAACTTGCTGCTCTGTTAGATCTTGTTATGACAAACATTATTTCAAATTTTTGTTATGATCTATCTCTGAAGTTTTCAAGAAAATTGTCATACAAGAGGCCCATGGGCCTTAAAGCTGCATTAAGATTTCCTAGGAAAAAAATTGAAATGGTGCTGATCTGATTAATGATATTCCTAATGATTAATGTTACATTTGGTTCATCGATAAAAGTTCGAATAAATACAGAAATAACAATAATTTCAAAGCAAGATGTAGCCGGTGGGATCTAATTTTAGAACATGGTTACGTCATAAAAAACAGGGTCATTTAAACACAACTTCCAAAATGGCCAAATACGATAAATTAAACATAGAATTTCATTGACTTTGTCATTTGTGACTTTGTAAGGGATACGTAACACCATTGCGAATACATTTTAATATTAATGATGGAAATTTAATACAATTTGTCAAGTTTCACCTTGGATTCATTGGATTTTTCCTTTTGATTTCGAATTAAGGACAGTCGACTGTAGTTTTCAAGATAATTAACAATTTCAGTCTTCTTTTGCAGATGTAACCTTGACCTTTGAACGTATGGCCTTGAACCATATATCTAAATGACTATTGTATCAATACCTACAATATTCTAATATACAGGTATCATAGCAATACCTACAATTTTTATTATATATATATGCCTAAGGAAAAAATTTATAGTTTTCAAGCTAATGCACAATTGTATAATTTTTATGCAAAAAATAACATTTCAGGGGCAACAAGTCCTAAACGGATTATAATACAGTACGAAACTTGGTAAATTTTGTCATAGTGAACATTTTAATGGTGTTTTGATTTCATATATCTCAATGTTTACAAGAAAAATGCCTAAAACTACACATATCCCAATTTAGGTCATGACCTTGACTTGTTTCTTCATTTCAAAAAAAGTCAAAACTGAAAACCCCAAATCATTGCCTATTTAAATAGCCGTTATAATAATCTGAAGCCATTTTATGAATTTTTTTTTTAAATGCCTTGCCTAATTATTGACCGAATTTCATGAAATGAATAATTTATAAGCTTATGACCATAGAGAAGCCAAATGTCTCATCAGATTTTTCTTCCCACCATCACTTTTAGGGAAGATTTATAAAAATTTTTTGGACCTATAGGTGACTTTAACCTAGTTTTGGAGCTATAACAACACCACAAACAAATCTGAATGGCACCAATTCATATATGTCTCTGGCCTAGTTTTATTCAATTTTACCCTGTAGTTTTGGTGTAGAAGTTGAAAATGTAAAAGTTTATGCCACAGATGACAACAAAGACAGATAAACTTTGATCAGAAAAGCTCACTTCAGCCTTTGGCTCAGGTTAACAAAAAAGTATTTTGACCTTGTGTTCAAGGTTTTAGAGGTCATGAATCTACATGACATATCGTCTCATGGTAATATACCCATAAGCCAAATATGGTATGTTTGTCAACTAACACTGACAAATGTTATGGTCCAAACTGCAGATGGAGGCATGAATCGGACAGATAAGGTGATTTCTTTCATTGAAATGTAAAAATTTGCATTGCAGATGACAACGACAATGACAGACAAACTTTAATCAGAATTAAAAGCTCACTAGAGCATTTGCGTCAGTTGAGCTAAAAAGTATTTTGACCTTGAGGTCAAAGGTCAGGTTTTATAGAGGTCATGAATGTACCCGACACATCATCTTGTGGTAATAATTACCATAAGCCAAATATGGTATGTTTGTCAACCAACACTGACAAAAGTTATGGCCCAGCGACCAATCTGCAGAGGGAGGAAAACACTGGACAGACTAAGTGATTTCAATAGCCCCCTCTCTCTCTACCCCAGAAAACTTCATAATGACATACCATTGGTAAACCTAGTGTTGTGTAAATGAAAATGTTTTATTTATACAAAATCAGTGGAACAGTGTTTTGCACAGACACATTTCTATTTTTTTTTAGATTTACCTGTGATGTTTTCTTGGTAACATCTTTATCATCCATTCCTTTTTGTCCCTTCCCTACATCTTTAACATTTTTTGGAGATTTACTGGTTTCTGCATTTTGGGTGAAAGCCAATGCTTTGTCAGTTTCAAACCTCACCTTTAATTGGCTCTCCTCCGATTTTGTTTTATTTTCCTATAAATTAAAAACATTTTAATGATAAAAAAAATTCACATTCAATTTATTTACATATAACTATATAAAAAAACCTCTAGTAAGCACTCATTTTTGAATACAAGTCCTCAATGGGCCTTAATGCTCACTTTAGAATATGTCCAAAATTGTTTGGAAAGTGCAATGGACAATTAATGTATTAAGTTCAAAAACTTTTCAGGTTTTCTCAAATTAAGAACTGCCACAATACTTACTGTATAGTTACATTTCATTTATAAGTACTAAATATACATGTAGTTACTGCAATACAATGAATTTTTTCCAAATCATAAACATTTTCAGTATACTTATGAAGCTGTCCTTGACCTTTGAATGTATGACCTTGAACCATAAATCAGTGATTGTCATGTCAATACCTACAATATTCTGATATTCATGCATATACAAAAAGTAAATATAACTCAAGATAATAAGCAATTTAAGTTATCTTATGCAACTATGACCTTGACCTTTGAACCTATGATCTTAAACCATATATAAAAATCGTCATATCAATACCTACAATATAATATACAAGCCTATACAAAACAAGAGGCCCATGGGCCTTAACGCTCACCTGAGGATATGGCCAAAATCATTGGCAAAAATACATACAATATTCTAATATACATGCCTATACAAAAAGTTAATAGTTTCCAAGATAATTAACAATTTCAGGCTTTTTATGCACCTATGACCTTGACCTTTGAACGTATGACCTTGAGTTATGTATCAAAATGATCATCATCTCAATACCTCTAATATATTCTAATATATATGTCTATACAAAAAGTTAATAGTTTCCAAGATAATTAACAATTTCAGGCTTTTTATGCACCTATGACCTTGAACTTTGAATGTACGACCTTGAGTCATATATCAAAATGATCGTCATGTCAATACCTACTATATTCTAATATATATATGCCTATGAAAAAAGTTATCAGTTTTCAAAATAATTAACAATTTGAGTCTTTTTATGCATCTATGACCTTGACCTTTGAATGTATGACCTTGAGTCATATATCAAAATGATCGTCATGTCAATACCTACAATATTCTGATATATAAGTCTATACAAAAAGTTAATAGTTTCCAAGATAATTAACAATTTTAGGCTTTTTATGCGCCTATGACCTTGAACTTTGAATGTATGACCTAGAGTCATATATCAAAATAATTGTCATGTCAATACCTACAATATTCTATTATATATATATATGTCTATGCAAAAAGTTACAGTTTTCATGATAATTAACAATTTGAGTCTTTTTATGCATCTATGACCTTGATCTTTGAATGTATGACCTTGAGTCATATATCAAAATGATCGTCATGTCAATACCTACAATATTCTGATATAAATGTCTATACAAAAAGTAAATAGTTTACAAGATAATTACAATTTCAGGCTTTTTATGCACATATGACCTTGACCTTTGAACATATGACCTTAAGTCATATACCAAAATGATCATCATGTCAATACCTACAATATTCTTATATATATATGCCTATGCAATAAGTTAACAGTTTTCAAGATAATTAACAATTTTGAGTCTTTTTATGCTATGACCTCGACCTTTGAACGTATGACCTTGAGTCATATATCAAAATGATCGTCATGTCAATACCTAAAATATTCTGATATACATGTCTATACAAAAAGTAAATAATTTACAAGATAATTAACAATTTCAGGCTTTTTATGCACCTATGACCTTGAACTTTGAACGTACGACCTTGAGTCATATATCAAAATGATCGTCATGTCAATACCTACTATATTCTAATATATATATGCCTATGAAAAAAGTTATCAGTTTTCAAAATAATTAACAATTTGAGTCTTTTTATGCATCTATGACCTTGACCTTTGAATGTATGACCTTGAGTCATATATCAAAATGATCGTCATGTCAATACCTACAATATTCTGATATATATGTCTATACAAAAAGTTAATAGTTTCCAAGATAATTAACAATTTTAGGCTTTTTATGCGCCTATGACCTTGAACTTTGAATGTATGACCTAGAGTCATATATCAAAATAATTGTCATGTCAATACCTACAATATTCTATTATATATATATGTCTATGCAAAAAGTTACAGTTTTCATGATAATTAACAATTTGAGTCTTTTTATGCATCTATGACCTTGATCTTTGAACGTATGACCTTGAGTCATATATCAAAATGATTGTCATGTCAATACCTACAATATTCTGATATAAATGTCTATACAAAAAGTAAATAGTTTACAAGATAATTACAATTTCAGGCTTTTTATGCACATATGACCTTGACCTTTGAACATATGACCTTAAGTCATATACCAAAATGATCATCATGTCAATACCTACAATATTCTAATATATATATGCCTATGCAATAAGTTAACAGTTTTCAAGATAATTAACAATTTTGAGTCTTTTTATGCTATGACCTCGACCTTTGAACGTATGACCTTGAGTCATATATCAAAATGATCGTCATGTCAATACCTAAAATATTCTGATATACATGTCTATACAAAAAGTAAATAATTTACAAGATAATTACAATTTCAGGCTTTTTATGCACATATGACCTTGACCTTTGAACATATGACCTTGAGTCATATATCAAAATGATCGTCATGTCAATACCTACAATATTCTAATATATAGGCCTATGCAAAAAGTTAACATTTTTCAAGATAATTAACAATTTGAGTCTTTTTATGCACCTATGACCTTGACCTTTGAACGTATGACCTTGAGTCATATATCAAAATGATCGTCATGTCACTACCTACAATTAACTGAAAATCCCATGCCATTATCACCTGAAATGTTTAAAAAATATGATTTTTTTTCAAAGGTCAAAAGCAGGGACATGACCTTGACCTTTGACATCCTTTGGTAGAAAATAGCAAGACAAGATCAACAGTGAAAACTCCATACAATTATCTTCAGCCGTTATTTAGTTATAACAACAAATGTCTCATTTTCAAACTTACATAATTTTACGCAAAAAACGTGTTACCTATTTTTCGCTCAATTTTAATGTTCCCAGGTATGCTGAATCCAAATATCCAATCAAAATTTGCCTGCACCTTTTGGTTTCAGAGAAGAAGATTTTTTTGTCTTTTTGCTATTTTTAGTAACAGCGGCCATCTTGTTGGGCATGGCCAAACCCGGAACAAAATTTTGAAAGGCTGTTACCCAGGCATGATAATCACCAAGTTTCATCAAATTTTGGAGGAGAAGATTAAAATGTAAAGTTTATACACGATGGACGACGCAGGACGGACGGTGATAGATTGCAATAGTTCATCTGAGCCTTTGGCTCAGGTGAGCTAAAAATTTAATAGTTTTCAAAATAATTAACAATTTCAGTCTTCTTATGCAACTACGACCTTGACCTATAAATGTATTACCTTGAACCATGTATCAAAATTATCTTCATATTAATATCTGCAATATTCTAATACATGTCTATACAAAAATTAACAGTTTTCAAGATTATTAACAATTTCAGTCTTCTTATGCAGCTCTGAACTTGACCTTTAAACATGACATTGACTAAATACCAAAATGATGGTTATGTCATTACCTACCAATATTTTAATATACTTGCCTATACAAAAGTTATTAGTTCTGAAGATAATCAGCAATTTAGGTTCTCTTACTAAGTTTTATGTTGATATCTCTCAAGTTTCATGTTTTATGTTGATATCTCTCACTAAGTTTCATGTTTTATGTTGATATCTCTGACTAAGATTCATGTTGTATGTTGATATCTCTTACTAAGTTTCATGTTTCATATTGATATCTTGAAATCCCAGAACTGACCGCCTGGAAATAAGTGAAATATTCTTGACTGGGGTGTAAAACACCATTACTCCATTCCACTCTTACTAAGTTTCATATTGATATCTCTTAATAATTTCCATGTTTTATGTTGATATCGCTTGCTAAGTTTCAAGTTTCATGTTGGTATCTCTTACTGTTTCATGTTTTATGTTGCTATCTCTTACTAAGTTTCAAGTTTCATGTTGATATCTCTTACTAAGTTTAATGTTTCATGTTGATATCTTTTTTGTTTCATGTTCATCTCTTACGGTTTCATGTTGGTATCTTTTACTAATTTTCATGTGAATATTTCTTCCTTAGTTTCATGTTTCATGTTGATATCTCTATAATAACTTTTGTTTTATACTTTGCATAAAACTTATGTATGAAAATTAACACTTCCCCTATTCCCAATGGCTGTTACAATGTAAAAATATTTAAACAATATGGATGACACACAAAAATTACCAACAAGAAAGTGAACCAACACTCTGGTATTTATTCGTGTTGTTAGAGTCTGTTGTTGGATCCTTTTTGGATTCAATATTCTCTCTCTAAGAAAATAATAAATTATAAATAATATGAAAGAACTCAACAAACAATAAACTGCAAGTGGAGGTTTTATTTAGATTCGCTGGTGAGGTCCCAACGTCATCAGGATCAGGGACCTAACCAGCAAAAATTGTCGATCAAAATAAAACCTCCACTTGTTTGTCGAGTTCTTCCATATTATTTACAAAAATTACCAATAATACAAAGATTATTTTTAAATAAAAATGAAATCATACTCACCTCAACTTTAGTCGAGTCTGTTGATGGTTTTAATCCATATTCTTTTTGGGTTTTAGGTCGTCGTTCCCTTTGCTAAAATTTAAATTTTAACCCCCATTATACTTTTTATACTATTTAGAAACATTAGAACATTGCTCATTAAATATTTACAGTTTCATTACCTTGCAATGTATGGTACCAAAGGAGAACTTATTTCATTTTTAAAATCTTTTCATTTAGTTTTAATCAATGAAGCATAAACTCTGGGTCAAAGTGATCTGAATTTAATTGTATGGAACATTAACTGATCTTACAAAAACAAGAGCTACTGCCAGGCACTAACAGTATATGAACTTAAACGGGATATTACCATAGAGAGCTGACAGACAGCATCATAACATAATACAAACAGCCAGCACCATAAACATATATTATGATTTTACCGTCTATAATGACAGGCATAATATTGTCCAAAAATGGACCATTACTGCTCCAAAATTTTTCCAGTCAAAATTTAAACTTGAACTTGCACAAAATGTTCCCATGACAATAGTATACACCAAATTTTGTTGAAATTATAATTTTTCTAAAACAGTTTAGTAATTTTGTAGAATTTTAAGGTCAATGTCTCAAACAAACTGTGCACCTTTAATACAAATGCATAGAAAACCAAATTTCTCTGTATAGATACTGTGACCTAGTGATCATTTTTCTTGTCACATTCAATGTCTTATCACAGGGAAAAGGTTGACCAAATTTTAGATCAATCCGATAAATGGTGTCCAATACCAAAACAAGAGTGCCACCATGCAGATTACATAATATGCCCGCTAGTGGTATATTGTAGTTCATTCAATTTGTGATAAGTGCAACAAGTACTTAACACCTTTTGAATAATACTGGACTAAAGGGACATCATTTTATATCCCACACAAAGTATACAGAGGAATATTACTACCTAGACTAAACAAATCTAAGTATAAAAGGGGAATAACTCTATTAAATATTAAAGCAGTATCATACTCTTAAAAAAATGCAAACTTTCAGGAAACTACAAACACCTATACCCCATTTCATTTAAATCCATTAAAAACTGTAGGAATAGTTATTTAAGGTCATAAGATTGCTATATTGTGTAAAACAAATCTAAGTTTAAAAGGGGCATAACTCCATTAAATATTAAAGCAGCATCACAATTTTAAAATATGCACACCAACAGATCAAAACAAACACAAGTGCCAAATTTCAATAAATTCTTAGAAACTGTAAGACAAGTTGAGGTCACAAGTTAAATGTTAACAGACAGAGAGATAGACAGAAGGACAGCATGATAACATAATACACTCTGCTTTTCCCCTAAAGCAGGCATAAAAAAAGGCACAAAAATTTTCATGAAATGTATACTGCTTTTATAAACCAACTTTGAAACCAAGGTCTACAGTAGAACTTCGATAACTCAAACTTCGATATCTCGAATACCATGGATAACTCGAAGTCTTTATTTTGTCCCGACCGGTTTTCTATATAAACTATATTAGGAAAACTTCGATAACTCAAACTTCTATAATTCGAATACCCCCGATAACTCGAAGTAAAAATTTGGTCTGTAGTTTAAAAATCTATTGAAATAAACTTCAAAAACTCGAATTTTTTGTAACAATGTATGATCAATGGAGAAATCACATATCGGTAATTAGGCTACCGTTATAGTAGAGAAATGAACCGAGTAGTTCTTGTTATCTATCATATAAATTAGTATCAATTAACGGATTAATATTCAGTACCGTCATGGACAATTAAGCCTAATATTGAATGCTAATCCCCTACTCTAACAAAAGAAACCAATTAATATGCCGCGGTCGATTACTTTTGACTTAAGTTCTCCAAGTTTAATTAAAACGACTTACTCAGTTGTACTCACGACTCCATTAAAATCTTAAATGACTTATTGCACTGTTTTTTAATTTCATTTACTTTCTGTTCGTATTGTCTAACGAATGTAAAAATTAAGCATTTTGATAAAATGTACATATATCTGATATCTGATTTTGTTGTTCGTATATATCATGATCTTAAAATAAAATAACACGTTTCGCACGCTTTTACCGTCAATATCAATTCTTTAAAAATTATCTTTTCCTTTTTTTACATTCAAGTACAGGTAACTGTTTAAAAACATCAAGATTTCTGTAGCGGAAACATAATTATATTAAGGTTACACCATTCTTGGACATCATACTTCAACTTTGATAACTCGAACACCCCGATAACTCAAAGTCCCCAGCACAGTCCCGAGCACTTCGAGTTATCGAAGTTCTACTGTATATCGGTTCCAAAGTTGTACTAAAAAGGTATCCTGAGGTACATAAAAGGAATTCATGATGCAGTCCTTTTCTGTTCTTTAAGCATGTTTGTTTTAATTTATTCCTGTTATGGAAGGTATTAAAAAGGAATAACAAGTCTATGCTACATTTATGTACCCCTCACTTGAATAAGGTTATTAGTTGACATATTATGGTGATGTGGAACATTTTATAAACAAATATGTTAATTTTAACTCGGGCAAAGCAAAAATATGAAGAAAGATTTTTTCTTTAACAATAAAAGTATTAAAGTATTTAAAAAAAAATAATTTGACACTTTTAATAAATAATTACTATTTAATATCAAAACTTTCCTATCACCACCATCTGGAAAGTTGTCCATAGAAATACTGGATTGGCTTGTAATTAAGGATTTCAGTGATGTGGATAATATTCTTGCTTCATATGATGTAAAGTGTACACAATCATAAAATCATGAATTTTTTTTTCATCCGAAAGATGTACCTTGTGCACCTTACAAGCAGGTATTACATGCATATGTTTTGGATATACTACAGTTGTTTATATTATCTGTAAGCTTGTAAGCTTTGGATTTAAACACAAGGATCTTGTTAAGATCAAGAATTGAATTTCACATTGCATGTATGATCAATGCTTCTTATGAGAGTGTAAGTAGTATGTTTTGGAGCAAAGGGTAAACTAGCTCCAGAAACGATCTTGTAAAAGTTTACAGACAAAAGACAATCTTTAAAAGAGCATTTAAACATCTCACCTTGAGCAGTCACTCAGGTGATCCTAAAATTAAATTGAAAAAATTTACCACATTGCCTTTCATCATTTGTTCAGCTTCCTTGCTAATGTCAGTGATTTCTTCATAATCAACCATTTTTTCTTCTTCAGATGTAATTGTAGCATCACTGGAATCTCCATCTTCCTCGGATACCTGTAAACATAAACAAGATTATTACTGTAGACTTATTTTTTGCAAGTAGAAAATTTCGCATCAAGACCAATTCTTGGCCATATTTATGAATATTTGAATTCACATTTGGAATCTTATTGAATATAAAAATATGTGATTGTTTGTGACATAAATATAAATGGCAAAATAAAGAACAACAGGCATGACATGTTTTCAAAAAGGAGCTTCTTCTTTCTCTGTCAAATTGTTCTGCCATTTTATCAAACCACCACTTAGTATATTAATAAATATAAGATTATAACATATGCTTACAGTTGGTTGGTTTTCTTTATTTACTAGAGTAGTATTCACTACTGCAGTTTAAAGTACTTACTGCTCTTATTTTGGTTAGTTTACATGTTACACATTGCCAAGATGTATGTATACAATTTGTCACTGTTACACTGTTATTTGTCTATGTTCAAATTTGATTTAGATTAATTTGTATTTTTGTGTTAAACTAAATCAATTAAACAGCAAATTCTTTAAAATTCTTTTTCAAAAAGGTATGCATAAAGATACTGAAGTGCTCTTGAAACAAGAGAGGTATGTTCAGTATAGGTAAATTTGGCATATCAGAAATGTCAACACAGAAATAATTATTTGCATGTTGGAAATATTCCCATGATCTTAATTTGCACACATGATGATTTGCGAATTTACGAGAAAATATATGAATCTCTTGCAAAATAAAAGTGATCTACAGTAATCTGCTTGTAAAAAAGATTGGCAAGTGTGGCCAGGAGAAACCAACCATCTACTCATGTGTGTGTGGTAAAATGCTTAGATCTGGTTGTCACACACTCAGCTTTTGAAAACCCCTGACAGCTATGTGTACATGTGTATATGTGTGTCACACGTGCAATGTGTGCGACTCAACAGGTATGTTGGTATTTAAAAATATGCAATATTTACATTATAGTCAGGGTCCTCATCAGATATATAGTCTTCTAGATTCATACTAAGAATATCTTCATCTGTATCAGAATCTTCATCAGACAATACTTCATCATGTTTTCGTTTCTTTTGGTCCTCTGCATTCACTGGACTTTCATTCAGATTCTCTAAAAACCACAAAATTAAAAATCATTTAATAATACTAATATCTACAATATTCTAATATACAAAAAGTTGAAAGTTTTATAGATAATTAACAATTTCAATCTTCTTATGCAGGTCAAATCTTGACCTTTGAACCCATGACCCTGAATCATAAATCAATATAATCATCATATAAATACATACAATTTTCTAATATGCATGCCTATACAAAAAGTTAATAGTTTTCAAGACAATAAATTGACAATTTCAGTCTTCTTATGCAGGAATGACCTTAAACTTTCAACCTTTGACCTTGAATCATATATACTGCCATATCAACATCTACAATATTGAGGTATACATGTCTATATACAAATGTTAATAGTTTTCAAGATTGTAGTATTTTAAAGAAGCTGTGACCTTTACCTTGTACCCAATTTGTACAAATTTGAAATAAAGTTGACCTAAGAATATAACATATGAAATAATTAAGGTATATCTCTTGTACATTTAGAAAAGATTTTAAAAAGTTTTTTAACTACTTTCCCTTTATATGGCCATAAGGGGACATAACTCCACTGAAAGGCCTTCAGTAAGGCATGTGGGAAGTGGAATTTCAATTTGGCCCAATGGTTTTGGAGAAGATTAAGATGTTTATAGTTTATGCATGATGCAAGGCAAAAGACAGACGAGGATGGATCCAAGCAGCTCATCTGAGCTTTCAGCTAGGGTGAGCTAAAAATTTGATTTTTTCAATTAATACTCATGTAATCATTTAAATAGTAATCATTTTATAGCTGAAACTACAATAGTGTCAATATTTTCTTCTACAGGTAATCTGAGCTTGTGCTTAAAATTAAGGATGGACATAATGATTTTTAGTAATGACAGGCTTAAGTAAAAAAGCAATAAATTTTATTCAAATTTATTTAGATTTTCCAAGAAAATTTTCAAAAGCCAATCAATCAATTAAAAAGTAAAAAATTAAAACACTTATCACAAGTACAATGACACTAAAAATTGTAATTCATTTTGTTTAGCAAAACTAAAAGTTGTTTATACATAATGTAAACTGATTAATCAAGTTTTCAAACCAGAGCCTTGGTCTAAAGTGTAGAGTTAGAGATCACAATGCTTCTCGGGTAAAATTTGAAATTTGCTCAGGAAGATTTTAGAGTGAAAAAGTTTTTTAACTTGCTAGCTCAAAATTTTTCTTAACTGTATCTTGAAATTTTAATTTCTTGATGAATTATGATTGAGGGAAAAGTAGAAAAAAGATTCACTGTGATTACTTACGATGCTTACTACAAGTTATAAACTGACGAATGTCCGTCTGTCTAACACTGCTCAGAGTTTGGAGACCAAATAATTTGGATGCTGCATTTCTCAATTTTGTGAATACAGATGATGTTGATGGCAATCTTTTCCTGGGTGAAACCTAAACAAATTAAATGAGCTGTTACTTGCTTATGAAAACATTTACATTATTAAAAAAAAAACCACACCACAACCACTCCATATTATAGCTTGGCTTAGTTTCCCAAAAGTGTAAACAGATAAAATACATAACAAGAAGTTTTGCCTCCTTTAATTATTTAATTAAAGCTATATTATAGGTACATGGATTCTGGCTTTTTTCAAAACAACCCTAATGCCACTCCTGTACTTTATGGTCTAATATGATTCTGTAATATGTCGATATAACAATTTACATTTCCATTTAGGTAAACTTAAACTGACACAAATCAACTTAATTACACAATAACAATTTACTGTCAAGTGACAACTGCGATTCTCAAATGTCACGGCACTAATCTTTTTATGAGTGGAGTGGAGTAATGGTGGATTATGCCCCAGTCAAGATTCTTTCACATATTTTAAGGTGGTCAGTTCTGGGATGATGGAGGAAGCTGAAGTGCCTGGAGAAAACCACCAAACTTCGGCAACCAAACTGACAAACTTTCTCACACCAGGATCTGTCTCAGGTGGGATTTGAACCCAGGCGGTGAGAGGTACTGTGATCCAAAAAGTATGTACTTTAGACCACTCAGCCACCAAGGCCCCCAATCTTTTAATGAGATTATCTTCCCGATTAGAGGGGATTAAATTTCCACCGCGGTCCACCGTGACCCACCGCGGTCAACCGAGAATGAAGAGAAAAGGGATTAGTGAAATTTCTGCCCCGGTGGACAGTAAAATCATCCACTGGCAGAAAAAAATCTCCACCGCAATGATTATTGAAAATGAAATACATTTAATCCTTAATGTGTACTCAGTGGCATAAATAACTTGACCATACGACGAATGTTTACATGGTGATTGATTTAGTTGTTGATCGATATTGTCTGTAATTATATATAATTAAAGCACAAGACTTGGGAGATTAAAGAATTCTGTCACATTTTTTTTTAAAAATGTAAATAATAAAAAAAAAAAATAAAAAAATAACACAGATTCTTAAAAGATTTTTTCCACGTAATCTTTTAAATAGTTGAAACACGAGATTATTTTTAAAAATATAATTTACCTGAAATTGTTAGTCAAATGTGTATCAAAATCTAATCCATAAATATAAATAAATCCCGGTTTTAAGAAGAACTGTATCGTAGATTTACTAATTCCAAAAATACATTTGAAGTGAAACAACATCTTCACTGATTACTTTTAGTGTATATGACTTTACAATAAGTTTCGACTTCAAGCAAAATACAACCATGAGTTTCATTGCACGTGCCTTTACCAGTTAACCTTTACAAATGTTTTGACAGCTAGGTCAGCTATAATTAAAATGATTTTCATTTTCACGAGGCCTGAGAATCTGTCCCGTTTTTCTTTCTTTCATTTTTAATTATAATTTATTTATTAATTTATTTTATTATTATTATTTTTTTTTTTTTTGGTGAGAAATAAAACCCGTCCTTGGAAAACCATTTCCTCTCTCCAATAATTTTGGACTCGAAAGATATGAAGTGTACAGTGATACAGTGGACAGTGATTACGATCAAATGTTACCGACAAACTAATTAACTAATTAACAGTGATGAGATCCGGAACAGAAACGCTAATTAGTAGGATCTTATCTTTTATCACCTGTAATATGCTTATCATCACACCTTGAGAGGTTTTCAAGTATTCGTCTTCAAATCATGTCTGCTGTCGTGACCAGGTAGCAAATTGAAACGGGACAAGTAGTACTTTATACACAGATAATTTATAGAATAAAACTTATCGTTTGGGATGCAAGAAGTACTTTGCTTTATGGAAGATTTTAAATAACTGTTTTGTTTACACCATCCTATTTTTAGATCGCCGCGAGCCGACACGAGATCACGTGTTTGTAACATTTTCTACCAATCTAGATCTTCATAATTTTCAGTGAAGAGTTTGAATATAGTGCATATATTTTTTTCAAAAATTAAAATTTAGAAATTTTCAATGAAAAAAAACCAAAAAAAACGCCAATTATTCAGAATATACACGTACAACAAAACTTGGCTATTCACTGAGAGAAAGAGAGAGGGAGAGAGAGAGAGAGAGAGAGAGAGAGAGAGAGAGAGAGAGAGAGAGAGAGGGGGGGTCAATTATCAGGACGGTTTAGTTCCCCTTTCTCTTTTATAAGAAGTAGTATTGCTGTCTCATTACTCGACTAAGTTTTCCGATTATGCTTGTTGTTAACTGTCTACATGACTCAGAATTGACATGAAGTTTCCAGATTAAAATTGATGCAGTTTTAGAAGCCTTGGATTTATTTCTTGAATTTGTATTTTAACAGATAAAAATAACAAAGCTGTATACTATTGTATATTTTACTGTATAATACTCTATTAAACGGCACAAAAAACTATGTAAAAAATAAACAAGCATCGATATTTTCTCCTAAGTGAATTCTGAAACAACTACTCATTAAGATCCGATAACGGTTTGCAAATTTCGATTACACATATTTAATCCTCAAAACTGATGGTGGCGGTGGAAGATCCGGTGGACTAATCATACTATGAGGTGTCCACCGGCATCCACCACGTTCTTACTGCTGTGGATTAAAAAAACACCGCAGCGGATGGAAATTCACAAATCCACCTGAGCTGTACTGTAGGTTAGTGGAAAATTTCAGCCTTGTGTATTAATTAATGTCTTTAAACTTTCTCTTTCAAAGTTATCGCAAGTCAAATGTATTAATCACACAGATAAAATTTAGGTAAAGAACTTTTATAATTAATAATTGAATCTTATTTCAAAACCATACAGTAAAAGTAATTAAGCTTTAAACATCTGTTTGGGTCCTGGTTATCATAAAATTAATGAATTACTTAATGCTATATATTAGATAAGTGTTGATCTAAAATTTAATATACAAATGGAATTGTCAATAATTTGCAGTCAATGAATTTTTAGAATGTAAAATATAGGAAAAAATCTATAAAATATAATTAAAATAATGACAAAATATTACCAACTTGAACTTGACAAAAATATAATAATCCAATTTATAACATAACCATTTAAAGCTGCATTAAGTTTTCCAAAGAAAAAATTAAAACGGTGCTGATCTAATTAATGATGTTCCTAATGAACAATGTTACATTTGGTTCAATGATAAAAGCTTGAATAAATACAGAAATTACAGTATTTACCTAGCGAGATGCATCATTTGGGATCTAATATTAGAACATGGTTACGTCATCAAAACCCGGGTCATTTAAACTAAACTTTCAAAACAGTGAAATACGATAAATTAAACACAGAACTTTGTTGAATTTGTCATTTGTGACTTGGTAAGGGATACATAAGACCATTTCAAATACATCTGGATATTTATGAAGGACAATTAATGCAATCTATCATGTTTCACCTTCGATTCTAGGATTTTCCGTACATCCATGCACATGCTCCAAGCTCATAATTACCATCGTAAAACACTGACCAACGGGTCAGAGGATTCCGTATATTAACAGCTAAAAGAAATAAAATTTTAGAAAATGAATGTCACGGATTGTAGTTAGAAGATATCTATTTTAAAAAAAATATATTTTTAGAAAATCAAAAAAAAATTCAGAAAATTGAAAAACTTAATGCAGCTTTAATCTTACAATAGTCATACATAACATTTTCAGTTTTTTATTAGTTCAAACCTAGAAGTGACCTTGAAGTCTGGACTGATGCTTAGTTTAATGCTTTTGTAGATATCTTGCCCCAGTTTCACAATCATTCTCTCAATTGAGGGTACACTCAACTTAAATAAACCCATTTTCTATCATCAATATTTTAAAAATTTTAAGTTTTAAGAAACAATGTTTTCTTTTGTTCAATAAACCTAAATTGAACAATCTTTTGTTCAATAAACCTAAATTAAACAATTTAAATTGATCATTAAATATTCAATTTTCAATTTTAACTGTATAATGTCTTAAAAATTGACATTGAAATAATCCCTTTTTTGGGTTGATTGTACACTCAATTGAGCAAATGATAGTGAGACTGGGGCTTAGAATCATTATAACACAATTACCAAATCCTATTCCAAGCTCATTACGAACTTTTTAAATACAGTCGAAACTCGTTATCTCGAAATTCACAGGAGGAAGAGAAATACTTCGACTTATCCGAAGTTGGGGTTGTGCAAATTTGGAACAAGGGGATTTTTTGTAGCTACAAAATGTTTACCATAAGGGTCATGCAACATTTCATCGGCAATTTTCCAGTATTTTATTCCATTATTTTATTTTTGGCAAAACAAACAAATAAATATATTATTTAATTTGCAATCGTTTTAATTTATGGAATAATACTCTGAAATATTCTCGATCGTCCGTCAACATAAAGAACAATCACGACAAATCTCACCGTAACTTACAAGGTTCCATTAAGATGGCAGTCAGTAAAGAGTATCTGTGCATGACAGAATCTCACCCTAACTTACTAGGTTCCATTGAGATAACCATCACTGCCAGGTTCATGATAATGTCAAAAGAAAAACAAGACGAAACACAAAACAAAGTTTACGTACATTTATATCTAAAATAAAACATCAACATGACAATGAATACACAACATAAGTATAAATTACAGATTTTAAAAAAACGAGCACATTTCACACGTTTTCAGTCTACTTATAGTCCGATTAATACTAAGCACTAAATGAAAGTTGTAAAACAAAACGCATAACAGAAAATATAGTTTTTAATTACAACAATTAAACGATGCACGCTTAATCCTTAATAATCTCGTTTATTCCGAGATACCATTCTGTACTTTAAAATAACCCAACCCTTCGTAGTACACCTGTACTATAGTAAAAAAACAAAAAGAACCCACGCACACATCAAAAGATATCTTACTCCAAGTGAATTACTTTCATTAATTGACCTTCCTATGACAATCAGCTCTTTTAATCACCAAGCTACTGAAAACTACTAACGGATGGCTTCAAAAATCCCCCTTAATGGGACTGTTTAATTAGCGACAGTTAAGTCATCACTTTCGACACAGGTGTGAGTACAAACATTGTCTAATTAAAAATTGAAGACTTCGACTTAACGAGAGTAAATTCCATTTAAAATATACCGAAGGACTTAGAATTTACTTCGACATAACCGATATTTCGAGATATCTGATTTTGACTTAAGCAGAGGTTGTTAAACTGAAATATATAGTGACTTATTTCGGACTGAATAAAAAGCTTCGAGATATCCGAACTTTCGACTTATCCGATTTTGACATAATGAGTTGCGACTGTATTTGCTTGGGACATTTCATTTCCTATCCATCAAATCATCTGTCAATCAATGCTTTTTAAATAAAAAAAAATTAAGAGCTAATTGAGACTTTCAGATGCCAATTATATAACAGATTAAGAAGGATGCCAGCCTTCACAATCACCACCTATAGGGCTGTGAATGTTGAGCAATTCATGATCAGATTCATGTTTCAGTCCTCATGAATCACAGATCGAACAACGATTCACCTTTTTCAGAAGAAAAAACGCAATATCAATAACGTCTTATACAAATACACCAATTTTAGTCTTAATTGGTGCATTTACCACTTCAACTGTCAAAACACTAAAAATAAAGTGTCTAAAGTTCAAACTTCTTAAAATAACTATAAATTTGAGTACCACGCTTTACTGTCCATCAATAAAGTGAAGAATACAGACTACATATTGTCAAGTACTGAAACAATATCCTTAGCTTTATCAAAGTTTTCCTGAAGAATATCAGTTGGTCAACACGTTCGGGCTCAAGACAATTAAGATCTTGTTGCTGTGATGATATCACCAGCAGTTGAGAACACTCATTCTGAGACAACAGAACTTACCTGAACACAAAAATAATTTTTAACAAGCATTAACGAAAACAGGGAATTTATTAGCATTCACTTTCCAGTACAACAATAGGTTAGCCTGAGAAGGCAGCTTGGTATCAAATTTGTACAATGTCTGTTATTTACAAGCAAATTTTTGCCCAGAAAGATAGGGTTCAACTTCAGACATATCAACATCATCGTCATCAATTAAAAAGCTTAGTGCAGACTTTTTCCACTAAGCTTCAGGGGATGAGGGCTCTCTAGACTTCTGTTTAACTGGAAGTGCTGGTAAGTCATCACTGACTACTGACGATATTATACTTGCAGATGATACTTTTAAAATACTGAGTGGACACATGTTTATATTTTTTCATTGAATCAATTTTTTTTTTATATTTATGCATTTTAATAATTTAAATTTATCGGATTCTTAATATATTTAGTAAAAAAGTAACATATTGGCCTCTAAACGATGTTTGATTTCGAATATAACATGCTTAATAGCTCAATACTACTCTCAAGTTGTTTACCTCCGATTGAATCAGTAATCGTTAATGAAACAAAAGTGCAGAAAAGTTAGTCTGGTGCATTTTGAAACTATTTGGTCACTTCTACAGCAAAATTAAGCAGAGTAAATAATTTTTTTCTCAGAGATTGCGATCCACAAAATTTATTAAATATTCATATACGGGTTTTCTCCTAAATTAGAGAGTACTTGAGTACTCGGATACTCGCTGCAACCTTAACCACCTGATTGGTTACACACAATGCCAGTCGACAATCATCATCTAGGTAGTTCACACCAGATGCCATTGGTCACAAGTGGCATTTAAAAATCATTAAACTTAGGATGCCCATGATTCCAAATGACAATTGAGTTAACACTGGATGCCTGTGCCAACAATCAACATTTTAGTTAATATTAGAAGCAAGCGCTAACAATCAGCATCTTACCAGTTTAACAGAGGATCCCACTGCTCACAATCAACATTTAACCAGTTAACAAAAATATTCAAGTGCTCACATCAGCTAAGGTAAAATGTTCATATGCATATAAATTGCTCTGTTGTTATAAGATGTCACTATGTAAATTAATTTAGCAAATGTTACCTTTCTTCTCAAGTCAATTTCTGCTTTCTTCTCTGGTGTTAATGGAGGTTTCTGGGAAAGACGTACTGATCTACGATGCTTGGTTGTCTTTCCACTTAGTCCATACAAATACTTCTGCATGATTTTTAAACTGTCTACCTGTTTGTATTGAAGTAATAAAATAAATATAATTTAATCAAATCTTGTACCTGTAAATTGTATATTCAGTTTGAAAAGTTGTTTAATTTAAAAAGTTCATAAATTGAGCACCAATTTTAAGATGGCCAGCAAAAAAGTGGTATAGTTACCATGTATCAATCAAAAAACAAAAGAAACAAGACACTCATGGACAGTTTAAAAATCATCAATAATGCTCACCTGAGGATATGCCTTAAAAAATTGTTTTCATAGTACAATAGACAATAGCAGTAAATGCAGCAAATATAAGACTTCATTTTAGATCCACTGCCACAGTACTTAATCAGATATATCTAGTCACAGTTCATTTATAAATAGCTAAAATGCATGTTTTAACTAAAATTGCAATGGATAATTTCCAGATGATTAACTATTGTAGGACACCTTCTAACCCATAGCCTAAAACCATATATCAAAATGATCACCATATCAATACCTACAATATTCAATTATACATGTCTATACAAAAGTAAAAGTTTTCCAGATAGCTCACAATTTCAGTATGCTTAAGCTATGACCTTGACCTTTGAACCTATGACCTTGAATCATATATCAAAATGGTCATCATATCATTACCTACAATACTCTAATATAAAAGCCTATACAAAAAGTTAAGTTTTCAGGATAATTAACAATTTCAATATTCTTATGGAACTACGACCTTGAACTTTGAACCTATGACCTTGAACCATACATCAAAATGATCGACATAACAATTCCTACAATATTCTAATGCACATGCTCATACAAAAAGTTAATAGTTTTCAAGATATATTGACAAATATACAATATTTAGCAATTTCCCCACTCAGTGCCTTGACATATCCCTAATTTTAGCTCCATGGCTACCATTTGTGCAATTCTAAACTAGATAATCTAAGAATTTTATAAATGAAATAACTAAGGTATCTCTTGTATATCAGAGGAGAAGATTCTCTATTTTTCCCCTTATAGGGCCCCAAGGGGACATAAATCTTTCATTTTGCAAATCTGAAAAGCCTTGACCCAGGCATAATGGTAACCAATTTTCTTTAAATTTAGCCCTGTGGCTCTGGAGGAGAAGATAATGTCAAAGTTTATGCATAATGCATGATGGACGGAGATGGATAGCAATAGCTCATCTGAACTTTCAGCTTAGGTAAGCTAAAAACCTGTAATATATGTTAAAGTTCTATTTTATTGGAAAATATATTCAAAATTTCTAAAAGAAACATTGAAAAATGTGTCTGTTGAATGGGTTTTTTCGAAAAGGAAGTTTTTTAGGAAAAAAAATGAAAATTTTGAAAATTTGATTCATATATCAGCTTTTCTTAGACTTTTGAACTTGAGCACAAAACTTACACTTTCATTTCATGTTTTTTTCTCACATTTTTTCCTTTTTTCCTCCAAAAATTTAAATTATGTAAGATATTTTTAAAAACCTGCAATCTATGTTAAGTTTACATCTGAGAGGATGATATATTCAAAATTTCAAGAGCAAAGTGTTAACAAGAGGCCCATGGGCCTAACAGCCACCTGAAGATATGTCCATAAACATTTGCAAGGTACAATAGACAATAACTGTAACTACAGAAACTTCCCCCATTTTTTTCATTTTGGAACTGCCACAATACTAAATCGGAACAAGAGGCCCAAAAGGGCCTGTATCGCTCAACTGGCTCTTTATTTGCATGTGAGTTTCAGACAGCCATGCTGCTAGCTATTGCCAGTTGAGCTAAAATGTTTCAGAAAAAAATATGTAAGTGAAATGGCTATACATCTACTGTCTATATACCAAATTTGAACCAAATTGAATATATAAATGTGTATCGGCCATTCATTACTTTTTGCTATTTATAATAATGGCGGCCATTTTGGATGCCACAGTTTGTGCAAACTTTAATCTGCATCACCTAGGGACCTTGCACACCAAATTAGGTTCAAATAGGTCCAGTAGTTTCTGAGGAGAAGATTTTCAAAGAATTGGCTAAATACAGCACCTTTTTTGAATATTCTGCTACTAGAGACCCAATAAAAATTGTTTCTGAAAAACCTGTTACACATGTTAAATGGCTAGCATCTACTTTCAATATACCGAATTTGAACTAATCGGTTGATAAATAAACGTGTATCAGCCATTTATCGCTTTATGCTATTTATAGTAATGGCGGCCATCTTGGATGCTACAGGAAGTTGATTTGTGCAAACTTTAATCTACATCACCTAGGTCCTTTCACACCATATGGTTAAAATTGGTCCAGTAGTTTCAGAGGAGAAGATTGAAATTGTGAATCATGGACGCATGCACACTTCACTTCACCATGCCATAAGCTCAGCTGGCTTTTGCCAGTTGAGCTAAAAATTAATTAACAATTCATTTAAAAGCTTAAAGCATGTAGTAACTAAAGTGCAATGGGTAATTTCCAGATAATTAATCATTTCAGTCTACGTATGCAGCTATGCCCTTGACCTTTGAACATTAACCTTGAAACATATATCAAAATGATTGTCATATCAATAACTACAATATTATAATATACATGCCAATACAAAAGATAATAGATTTCATAAAAATTAACACTTTAAGTGTTTTTATGCATCTATGACCTTGACCTTAAAATATAGGAACTTAAATCATATAATAAAATGATTGCCATATCAATACCTACAATATTCTAATGTAGATTTTTTTACCTCTAGGCCACCTTGAAAAACTGAATAACACTGACCTATAAATGTTTCTGACCAAGTATCAATGAATTCTGTCCAGCAGTTTCAGAGGAGAAGTCGAAATAGGTGTTAAGAATGCATGCATAAAAGCACACATGCACATGTGCTTACACATGCTGCACCATGCCATAAGCTCACATGACCTATGGTCAGTTGAGCTAAAAATGGAGCCTGTAAGAGCAATTTTCTCAAATGCACAATTTTTCTCTCTCTGAAAATGCATATTTTTTACACAAAAATGTTTCCAAAATCAGCTTTTATACTTACCTAATAATAATTAAACAGCAAGACTAAATTGTGGTGCAAACTCCTTTCACATAACAGTGTTAGTTTTATAGATCTGATATGGGCTATAACCCACAACTATCACATCTTGACACTCCAATGCCAACACTGCCAATGACAACACAGGGCTTTTTCTACTTTTCTGGAAAAATGTCCGGGTCCCATGACTTTGGGAAATTTAGTGCGTAAACATCCGAAATTGGGAAAGTTTTTGGCATTTTGAGGCATCTTATTTGCTTAATTTCTAAACATAAATATCTGCCTTGTGTGACATGTTTGTAATCTGTCGTAGCCATTCATATTGTACATGTGACAGTATTGATTATACAGTTATAGGCCTATACGAAGTTGACCAAGGAATTCTGAATGCACTTCCGGAAACCTGATGCTGCCTTTACATTCTTCCAGAAACAATTAAGTGAACATCGATTAAATCGGAAGTTATTTTAGAAACAATTTTACATCCAAAAAACCTAGTATTTTTGACATATTAAAATTGGGAAAAATGAAAGACTAAATTGGGAAAAAATAGCCATATTTTGCATTGGGAATGAGGCCGAATTTCGGCCATAAATGTAAGGTAGAAAAAGCCCTGCAACAGCTATGCTGACACTAGAAATATATAACCTAAGTTTGCCTAATTGCTACTAT
Source organism: Tegillarca granosa (assembly GCA_029721355.1). Classification (NCBI taxonomy): domain Eukaryota; kingdom Metazoa; phylum Mollusca; class Bivalvia; order Arcoida; family Arcidae; genus Tegillarca; species Tegillarca granosa. The sequence continues at coordinate 432,837 of JARBDR010000920.1, read as the reverse complement.
TATGGTTGCCAGACAAGACAACAAACTAAAAGTTCTTAAAATAATTGTATAATTCTATAACACCCATCATAGCAACCAGAAGTAGCACAATGAAAAATCTTACCATTATTACCAGTGGAAATAGGATTATGTTCATCACTGAGCTCTCAATGGTGGGTGGTTTTCTTTTCTGCCTTTTCTATGAAAAAGAAAAAAGGAGGCTGTTATAGAGTTGATATGATACATCAGACTCAAATTACTGTGATAGCTCAATATGCCATATGCTAGTGTGATTCTAAAAATAAACAAGAAATAAGTTTTAATAACAACATTCTACATAAGCCAACTGGAAACTTAACATTGACCAAAACATATGAATATACTGTAGATTTACTGTAGATAGAAACAATTAAAACATAGTGATCATGGTAGTTAATTTCAAACATGACTATATACCATAATAATCAAAGAAAATACATTTATTCATTCTTTTATTACTTATATTGTTTTAACATAGATGATCATCAAACAATAAGATATATGTTTGATGTCCAGCTTCAAAATTGCATGCTAAAACCCAAAGACTTTCTCAAATAAACTAAACAATGCCCTACCTGTTCTTTAGATTTGAGGTAGAATTCCTGTGTTTCTTCTCCATTTTGGATGCCATGTTTAGGTGACATCATTTCAGTCTGAACATGTTTTTCTGATGTCTCTTTTTCCCGTTCTGATCTATGAACACTTGCAGAGCCATAAAAATGACCTAATGTTTTTTCAAACACTTTTACAGATGCATCCAAACAGCTAATTAAAAATTGGCCGATGAAACTTTTAAGTAGTAAGCTAGCACCTTTTTCCATGCGCCTCTTGGATTTAACCTTGACCTTTTTGACAACCTACAAAATAAAACACAGAAACCCCTAAAAACCCATTAGATTAACTCATTGCATAAGCTCTCCTTGTCCAAATATTTAGAACACTTTCTGATTTATTTACATATTAAATTAACCCTCAAGAAAACTGACCCATTTAAACAATTTACAGTCATCTTACTAATAAACTTGGGTCCATTTACAGAAAACACTCTGAACAATATACAGTATAAATATGACAAAATCTTTGACTGACTTCCAAGAAATTAATAATCTATATGCTTATGACACACATGTACATACATATAGACACAGTGCTATGCCATTAGCTAAAGCAAAAACTAATAAACATGCCTTTACAAAAAGTTAATAGTTTTCAAGATAATTAACAATTTCAGTCTTCTGCTACAGCTATGACCTTGACCTTTCAACATATGACCTTGAACCACATCTCAAAATGATTGTCATATCAATACCTACAATATTGTTATACATGCCTATACAAAAAGCTTATAGTTTTCAAGCTAATGCACAATTTTAGTATTTATTAGCAAAAAATAACATTTCAGGGGCAACAACTCCTACATGGATTATCATATAGTTAACAAGAGGCCCATGGGCCTTAACGCTCACCTGAAGATATGTCCAATATTGTTTGCAAAAAGCAATAGACAATATATTGAGTACAGAAACTTTACAAGTTTTCTCAAGAACTCCCACAAAACTTAATTAGAAATATATCCACTCACATTTCATTTATAAGTAGTTTATATAATATGCATGAAGTAACTGTAGTGCAATGAATAATTTCCAAATCATTAATCAATTTCAGTATACTGATGCAGCTATGTCCTTGACCTTTGAACATATATGACCTAAAACCAGAAATGATTGTCATGTCAATACCTACAATATTCTAATATACATGCCTATGCATGAAATTAATAGCTTTCAAGATAATTAATAATCTTAGTATTCATTTGTTGATATCTTGAACCATATATCAAAATAACCGCTATGTTAATACCTACAATATTCTAACATACATGCCTATACAAAAAGTTAATAGTTTTCAAGATAATAAGCAATTTAAGTCTTCTTCTGCAACTATGACCTTGACCTTTCAACCTATGATCTTGACCAATGTATCAAAATGATTGTCATGTCAATATCTAAAATATTCCAATATACAAGCCTATACAAAAAAATAATAGTTTTGAAGTGTTTAGCAACTCAAGTCTTTTTTTGAAGCTGTGACCTTGACCTTTCAACCTATGACCTTGACCAATGTATCAAAATGATTGTCATGTCAATATTTAAAATATTCCAATATACAAGCCTATACAAAAAGTTAATAGTTTTCAAGATAATTAGCAAATTAAGTCTTCTTCTGCAGCTGTGACCTTGACCTTTCAACATATGACCTTGTACCATAAATCAAAATGATCGCCATGTCAATACCTACAATATTCTAATATACATGCCTATACAAAATGTTAATAGTTTTCAAGATAATTAGCAAATTAAGTCTTCTTTTGCCACTGTGACCTTGACCTTTCAACATATGACCTGAACCATATATCAAAATGATCATCATGTCAATACTACAATATTCTAATATACATGCCTATACAAAAAGTTAAAAGTTTTCAAGATAATTTGCAATTTAAGTCTCCTTTTGCCGCTGTGACCTTGACTTTTTGACATATGACCTTGAACTATATCAAAATGATTGTCATGTCAATACCTAATATATTTTGATATACATGCCTATACAAAAAGTTTATAGTTTTCAAGATAATTAGCAATTTAAGTCTTCTTCTGCAGCTGTGACCTTGACCTTTCAACATATGACCTTGAACCATATATCAAAATGATTGTCATGTCAATACCTACAATATTCTAATATACATGCCTATACAAAAAGTTGATAGTTTTCAAGATATAGTGACAAATATAATTTTAAGCAATTTCCCCACTCAGTGCCTTACAATTTCCCCATTTTCAGCCCCATGGCTACCATTTGTGCAAATCTAAAAACAGATGACCTAAGGATGTTTTAAATGAAATTACTAAAGTATATTTCTTGTAGATTCAGAGGAGAAGTTTTTTAAAGTTTTTCACTATTTCCCCCCTTATGGGGCCCTGAGGGGACATAACTCCTTCATTTGTGCAAATCTGAAAGGGCTTTACCAGGCATGATGGTTACCAAGTTTCATTAAATTTGGCCCAGTGATTTTGGAGGAGAAGATTAAAATGTAAAAAGTTTACGCACGACGGACGAAGATGGATAGCAATAGCTCATCTGAGCTAAAAAACTTAAAACCTTGTTAGATTTTGTCATGCTGAACATTTTTACAATGTTTTGATTTTATATATCTCTTAATATTTGATAGAAAATTACCTAAAACTGCATAAATCACAAATTAGGTCATGACCTTGATTTGTGTCCTTGACCCTAATTTAAAGGTCATTTCAAGAAAAAGTCAAAACTGAAAATCTGATGTCATTATCTGATCAAATAGTCAAGTTATAACAATTTTAAGCCATTTTATGAAATTTTTAAAATTAAACGCAAAACATGTAATCCTTTTTTTGACCAAATTTCACAAAATGAACGAACTATAGGCTTAAGACCCTAGAGAAGCCAAATATCACATCAGATTTTTTCTCACATCATTGCTTTCGGAGAAGATTTTTTAAGATTTTTGGCTCCTGCAGTCACTTTGACCTAGTTTTTGCAGCCATGGCAACACCATAAACAAATCTGAATTGCACAGGCCCATATACTGTAAATCAGGAAATCAATGCAAGAAATTAATGCGAAAAAATGTGAGACCTGTTTCATCGCATTTATTTCTTGTTGATTTATTTTCCAATTTCTGTATGTTTATGGAAAATTGAGTTATCTCCCTTAACCGGAAGTTTGTTATTGTAACTGATTATATGGAGCATCTTCTCATTTAGCAGTTATTTTTTGCTGTTTATTTCCTACTGGAAATTCCACTACCAGCGCTGCAGAATCATGAATGATACATAATTTTGAACCTGAAATGGGACGTCAAACTGACAGTACAGTGATTAAAATTAATCTATCATTCTATTCTCCTGAGACGAAGACGAAGATAAGTTCTACACATTTCGACATCGACGTCCTAATTTTGAATGCATTATTTTTATAAAATCCTCAAGCGTTATATTTGTTTGTTGTTTTTTTTTCCAAAGACTACACGTTTCTTTGTTCTGACAATCTTTTACCACCCTCTTAAATTTAAAACTCCCATGATTCTTTTTATTATCAATAACATCCATATGCTTGTAATCAGTGAAGTCCAACATAATTCAAATTCACTGAAACGTTTTGAAAAAATCACATTTATAATACCCTTGCGTAAAGCGTTTAAAAAGATTGGCTTTGTTGACAATGTGCTGCTTACACGGCATTGTGATCATGGATCTTACTAAATTTGGTTTTACTGGTCCTTCAACCAAATAACTATAAATTGAGACGGAAAGAAAAGAAAAGAAAAAGGAATATGAACAGGAATGTTCCAGAAAATTTCAGGCATTGTGGTTAACTGAATTTCCTGGTTTGGGTTTTCAAAACCAAAGTGAGCTGGGGATTATGTTCTGCAAAATTTGCCACGATAATGATAAATATGCTGACAAGAGGCCCAATAGGGCCTGTGATGCTCAACTGGCTGCATATGTAAGACACTGTTTGTTTTTGATTGTAATGTTGTTTAACGTTCAACTCAAGAATATTTCACTTATATAAAGACTGTCAGTTTTGGAAATGGTGAAGGACACTGGAGTATCAGAGAAAACCACGACCAAGCAGCAAGTTAACTGACAAACTTTCAAAGATGAAGTGCTAGCGCCACTGGGCATTAATGCACAATGTCAGGGGTGAAAGGTGCTGTGATTCGTAACATCGAATGCTTAAGACCACTCGGCCACTGTGGCGCCTGTAAGACAATGTGATGTGGTTAACATAATTGGTTCATCAGCTTAAGAGGGGAAATAAATTGAGCTTATGACCATTTTTGCTTCAATGAAGTCTACTTTGCAACACACACATGCAGGCATGCTTCACTATGCCATAAACTCGGCTGGGTTTAGCCAGTGTAGGAACCTTCCACACAAAGTTTGGTTCCAATCGCCCAGTGGTTTTAGAGGAAAAGATTTTTACTAAATATTACACCTAATTTGCATATTTCTTGAAAATTGGGTCAATAAAAATTTTCTCAGAAAAAAACATATAGTATACTTTCTATATTTAAAATTTGAGCTCAATTGGTGCAAAAAAGATCCACAATGGTCATTTTTGTTTTTTTTTCTATTTTTAGTTATGACAGCCATCTTTGATGTCAGACAGGGTTGCCTGGTACAACCTTTGGTCAGGCAGACATTTGGCCCTTCACACAAAATTTCATTCCAATTGGCCCAGTGGTTTCAGAGGAGAAGATTTCAAAAGATTTCGCTAAATATTATACCTTATGCATAATATTTGAAAATCAGGTCAACGAAAAATTTCCCACCAAAACCAGTTAAATATGTCCAATCCCTCATGATATACTTTGTATATATTTCAAATTTGAGCTTAATTGGTTGAAAAATGGATCTACAATGGCAATTTTAGTGTTTTTCCTATTTATAGTAACAGCCGCCGTCTTGGATGTTGGACAGGGTTGTCTCTTACAAACTTTAGTCAGGCCAAGGTAGGGACCTTCCACACCAAATTTGGTTCCAATTGCCCCACTGGTTTCAGAGGAGAAGATTTTCAAAGAATTGATTAAATATTACACCTCATTTGCATAATTCGTAAAAATCGGGTCAACGAAAAATTTCTCAGAAAAACCCATTTGATATGTTAAATGCCCCGCTATCTTCTCTCTACATTTCAAATTTGAACAAAAACGTTTAAAAAATGACTCAGCAATGGCTATTTATGTGTTTTTGCTATTTATAGTAACAGCGGCCATCTTGGATGTCAGGCAGGGTCGTCTGGTATAAACTTTGGTCTACCCCACCTAGGGACCTTCCATACCAAATTTAGTTTCAATTGGCCCAGTGGTTTCAGAAGAGAAGATTTTTAAAGAATTGATTAAATATTACACCTCATTTGCATAATTCGTAAAAATCGGGTCAACGAAAAATTTCTCAGAAAAACCCGTTACATATGCTAAATGCCCCGCTATCTACTCTCTACATTTCAAATTTGAACAAAAACAGTTAAAAAATAACTCAGCAATGGCTATTTATGTTTTTGCTATTTATAGTAACAGCGGCCATCTTGGATGTCGGGCGGGGTCGCCTGGTACAAACTTTGGTCTACCACACCTAAGGACCTTCCACACCAAATTTGGTTCCAATTGGCCCAGTGGTTTCCGAGGAGAAGATTTTCAAAGAATTGATTAAATATTACACCTCATTTGCATAATTCGTAAAAATCGGGTGAACGAAAAATTTCTCAGAAAAACCCGTTTGATATGTTGAATGCCCCGCTATCTACTCTCTACATTTCAAATTCGAACAAAAACAATTAAAAAATGACTCAGCAATGGCTATTTATGTGTTTTTGCTATTTATAGTAACAGCGGCCATCTTGGATGTCGGGCGGGGTCGCCTGGTACAAACTTTGGTCTACCCCACCTAGGGACCTTCCACACCAAATATGGTTCCAATTGCCCCAGTGGTTTCCGAGGAGAAGATTTTCAAAGAATTGATTAAATATTACTCCTCATTTGCATAATTCGTAAAAATCGGGTGAACGCAAAATTTCTCAGAAAAACCCGTTTGATATGTTGAATGCCCCGCTATCTACTCTCTACATTTCAAATTCGAACAAAAACAATTAAAAAATGACTCAGCAATGGCTATTTATGCGTTTTTGCTATTTATAGTAACAGCGGCCATCTTGGATGTCGGGCAGGGTCGCCTGGTACAAACTTTAGTCTACCCCACCTAGGGACCTTCCACACCAAATATAGTTCTAGTTGGCCCAGTGGTTTCAGAGGAGAAGATTTTTAAAGAATTGATTAAATATTACACCTCATTTGCATAATTCGTAAAAATCGGGTGAACGAAAAATTTCTCAGAAAAACCCGTTATATATGTTGAAAGCCCCGCTATCTACTCTCTACATTTCAAATTTGAACCAAAACAGTTAAAAAATGACTCAGCAATGGCTATTTATGTGTTTTTGCTATTTATAGTTACAGCGGCCATCTTGGATGTCGGGCGGGGTCGCCTGGTACAAACTTTAGTCTACTCCACCTAAGGACCTTCCACACCGAATTTGGTTCCAATTGGCCCAGTGGGGTTAGAGGAGAAGACCAAAGTTTACTGGCTTTAGCCAGTTGAGCTAATAAAAACAGTACACTTTTCATTGGTTCTTCAGCATTTAGAAAAGACACTTTGACATCCCACTGAAAAAGTTTTTGTCATGTAAAATGTCATGAAAGGGAAGCATTGAAAGCAAAAGCATCCCTATCGGACACAAATAAATACAACTCAAGTGTAGTGTTTGAAGGTCAGACAAGTGAGTTTTCTTTTCAGACAAGTGCAATTTATATTTACTTGTCCGAGAGGACGTGGCAAAAAAGTTAATGCAGAGCCCTGTGGGGATAATAATGTACCCTCGGCACCCTTTGTTAACTGTTTATTTTAATAATGTCTACCTAAAGTTTGTTTATAACGTGTTTATAAATTAAGGAAAAAATATGATAAAAATTTCTGAGTCCATAATTTAATGTTTATAATTGTAAGATAAAAGATTAGCAAATTTTAAAAATTGAAATTTTAAAAATCACATTAATTTCAATAAGCATTTTACTTTAAAATTTCATGACGCATTAATTTCCTGATTTACAGTATGCCTCAGACCAATTATCATTGAAATCTGTCTGGCAGTTTTGGAGGAGAAGTTGAAAATAGGTGTTAATGGCACACACATGCACGCACATAAACATGCCTTGCCATGTCATAAGCTCACAGGATCGATTGGTCAGGTGAGCTAAAAATGGTCCGAGTTCTACATTCCATTAACCAAATTTGAACCAAATTGATCAACAAATAAATATGTCCATTTTCCTGTTTTTTGTATTTATAGTTACAGTGGCTATCTTGGATTTAGGATCAAACCAAAAATCACAAATTTTAATCTACTCCACCTAGGGACCTTCCACATCAAATTTGGTTTCATTCGGTCATTTTGTTTCAGAGAAGAAGATTGAAGTTTACGTACGCATGCCCACTCTGACGCTTCACCATGGCATAAGCTCTGAGCTGGCTATAGCCATTTGAGCTAAAAAACACTCCCTTTTAGATGTCTGTCAAACACACAAGCTACAATCAGTGATATTTACAGAGTGTAACAAATGTAACACTCATTTATCTAATTCTAAACATTACTGGACATTTGATTACCTTTTTAGGGGTCTTTTGTAGAACAGGGAATCTATGTTTCAAATATGCCATTTTTTCTCCAAGATATCTGTCCACTGCATATCCTGGAATAAGAATAATATTTTATCCTTGTTAGATTTTATTTTCAATATACAGTAGATTCATTAGAGAACCTGGTTGGCAGACATTTTATGCAACCAACTTGAATATATGCAAATAACTGAATCTCCCATGAGCAAAACTGATCAATGCATACACTGGGTACATTTTTTGTACTACTGTCTGATTCACGTCTGCCGTAGCACTAGCACTAGACACAAACACTCATTCCGGAAATACATCGCTGAAAAATCATGTGGGTTAAGAAAATAGAATTGTGCATGACTGACTTTCCAATTTTCGCTGGCCAGGTAATATCATCTGCAACTAAAATGACAGCAAAAGGAATATATACTGTAGGTCTAACAACGGTGATCTTACCTACAGCTGAATGAACTATTCCAGAATTTTCTACCCTAACCCGCATGATTATTACAGCGATGTATTTCCGGAATGAGTGTTTGTGTCTTTTCCCGTATTAAATCCCTGTAAGGATTTTAAAAAGCTCTGCATTTTATACTCCAGCTAAGATGGCATTTAGTTTGGTGTCAGTTAATTACGACAAAATGCATACGTCACAACGGTATGTGGCATTCTACAAAATATTTTGATATCTCTTCTAAAACCTTGAAAAACTAGTGCTATGGCAGACGTGAATCGGACAGTAAGTCAATTAAGACATAAAATTAAGTGCATTGTAGACAACAGGCCCCGGTTTCACAATCATTCCTTAACTAAGATTTTTCTTAACTTAAATTTAGCAAACTTTAGCAATCTCTTTTTGAGTTACAAATAAACATTTGCAATAAAACTAAATGCAGATGTTACAAGCTTGAAGTGTTCTTCAAAATGACACTTTACATTACTAAATATCTCAACAATTAACAAAATTATTAAGGTTTCAAATTTGCCAGATTTAAGTTAAGGAAACTCTAAGTTAAGGAATGATTGTGAAACTGGGGCCAGAAATAAATAATTCCATCATTGAAATATTAAAGAGCAGGTCAATAACAAAGCAAGGTTAATTTTGATAAAGTTTAGATTTTAAAGACAATATATGTGGATTTTTGTATACTGAACAATACAAAATGATGTTTTTTCTCAAATGTGAATGTTTCTTGAACATACGTTATTTAAGCCTTGTAATAAATAAAATTTTAACCTCTTACAATATCATGTTTTGTTGTTTATTTATTTATTTTTTACTAATCATTACAGTATTTAATTTTCTTGTTCATTTCATCATAGTACTTAACCATTCAAGACAATTCTCATCACCCTTTCATGGGAAGAGAAATTTATTTGATAAATCAGGACACTACTACAGTTGGATCCGAAACCCGGTACCAGTATTGGTACCAAAACTTATTCTGAAAAGTACCAATACTCTTATCGATACCAACTGTATAAACCTAGCATATAATTCAATATTATACCTCATAAATTTGTTTTTCTGATAAATGCATTGATTTTACTCTGGGTGGTATTTTGCAATATAGACCGCAGGCTCCGGGCGGTATTATGTTTGCTTACGTCACACGATTGTCCTTGATGACGTAATATTAGACTAAACAAAAACAGCATCTTAACCCGAATAGTTTAACTAGTGGATTAACGCTAATACAAAGTTAGTCAGGAACGGCAACTGTAATACGTAAACAATCATCGTCTTAAAGGAATTAATTCCAAAAAAAAAAAAAAAAAAAAAAAAAAAAAATTGCTGATGCCTATTTTGAGATGGTATCCATTCGGTATAATATAACAAATATTTCATGGGGTTGCGGGTTATATCGCAGTTTATGGACCGGGCAGGCACCCCGAAAATACAATATAGACAGCTTCTCTTCGGTCCATATAATATTTTCGGGGTGCCTGCCCGGTCCATAAACTGTGATATAGCCAGCAACCCCATGAAATATTTGTTAATTATTTGACTCATCTTACCCACATCAATAGCATCAATTATCAAATAAAATTGGTGGTGAGTTTTTTAAGTTTTGTATTTTTTACACAACAGCCCTTACCAAACTGGAATACAAAGTTTGTGGTTTATTTATATTCAAAAAGTATTCCGAATACAATGATTGTATTCCTGTTGTGGTTACATCTATTCAGTCAAAACTGTATTCCAAAGAAACAAAATCCTGAATACAAAATTAGTATTCGAATGTATTCGAATACATACTACAAAAATACAATCAAATACAAAGATCTTCTTGGTTCTGAATACAATTTTTTTATTACACTTTTAGTTACATATCCTTTTGAGTTTTCATAAATTAAGATGTGTGAAGTGCTGCATTCAGTCATATTTTGTAGCTAATTTTTTTTATTATATTATCAACTACAGTGAAACCTGTGGAAACGGAAAACTGGATATACTAAAATCTTCTCAAAACCTAACATTTTTGAAACTCGCAAAATGAAACAAGAGCACTGCCAAGTGGAGCATAATGTGTCTGTTAAAGTTTTTAAACACAATATCATTTGTGCAAAGTAAACCCAAGTGCAAAAGGGCTGTAACTGGAAAAATTGAAGAAGTGCCACAATTTAAAAAAAATTGCACAGCTTAAAGTTATTCCAAGCATATCTACCAACTTCAAATAAAATACATTGAAAAGTGTAGGACTAGGTAAGGTCACAAGACAAACAAATTATGAAATAATTCATAATTAGTTGAATAATTTAATTAATAAGGCAAAATTCAATTTTCACCCTACCAAAGCAGGTTTAAAAGGGGATGAACATTGATAGTATGAAGAAAAGTACTAATCATAAGCAGATCTGTAGGAGTAGGAAATAGAAAATGATTTGAAAAATGAACTTGGGCCTAAAAAAAAATCTTGTGGTTCTGGTTACCTGACCAACCCTAAATTTCATCGCCGACTCCAATAATTTTTCGGGAAATCCAATTTTGAATTCATGCCGTTTCTAATCTTATTCCAGATTTTTCGGTTCCCAATCCAGATTTTGTCAGGGCTATATTGTTTTCAATTAACTTTTATATTAAAATAAAAATGGCAGCTGCCATGCATCCATCAAGCGTGGTTTTGTTTGAAAAAAATCCCTACCTACCCCAATTGTTTTTGGCATGTAACCAAATCCACAGGATTTTATTTAGGCCTTATCAGACCAATTACCAAGTGTGTGCCAAACACTGCCACCTCTGGTTTTATTGGAGATGTTCATTTAGTCAGATGTGGAAAAGAAAAATTGAGTAATATTTCCATATATTTATTGAGGTTTCTTTTAATTTTTGTTTTTAATGTACAAAAAACATCAGACATTCAATATTTAAGACATTCAACATTTAATGTACCAAAATTGTGTCACCATGCGTCAAAATGTATCCATCTCAAACTAGCTGAGCAGCCTGTTTTCATCTGCACAAAAAATTCACAGTTTAAATCTGGATCTTAAACCAATAACTGAATAAGGTATGAAGTGAGATGTAAAATCTTTTCTCTCACTTTAAACTCCTTTGTCTATGTGATACCAAAATAGTAAGCCAATGAAAGGTGTTTCGTCTGTGAAATGCCAAATAGATTTGAATACTTGTTCAGAGTGAAAGGAATCATCAGGACTGTATTCACATTCATAGGAATCCACAATTGCAGCATTTTGCACAACAGACAGAGAATCTTTAAACTGCAAAAAGAATCTTACAGATCCAAAACAAAATCCATTGTTGCATGCATATTTTACAATACTCTGATTTCTTCGCACCAACCTGCTATAACCCTGACTATAAATATAAAATGCACAATTTTTCACATAGATCTTATTGAATGACTTTACTCTCGTGTCTACAATTCCTTCTTGATTCTCACCATCAAAAAAAAAAAAAAAAAAAACAACAAACATCCAACAAACCGGAAATAGAAACCGCATTGCAACAACAGTCGTTATCGGTGTTCCAGTTTCATGATTATGTATCGCCGGTCAGGGGCGACAATTAAAAAAAAAAAAAATCGTCACTTCCGTGCGCCAATTTCAAAAGTTACAGTCTGCACAATGGTTGCAAGGTCCCATGTAGACTCTAAACTCGCCTAATGTGTGTGTGAATTTCAAAAGACCGGTAGGCCAGGGAACTTCGTTTTCGTCTTTTCATCCGATAGGCCTAGTACTTCAATTTTTGTGAATATGTACGTGGTTTGTTTTCCTGAAGAGGAAACAGTAGATGTTGTCAGGAATGACATTGTTGTTGGAGACATCAACAATGCATTTGATATTGGAGAGGATATTACAGTAACAGTAAGTCGGAGCTTCCCGGGGGGGGGGGGGGGGGGGGGGGGGGGGGGGGAGGTTAACTACCATCATTTTTGGGTAGGGGTGTGCCAATTTGATTTTTAAAATACGACCCATTTTTATATACATTCGAATCAAAATTAAGACCTAATTTTTATATATTTGCCCCCGTTTTCGTCAATTTTTTCTGTAAAAACAATCGCATTTTTACTTCAAAAGTGAAAAAAAAATTGCACCCATATTTATATATTTTGTCCGAAAAATAGGACCCATTTTTTTGACACATCCCTACCTACATATATAGGTAGTTACCCCCCACCCCTTGGCTCCCAGCTCGTGACAAATGTCCGTGGGACAAGTTGGTAAATCATGATATGGAACAAGTCACCAGACATAAAAAGTGTGTTATTAATTAAATCCCTTGCTTTTCATGTGAGTCTGTGCGTAATGGGATACATCTCCACCTAGACAAAAACTCGGGGGATTGGGGCATCTGCAAGTGTGTTTTACAATTTGTAAAATTTCAGGATCAGGGCAGTTTGTACCCAACTGTACCAAACAGAGGTTTCATACCAGGACATTTTGTACCCAAGCTCAAACAAATGTCATTTTGTACTCATTCACTTGGACATTTCATACCCATAATCATAACACAGTTCATACCACATTTCGATTTACTTATAAAGTAACAAATGCTAGAAGAGACTTGAAATTAAAACCAGGACTTATATCAAAATAATTTCAAGAACTTTACCATTGTTTGCATATGTAGAGTGAAATTTTGTCAGTTGTTAACTTGTTATATGTATTATGATATATTGTGATGAATTAAAATATGAGAATGTGATCACTGAAACCAAGGTAGCTCACTGATTTTGTATTCAGGTGTCATCATTTTGTATTCAATAACAGGCTACTTGAATACATTCGAATACAAAGAATTTGTATTCGAATACAAAGATAGATTGTTATCGAATACAAAGATGGAATATATTCAATCTATTTGAATACAAAGATGGATTGTATTTGAATATATATGAATACAAATCTAATTTAAATATTTCGCCCTATACGAAGACAATATTGTATTCGACTACAACTGAATGTATTTGAATACAGATAAGATTACTGTAAGGTTGATTGTCTTCGAATACATTATTGTCTTCAAAAAGAATGTATTCAAATACAAATAATAACCACATAAGGAATACATTCCATTTTGGTAAGGGAGGGCTTCGATTATTCAGTAGTCCACTTTTTGATGACTGAAATGTGTGTACTTGGACAAGTTATGCTGTAACTGCCACTCTTCATGGTGCCGAGTTAAATTATCAGACATATACATCACACTAAATTGTTTGAACTAATAAACGGCAGATAATATAGTGTAGGTCCAGAAAATTGTGTATAAGGAGGTCAATTGTAACCATCATACCATTCTGTTAAAAGCATGAATCAACAAAATCATTTGATGTTTGTATCATATGCTACTGTTTCGCATTAAGAATTGACTTAGTGTAACATGTGTAACATAACCAATGTTCCGAGTCTTTTTTTACTTGTCAGTCCATTAAAGTATGTCAAAGAAAAGTAAACAAACTGTTTTGTTGACTTTCTAGATACGTTTAAGCATTCAGCAGTATTTTAATCCTCACCTTTGACAAATTACATTATATCTGGTTTGTGCTAGTCTTGTCAAGTTTTGTAATCAACAGTCTCTGTGCTTTTTAGTTAGTTCTTGTCATAAGAAACAGTATTAAAGGGCAATAACCTTTCCAAGGGAGATGACATGTGAGCAGGTTTATAAAGTAATAAGGAAAGTCTGCTGTGTTTCTCAATGGGAGAATACAAAAGGAGGAACAAAGACTTAAGTTAGCAAATGAATTGTAAAATGGGTTTTTAAAGAGACACATGAAACCAATTTAAACTTTTTAAAATGTGTAATAAATTGAGTTTTCAAAAAAAAAAAAAAAAAAAAAAAAAAAAAAAAATTCTCCAAAAATTACTTGTAAAATTGGACAAGCACAATCACACCACCCTTCACTTGTTCATTGCTAAAATTCACCAGTACCGAACAATCTGTCAAACATTGTTGTTGAACCAGTTGGTCAAAATAAACAATTTACAATATTCCAGATACACAAAAATTTTATATAGGTTGCCCACCGTTTTTGTTTTTACATATTTTCTTCAATTTTAGGTCATTAAAGTCGAAATTAAAATAATAGTGGATAGTACAAACAAAAGGAAGCTTTTTGTTATGAACAAAGATGAATAATGCAAATTTGATGTTGCTAAACAATAATACATGATCAAAGGAAGGACTTCCATTTGTACCCCCCCCCCCCCCCCCCCACCCAAATTCACTTTTTAGCTAAATTAATGGTTAAAATGATATAATAATTCAATATTTTACATTTTGTGAAGGAATAATTTTTAAAAAAATCTACATTGGTTTTAATGGGTGGGGGGTACAAAAGGAAGTCCTACTTTAATTATAACCATTCTTTAATTATTAAACATTCTCAACTTGTTAGGAATTAAAGATAAATCATTTTATAATATTAAATCTAGCTTTAATATCAGTCAAACATAATTCTTGCTTACACCTTCTCCTCAGTCAACTTTGGGAAAGCATCTACATCTGCGACTTAAAAAAGGTCGCCGACACAACAAGTGTTAGGTGGTGACGTCATCAAAATGGTGCATTTAACATATACTTACAGAATTTGGCTATGTCAGGTATAACTAAATTGGATCTTCTTCCAGCTGAAGTTTTAATTTTTATTTTAGTATTTGGGTCACGTCTTGAATTTTAACTAGTAATACCAATAATAATTCTCGATTGAGCGTTTTGAAGGTTTCAAATTGGGGTTGCAAGCCATTGAAACTTGTCAGTAGAGAAGATCACGGGGGAAACTCGTGATATTTATAATTTGATTCATTCGTAACAATAAAAACATGAAAACGGAAAAGATAAAGATAAAAAGGCTGAAAAATTTCACTAACCTGTCGCGGTACCCGTGACTGTGGACAGTGCACCATTGATACTCTGTTCAGCATAGTTCAGGGAAATTCGGATCAATTTGTTCGAATTCTTAACTTTGTTGTAGAAATTAAGAGTACCACTTATCACGGGAATGGCTTGCAGCTCCTGCACAAAATTGGAAGTGGTTGTTTCAGAGGCGCCATTTCCTTCTGCATCCATCCTGCTCTGTGACAAAGCGGGTAATGATAAGAACAAGATCGGTTTGTCGGCACAGACTATTTATAAATCGGGGAGGAGATAAGGATTGTATTAAAATATATCACCAAATCAACCACCGTTGTTACCTACCATTGGTTTTCAAAACTATATATTTAATAAAATGATGTTTTGATATTAATTTGATAGAAAATTACAGGAAAAACGGTATTATGACTATGTAATTTTCAGATATTATCTCTACACCCCCCATTTCAGAAGAGTCCATGTGAATTTCAGCGCACGTGGATCCGTGTTGCGTGAGAAAAACTACTCCGGCCAATCAACAACTAACACTCAATGACCAGGATTGATCTTAATTGCACACGGAATACGAAAAGAGCTGAAGATATTTATTTAAAAAAAAAAAAAAAAAAAAAAAAAAAAAAAAAAAAAAAAAACACAATAAGATGTGGGAACTCTTATCTTGTCAATGAGGGTAATTTGAAAATCCCAATTACCTGTCAGCGGCCAGCTACCTGTAGTTATATATTTTGGTTTATGGTGGCTTATTTCTGACATCGACATAATTTTAGTCGACATAAAATTATCTCAACATGTCGACTTAATATCTTGGCAAGTCCAGATAATATCATGGAAAGTTGTGATAATATCATGAAAAGTTGTGATACCAAAATAAAAAGTTGAGATAATTAACACGACTTGCCGCGATAAAAATAAGTCGAGATATCGAGATAATTATCACGACTGGTCAACAAAAGTATCGCGGCAAGTCGTGTTACATATCTTAACTTTTATTTTGGTATCACAACTTTTCATGATATTATCTCGACATGTCACGATATTAAGTCGACATGTTGAGATAATTTTATGTGGACTAAAATTATGTCGATGTCAGAAATAAGCCATCATATTGGTTAGAAATATGGTGGCTTATTTCTGACATCGACATAATTTTAGTCGACATAAAATTATCTCAACATGTCGACTTAATATCTCGACATGTCGACTTAATATCTTGACAAGTCAAGATATTATCATGGAAAGTTGTGATACCAAAATACAAAGTTGAGATAAGTAACACGACTTGCCGCGATAAAAAAAGTCGAGATATCGAGATAATTATCACGACTGGTCAACATAAGTATCGCGGCATGTCGTGTTACTTATCTCAACTTTTCATTTTGGTATCACAACTTTCCATGATAGTATCTCGACTTGCCAAGATAATAAGTCGACATGTCGACATAATTTTCTGTCGACTAAAATTATGTCGATGTCAGAAATAAGCCACTTGAGTTAAATTATTCTGAAAATCGAACTACAGGCACTTGTTTCGATATTTAAAATAATAATATCAATAAACAAGCGCCTGTGAATTGAACATACGTTTAGCTCGAATTGCAAGCAGCCCTGTGCTGACTTTACGGGAATGATAACCAACACGGATCTAAAATTACTTAACTCGGTAAATGACCGTTTCCGGGCACTTGGTAATAATGTTATGTATAAATGTGTAGTGACAGCAGAGACATATATGTATGTCTCTGGTGACAGTAATCTTATAAAGATATAATTATATTATTATCTCTTAACAATTTATAAATTTTTAAAAAAAAATTCCGTATTCTTATATGCAAAGTATATAAATTTTGATAAATCTATAATATTTTTGCTATTAGTGTTTCCAGATACCATTAAATAAGTGTCAGTACTTAGCTAAACGTTGGTGGGTTCCTATATCCTACCAAGATACCTAATATTTGACTCGGGGTTTTATATCATCATGACTGAAATATTAAACTGACGATAGCTGACCGTTGCAGGTACCCGGGGTTTCTAGATCAACTTCAAATATTATCTGTCGACAGCACAATATTTAAGTTACAGTAGAAAAGTCTTTAGTGCGAGTCCAAACGGCGACATAAAGAGGATGTTTCTTGGTTGATGTACATAGCAGCCGCTACAGCTTGTTTTCTTGACGTTTTAAGAAAATAAATTAATTTTAATATATATATATATACATTTGTTTAATTTTTGTTTAGAAGTTTTCAATGTATAAAGTGTCGGTTATAACGGCGATTATAAAAAATAAATTTTATTGATTTTTACAAAATAGAGTTCATTCTAAATGTGTGCAAATAATCTGCGAGGATTGTAATGTACCACTTTTTATTTTCATATAATGATACATGTACATTTAAAAATGGAACATGATAGGATTAATCCAAGTGCAAGTTCGTGTAAGTATTGGCAATGTTGTTTTGACACTCTCCATAAAATGAAATATTTAAATCAGTTTGCAAAATCTAATGCATCTGTTACATGACACTACAAAAAAATGTCCATTTAAGAAACAGTACAAAATTAAAACACCTTGTAACAGTACATATTGTCGATCACAGCACCTTATTTGGGTACCATTGGATGATGGTTTTCTCCGCGCTCTTCAGTTTTCCTCAATAAAAGACCAAAAAATTGACTTGTGTGTAAAACACCATTATCCACTCCATTCTCTCCTTAGAATCTTGGTTTCAGAGTAGTCTTAATTCAAAGCTCGCCTAAAGATAACAGTGCATTTCAACGCCCAGGCTCAAATCTCACTCGAACATATCCTAGTGTGAGAGAGTTTGTCGGTTCTTCAGTTCGTTTGCCAGAGGGAAGGTGGTTTTCTCAATACACTCCGGTTTCCACCACTATCCCAAAACCGACCTCTCGATAAAGTGAAACACTGTTGACTGAGGCGTAAAACATTATTACTCAACTCAACTATTACCGTGTGGATTTAGGGCACCAGGTCTGGAGGCAGTTATGTAATACACAAATATATCTTGTCAATCACCTTCGAGTTTATTAATGCTATACTGACCCTCCTGTTTTGCACTGTAGGTAAATATATTGAACATAATAACATAGTAGCTTTTTGATGTGCAAGAAAAAACACCCAAATATTTAAATAAATAAAATCTTAATGTACAACGCATTTTATGTGACTTTTCAAAAAAATGTTAACTCCGAAGGACCTACTTATAATTCGCTCGTCCAGATTTCACACGGTATATATTTGGTATATTTAACTATCCGAACATTTTTACCTTTGCAGCGTGAATTCTGTACATGTAAATGCTTTATTCTCAGTTTTCACCAGCTGTTTATCATTCATATAACATTTAAGGATATCTTGGTAAAAAAGCCATGTCACCTTTGAGTTTTGTTTATTAATTGTTGTTTATCGGAACTATACGATTTTTGGTACAGTAACCCTTGATATGTCTCTAATTGTACATGCAGTCATCATAACCATAATAAAAATTATCATAAACTCCAGCAATGTAAACAATATGATATGGGCGACAAAATGTACAGGGCGACAATATGCACTGTCCATGACGGTACATATTGTCGCCGACGGCACGACGACGACGACGACTGTACATATTGCTGCCCATCGGTACATATTGTCGTTGGTGACAAAATGAGCCGAGTTGAGCATTTATTTCTCCTGCAAATTTGGCGACAAAATGTACATCACATATTGGCACATCTGACGCCGGTGACAATATGTGTCATGAATATTTGTACCTTTTTTCACCATAAATAATGTTTCGATTGATGTTTAATTGGCGTAGGAAGAGGAAAATGGAACTAACATATAAAAAAGCTACTTATCTATTAATTTGAACGTTTAAATGAAAAAAAGGACGAGTAATGGTCTTATTTTATCAAGGTCACTGTCAAACATTTTTATTACTGCTTTATATTAATATCACCCTTAAAAAGTGTCTCTAAAAATTGAACGTTACAAAATGATATTTCGAAAATTTTGGAAGAATGAAAGGTTCTCCAGGCCCGAATCTCCTACTGTCCACCTACATGAAATACTGTTATTATATAATTATGCTTAGTTTATGCTGTTGGACCAATCGTTTCAAAAAATGAAATTAAACATACATTGCCAGAAACGATATCGTTATAAACAATAATTAGTATGCTTATTAAATGGTTGTTATTTATTATTTTGTTGGATTTTATACAAATTAAAAACAACCCCGGATGTTGAATAATTAATATTTACTTATTCAATGTTGAACAAAAACCATGATTTATAAGCAAGTTCTTCAGGTATAGGTACAGCAGTTCCATTTTTTCTTCTTAGAAACATTTGGAACTATAGATAGAATGGAAGTTTAGTTTTGCGAAAGTTCTCTCTCAGAGCCTAGTTTCGCATTTCACTCTACCAGTCTGTTGGGAGAAAGTTTGCCAGCTCCCTTGTTGGAGTGGTTTTCTTCTGGCACTTTGGTTTCCTCAACCAGAGAGTAAAATAATCTCTCGTCTTGGACGTAAACGCAAATGTCACAAATGATAGATATTGGAAATAAATTAGTTTAAACAGTCACTGTATTTCTGTTAAAGTTAGTTGACTATTTAGTTAGAAACTGAAGAGTGGTAGTAGTGTTAGAATATTTTATATCAAAGGCCATAACTCTGACATAAGGCAACGGAACATTTTGAACTTATTCAAGATTTCAATATATACCTAAAGAGTAAATTTGGTTTAAATCAGTTTAAAGGCTTATTTATATTTTATAGACATAATTTTATCAAAAAATGAAGGAAATAAATATGGTACTTATCAAGCCCATTAAGGGCAACATCAAAAGATACATACACATTAAATTTGTTTTAAATCGGTCCAGAAATGTTTAATGAATGGCGGTAATTTAGTGCTTTTGTCAAAGGACAATGCAATCTGTTGCTTTATGAGTAAATATTCGCCCCTGTTCATAAATCCTGTCATCTTTTAGGATAAAGTGAAAGTTTAACTTTGAACATCTCTTTTATAAAATTAATGTGGTTTTAAAAGTATGAGATTGTATGATGAAAAAGGTTTTAAAAAATCGGAAAAAATATTGTTTTAGTTAAATTAGCCCTTTTTGTAATGAAAAAAAAATTTATAAACTAGTACTGTGCTCTAGATAGACATTATGAGCTAGAATCATTTTTCATGTGAAACTTCCTAAAAATAATCAATTTTCAAGAATCTCGAATAATGCTATAAATGAATATATAAGAAAAATAATTGATACTTATGTACTGAGACAGTTATTGTTTTAAGAGAACGGTGTTCATTTGCCTTTATATAATGATCAAGTGGATTCAAATGCTAAATTTTTTGTTATAGAATAAAAAAAAAACACTTTATGACCAACCCTTTATATGAAACAAATACATTATACATTGTTTTATATGTATATTATAGTGTACATTTAACATTATCTTGTGGATAAGGGGCTGCATGTCTTAGTATAAAAAGGAGTATATCGCTGTAGGTACAAAATCATGAATCGGGTCGATATTCTTTTCTGGAATATTCCTTATCGGTGTTCCGACCAGGTCATCTCTGTATGTTTTGCAGGATAATAAATTGAATAAAGTCACCTTGACACTTAACACTACAAAAGGCAATGGCTATTTCGTTAAAGTCCTAAATATTTACAGGCATTTAAGCATTTGAATAAAGTTGAGAGAGAGAAAGAGAGAGAGAAAGAGAAAGAGAGAGGCAGATATTATTTAACCAGTTTATAAGTTTAGCTACAGTATATATAACAAATACCTGCTAAATTTTGATGTGCCAGATGTGGACATTTCGGAAAATCATTCTTCATCAGTGACATTAGGGGCCGAAAAGTTTTGATAGATTAAAAAATAGTATCCTACAGCATGTATTAAGGTTAGGGTTATCGGGAGTAAATCTTTTTTTTTTTTTTTTGTTTTTTTTTTTTTTTTGTTTTCGATTTGTTTTTTGTATACAATTCATCATCATCATCATCATATCCAAAAATATAAACCATTTTAGGTAGACGGCAATATGTACAGTCAGTAAAGGTACATATTGTCGTCGGGATTTTAGTCATTTATTAATTAACATTTGGATAATTCAATTCTTTTTTGTTTCAAACATTTTAATCGGTCAGACCTTTTATGTTGTTTTTGCAGAAAAAAATATCAAAGAGTTCAAAAATTAACGAAATAATAAGTTTTTTTATGGAAAAATTAAATCATATATTTATAGCATCTTTTATTATTTCTTAACCAAAAGCAAAAATTCTTTTCTATAATAACCCTCGCAATTGGAGTTTATCCTTTTGAAACATTTTGTTTATTTTCTTTAAAAATCAAAAAAATAAATAAATAAGCAATATCGTCGAGTTTTTAACTATCATCACTTCGTAGGTTCTATCCTTCCACGAATTAAAACAACTTACTCCGCTCCAGGGTTCAACAAAGAGATCAGACATAATAAAAATGGCTATATAGAAATAAAGATCATGTCATCAAATCTAAGGAAACAAGTCTTCTAATTTACGCATCGTATTGATTTGCATACTGTTCTTCTGAAGATAAACATGAGACAGGTATAAAATATATAAATAATACTATAATCAAAAACTAATTCAGCATTTTAATATCACTTGAATATAGCTGTCGTAGTAGATGTTCCGGACAGTATTTCTTTAAGTATGTAGAAGTACTGCTACTATTACTTAAGTTGTGGCTTCTGTCTTTACTCATTTATTCTTTTTTCACATAGCTATGCTGTAGTTCTTTTTGGCAAATTAAATAAAATAAATACTTAAACTTGTACGTAATAACTACAAAATAGTTTAATAAAACGTAAAAATAACTGGCTTCAAAGTAATAAATAACGTATATATGATGCCTGTTTAAATAGAAACACTAATAAATAAATAATTTCATAGAAAGTATCTACAATATTAACAACGTTATTAAATATCACATTAATCCAGTATTGTTACACAATAGTTATCCCTTGTTCTGTTTACGATTGTTGGCGTTTGTTTTGCTCTGGTTCTTCTGTTTTGCGTTCTGTTGTTGTTGCTGCTGTCCTTGTACTTGGTCCTGTTGTTGTTGGTTTTGGCCTCCTTGGTTATCTTTTGCAAACTTTTGGCACATGTTATTATTCTTTAAAAAAGAGAAGGATAATGAACCAATCAATTCTTTATTAACCATAAGTTAGAAGATTTGGCGTATTTGAAACAAACAATTAACAAAGGCATTTACAATACATCGAGATCGCGATATAAAAATTACAAAGCGATACTAATTGGGTAAAACAATAATCACCTTATAGTCATACTTGGTAAAAATACAATTCAATACAGGAGTAGCCGTGATTAATTGCTTTTGTTAAAATATGCAGGAGTGTTCCCTTGTTTTAGTGGCCAAGTGGTCTAAAGCGCACGCTTACGGATCACAGTGCCTCTCACCGCCCGGGTTCGAATCCCACTCGGGACAGATCCTAGTGTTAGAAAGTTTGTCAGTTTGCTTGCCGAAGGTCGGTGGTTTTCTTCGGGCACTCCAGTTTCCTCCACCATCCCAGAACTGACCGCCTCGAAATAAGTGAAATATTCTTAACTGGGGCGTAAAACACCATTACTCCACTCCTTTCCACTCCATTCATTTCATCAAAAATTATAATTTCAAGACATAGATTTGGAAATGGACTTTCATAATAGTTGTAAGATAGATATTTGGTATTGGAGCTAAATGATATATTTGTACTTATATTATTTTTAATAAGTCTTGAGTTTTAAAGTTTTTGCAATAAATTTTTCAAATTGTGTATTTCAAAAAAAATACTAGAAGATTACAAAGCAGGTCATAAAATAACATTTTAAGCACCGCATGAAACATATTTAGTTAAATCTATCAGATTTATAAAAATCTTATCGCCTCAACAGATGAAAAATGCAAATGTGACGGAAAATATCATTTAACAATCCATTTAACCTTCTCACTTTTTCCCTCTACAAGTTTAACTTACCCATTCATAAAATGTTGCCACACCAGCACTCACGACCCGTATTTGCTCAATTGTGAAATGTTCTTGTAATTTCTCAACTTTTTTACATGTTTCATCTGATAAATTTTCTGTATCGGCCTGTTTGACTTCTCTTAGTAAACTGTTTTTCCCTATTCTGCCGACTAAACCCTGTACATCTGCCCATTCCTATAAATAAATATAGAATTACAGTTATTCTTAATTACTTTACTTTAAACTAAACTAAGTGTTGCAGTCGGTTTCCCACTGACAGCATTTACCTCCGGTAAATTTCTTCACCTAACAAATTGTCTAGAGATTATTCCCATACTTTATATCAAGAAAAAATACCTTTCTCGTGACAAAAGTTCTCCCTTAAAATAAAAATGCCACACATATATAAAAAAATTATGAGAAAACTATCCATCTGAAAATTGATTATTTACACAGTAATGTAAAAATTCGAAAATTAAGTCGCCTTTTTCTACATAACTTTTTCCTCTGTTAGGTCGTAGTCTTTTTTACGTTGGCTGTTGCTTATTATATATTGTGATGATATAATGAAAATAATTTCCTACACAATTTCAATAAAAGGAAACTCTTAATCGTTATTTAATTATTACATGACAATATTTCATTAACAGATTTTCTTTCTTTGATTATAAATCTTCCAAATAAGTCTTTGCAAAGACATGTTTTTAACTTGTAACTATCAATTATTTACTATTAAATATGTACATGACATTGTAAGAATTTAGGTACTCGGCTATGGCATTTCTCAAAATTACTTGTATTTGGGTATTTTCAATAATCTGTTCATAATCTCTCTTTTTTATTTAAAGAGATACTGAGAGTTTAAATATTCCAAGAGAAATAATGCCAAAATGAAGAGAAAAATATACACATACAGGGGAAACTAACTCGGGCATTAAGTCCCTGGTAGGAAAATTCTGATTAGGGGTTTATCCTGTTACACTTGTATTATCTCTTTGTCTGTATGCTATGAGGTGCCGTTTTACTATTTATTCAGTATTTTGTGATATCACTAATTCTATTTTTTGATATCACTAATTCGATTTAGTGATATCACTAATTAAATTAGTGATATCACAAAATACTGAATAAATAGTAGAACGGCACCTCATATGATGCTAACTAAATGCATAATAATTAGTTGTTACTTTATTATGCTGTCAGGACTGCATATTCCCACACGTACATACAAAATACAGAAATCTCAATATGTCTGCCCGTTTCTTCAAGTAAAAACAGAACAGTTTTAATCTTAATGACTACTAGTATACCAACAAGTAAGCCCAGTAGTTCTTTCTATCCCTTCAAATAAATACTAGATAATAACTACCACCTTCCTGTGTGTTTGTCGGATAGATTCAACCAATACTCCTTAACGATCTTTTTTTTTACGCGAAATGTACCCTTGTTATATAATAACATGTAGTAACCTTAATATTAATTTGTTATTTCTCTTTATTTATTATATCTATTAATTTCAGTGTAACTAAGTTTGTGTCGAATTCTTAGTTGCGTTCAATAACACGTTTTTCAGTTAAAGAATAAAATAAAAATAAACAAGGCATATTTACTTTTGTTTGACCAGTTTAAAAGCACGTGGATGGTAAGAATAAAAAGTATCTAAAAATCTTTCATTTTGTCGCTTAGATAATGTTTGCGTTTTAGGTTTTTGATATCTAAAATAAAGGATTTTTACCCTCAACTCTTCCTCTCTATAGCCAAGAATCAAGTATGTAGCTGTCATAACCTCGTGTACTCCTAGTGGGGGATGGTGGTAACTATGGATTTCAGATATAGTATTTTGGTCCATTTCAAGTATATCATGTCTGTATTTATCAAGTTCTCTTAAGTGATTTAGTAATTCTTTTGCTTGTTGTATATAGTGATGCAGATTTCCCGCGTACTCTGATGCTTCTGCATGTTTGATAGCTTCTTCTAGAACACCAGCATGTCTTCGAAGTATGGCATCACGGATTTCTGGAAAATTAAAAATGTTCACCTGATAAATAATGGCTTGACGAATATTTTATTTATAAAATTCACTTTATTATATATTGTAGATTGCATAAAACCAAATTTAATTTCTTCAGTATCAGAATTTTTGTTTATGTTTCTGCGAGCTAGATACTCACAACTGTCTTAGTGTCAGTTAGTTTTCTATCTAACCTTTTTTGCAAGTCGGAAAACTTCAGTCTTTATTTAGCACTGGTTAACTTTAATATTTATTATTTTCTTTTATTTAGATGCTCCTTTTTCTTAATATTCTACAAAATCTATTTAGTTTTAACATATTTTATTCATTATATTTAATAATTACATGTTGGAAAGTAAACAATATGAAATATACAAGTGACAAATGGAATTCAGTAACAAGTGTTGAACACAGATGAAAATTGTCTTCTAGAAATATTAAATATAAATATCTTTTCAAATTTGCATTTCAAATAGAAAAGATACCAAACAGAACACCGTTAACATTGTTTCACCAAGAAAAAAATAAATACATATATATATTTTCTATGATGATTTTCATGAATGTATGCCATCATTTGACAGAGTCACGGGGGCATTTGCATAGCGACGAGTGATAGGTCCTGCCCCTACCTACAAGCAATATACATATGACCCCGCCACGAAAAATTCGTACAGGTAATAAAATTAAAAATCTATAAATGTGCTCATTTACAAATTTTTTATGAATCGAAGATACAAGCAACAATGTCAGTGTAGTTAAAACGTTTGCTAAAATATGAAAAAAAATTGTGCGAATTTAAATATTTCAATGTTTTGTGTGGACGTAAGAGAATTGTCTTCAAAAAGGAATAGTTCAGTTGTAAGTGGATATGGTAGTGTAGTTAAAAATCTAATCCTTAGATGAGATTAAAGGTTACAGCTCAGTAGAAAATTAGACAATGTTTCTCCACAGTCGCAGTAAGGATTATCTATGATATTTTTATTATAAAGGGTAGATGATTATGTATGATATTTTTATTATAAAGGGTAGACTATTAATATCTGCCTTTAGTCTGAACTAGATCAAAAATCAATCTTCAAATCAGTCATTAGCTTGAACTAGATCAAAAATCAATCTTTAGCGCGAGATAAATAAATCAATGTACCTTGAGTTTCAACCAGACCAAACTATTTTCTTTTTCTGCTAGCTAGATGCTTCTTTCTGTCTTTTGTCTCAGTGAGATCAATTACTTATTTTCTCTGTGACTCAGATACGTAACTGTGTCTGTGTAGTTAGTAAAGTCTATTGTGTACAATATCTGCGTACTAAAGCATGTCCTTAGCCTCAACAAGATCAATTATTTACCTTTCCTGCGAGTCAGATACTCCAATCTGTCTTTAGCGTCAGCCAGATCTCCATTGTCCTCTAGTTTATTCTTTTCAAATGCATTTATACAGTTCTGTAATTCATCAACATCAATTCCTTTTGTAGCTTCTCTCAAATTTTCTCTGATTCTTCTCTAAAACAATAAATATATTGATTTTATATTCAGTCTTGTTTTGAAATAAAATCAACGGTTGTTAATATGAATCACAAAAATGTACGTGACTATTATAAATAAAATAGAAAAAAGTAATCTGTAAATGTAAATCATATACTTTGCAACAGCCGATATAATGAAGAACCAATCACAATTCAAGTCATATATTTGATCAAGACAGAAAAAGATTAGAGAAACAAATATTTGGGATACTGATGCTAAAACGCTCTGACATAAGACAGACACTAGAGTTAAATGCTGAATATGTGTCTACAATATTACTTTTACAACAACTAGTCTGTTAAAAGGTTTACTTTAAAATTATAACCATAAAATTAACCATTAATATAAAACACGAAAAAATAGGCTTGACAATACGTCTTTAACAAGAAGACAAACATTAAAGATATCTTCACTTTATGGCACATGGATTCACACTTTGTGCTTAAAAAAGATTTCTCTTTAACTTTTAATGATATTCAAAACTAACTTTTAAATTGACTGACACAAAAACTATTCTACCGCATCGAATATCACTGCAAAGAAACGGAAAGTTGACAACAGGAAAATAAATTGAAGTAATCAATTTTGTCATATAGCTCAAATTAAGAATGAATCCAAAATGACTTCACACTTATAATCATTATTGTGTTAATGACCATGAATCTTTTTAAGGACCTGGAAATAGCTTTGGCTTACAATATCTTTGAAACAACAATTTATTTGTAAACAGCTTGCTTTGTTGTAGAAAAAAAACAACATTTTATCAGAGTGAAAATCCTCTTATTCTCTTTTTTTAAAGAGATTGGACATAAGTACGATCTAATAAAGGCTTAAAATATAACTTATTATATGTTTCAATACCTTATAACCTTTCTCGTTGACAGGTTCTCTGTTCCCCTGTGGTCTCTTCTTTTTTGGCGGAGGATGGTTTGATTGCTGATTTTGTTGTTTTCCTTTCCCTCCTTTTCCCTTCTTTAATATAATTTTAAAATATTAAATTACAACCTTAAAAAGAAAATAACTCTTGAAAACAACTGTTTTAGTCACATTGTTTTTGACAGCGACTTATTTAAATTTTCATAGAAAATCCAATGTACTTCGGTTAGGTTTAGTAGTTTTCACTTACTTGAGTCTAGTCGCAACAGAAAATCGCTATGCACACCCGCGATCACCATGAAATAATTCTGCACACAGTAAAAAGTTGCACCTATGGGGATTAAACATATTGAAAAACATGGCAAATGTTGGATTCTTTTGCACTTTTGCACACACTAAAAAGTTGCAGCTATGGGGATTTAACATTTTGAAAAACCAAGGCAAACGCGGGATTCTTTTGCACTTATGACAATTAAAAAAAAAAAAAAAATCCAAAACATAATTTCCGGTGTAAACATCACCATTTTTGACATGTTAAATCTCCGTAGCAACATCTTTTTTATATTCCACAGAAATATTCTTTGGTACAGGGCTTTAAGTAAAGTCAAGATTTTGAAAATTTAATAATTTTTAAAATTTAATAAACTTTATTGAATTATCAGTAAAAATTTTCCATAATTTACTGTCAAACAGTTACTAAAACAGTAGATTCCGGGAATTTTATTCTAAGGTCATTAAAGGCTTATAAACTGACATTTCTTGTTAACTTATATTATAACATCATTTGTTGTACTTCGAAATTTGTAGCTTAATGATAAAAAGTAATTTTTGCAGTTAAAATAATAGTAAGTTATAGTAAATCAATTTAATATAACTAAAAGAATTTAAATATTGTTTAAACTAAACAAATTTTAAAGACTATTTGGAACCTAAAAGTGCTTTGAAATCAAACACTGGTTCCAGATTTATAATCATTTCTAGCTAAGGTTTTCCTTAACTCAAATTCTTCAACTTTGAAATGCTTTCAAAAAAATCTCCTTACTCATCTTAAACTTTTACCAGAGTGTTTAGATATTTAGGAAAGTTTAGGTGTAATTTTAAAAGATCATTTTAAAAGTATAATATATTTATTTAATTTTGACAAAAAATGTTTATTTGTAATTCCAAAAGAAATTTAAGTTAAGGAATTTCTAAGTCGAGGAGAAATGATTTATTCTTAAACTTGGGCCTGGATAACTTTTTGTCATTTCCTCATATGCTCGTCCAAAATTGATAATTTTAAATTTATATTTTGATCAATACATATAAATATTTGTCTTGCCTTGTTTTTAGATTTTTTCTGATTGTTTGTTTTGTTATCCTTGTTGCATGAACCAATGTCAAATTGAATTTCTTAAGCTACAAACGCTTTATTTTAACCATTATTTACTTAAAATAAAAAATTTAGTTTTGCATTTGGACTGTTTTTCAAATTTTGTAGATTTCGAAAAATATACAAAATAAATTTTGAAATAAAGGACTGAACTTCGCTTTTCATAGCCTATCTGTTAGCGGTTCAAAATATTTATATACTCGTTGTTAAAATAAAAAGATCATACATAATAAACATGCGTATTTAAGATAACATGCAAAGTTCACTTTTATGTTCAGATAACATCTAACATGCATGATTTTAAATGTCTTCATCAGATAACATACATACATCACATGAAATATTCATATGCAGTGTTAAAAATAATAAAACACACGCAAAATATACCTGCGTTGTCAATACAAAAATAACAAAGAACATGCAAAAGTTATTACAAAGAAAATGTATTTTTAAAATTGCCATCTCTATTTTTTCTCTTTTTTCCTTTTTTTTAAATTTTTTTTTGGTTGATTTTTGTCGATAATACAGTACTTATTTGCTTTGAAAGATATTACGTAATTATAGCTAGCTTATATATAAATGAACAACTATTCGTGAATCTATTTGAGTAATTGAACAAGGATGACCAATACAATCAGTTGTAGTTTTATTGTGTTAAACATTCCAATTATAGATAATTGGTTCATTTTAATTGTATTTGCCTAACCACATGGTAACATTGCCATTGAAAAACAGAATTAAAAAAAATACTTTAGTTTAATGATAAAACAAACTTTTAACTTGCAACAATGTCAAGTCAAGTGAAAGTATTTAAATAAAATTAGTACAACACATCAAGCTCGTAAAATGCACAATTAGACTATAATAAGGTAAAAAATAAAATTGTCTTTAATTTGTAAAAGCAATCATAAAATTGGAATTGCGTGTTTAATCTAATCAAGATATTCTCTGCTAAAAAAAATAAAAAACAATATAACACATACAATGAATATTAATCTGAATATTAAGCAGCAACATGAAAGAAAAGCATATAAGCAATTTTATGAAAATTAATGCGTACCATAGCCAATTTATTTATAAATAAAATTAATAAAAAACGTATGATGTCTATAATAGTTTTATCTAAATATGTACATTTTTAAGTAAATTTATTTCTAAAAAGTAACAAGTTTGACTTGGCCGTTGCTCTTTTTGTAAAAGTTTGAACAAATATAAAGGATTTCTATGGGTTTTTTTTTTTCATTTTTATCAGTATGGTGGAATTTTTTAGAAGTTATTTTCGTTAGCAATACTCGTATTAGAGAATGTCTATTTGCATACTATGTCTGAAGAAGTATAATTAAAATATATGAACTTTTCATATAATTAAACAATGGCTAGATACATGACTTCATAGTGAAACAGTCACAGGTAGAATTAAAAAAATTTTTTTTCGGAATTCTTTAGTTAATAGCCACACAGCCAAGTCAAACCTGTAATTCTTCATACTATTATCAGAAGTGCGTTTTACATCATAGCTGCTAATTTATCGCGTCATCTGTTCACAGGTTGACAAATCTTAACAAGTCTGAAAATTAACAAACACAAGTTCAAATATCCAGGTATTCTTTTTACTACATAGTGTATGACGATGTTAATATCGACATATATTAACAGGTGTGTAAAACTAGCAGCTACAATGATTATTGGACGCACTTCAGGATAGAACAGGTACACAACAGTAACTTATTACAAACACATAGATGTTAAAATAACTAGGTGTGGTTGGGAGGTAGGTTGGTTTGTTTGTGATATACATATGATTGTGATGATATCTTACCGTATTTACTGCACTTCCATTTTGTGTACTTGCAACCTCTACTACAACCTGTATGGCGAGTCACAAAATTTATTTATTTTGGACATTGTTAGATT
The DNA here is from genome assembly GCA_029721355.1 of Tegillarca granosa. NCBI lineage: Eukaryota > Metazoa > Mollusca > Bivalvia > Arcoida > Arcidae > Tegillarca > Tegillarca granosa. The sequence goes on along the minus strand of JARBDR010000920.1, from coordinate 401,489 downwards.
GCAGAGTTTGTTCAGTTTTCTATCGAGAGGGTTATGCGTTACATTTTTAATGAACATAAAGTTTCATTTTAAAAAAAACGGCAACAATACATATAGACATGCCGATAGGATAATTAAGACTGGTTTTTCATGGCTCTTGTTATAGTCAACATAATAATAAGGGCAGAACTAATAACTGAAAAACTGATTGGTAGTTATTTAGAATTGCTAATGAATTTAAAGTTTTCTTTATCTGCACTGAGCCATCTTCGGTTTAATTAGAATCTTCAGTTTAATTGGAGATGTAGATCTAGACGATGATTGTCATATTAAGCAATAAAGCACATGTCATAACAAGCAACTACACGTTACCTAGCGCTGCCCAAAAGCTTATTTTAATTTAGTGAAGTACTTATCTCGCAAGCTAATAATCGAAATACTACCTTCTCTATCAGTATTTAGCTTTGACTTATAGCATTGTGCATAAATAGTTTGCATTTTACGAAAACGGATTTGATCATATATCATATCTCGATTTTTTTTACTGTTTTAAGTGTCAAAGGTGCTCGATGGCAAAAAAAAAAAAAAAAAAAAAAATGCAAAAGTCTTAGTAAGAATTCTTACCACATTGTTATTTATGATTTGTTTTGTAAAGATCTGTTAAGATATAGTTATGTTATTGATCTGTTTTGTGTGATCAATTTGTGGTATTAATGATCTATCTTGTTAAGGCCTTTATCACATGGTTATTGTTAATTACATGCTCAGTTAAGGATTGATATCACATGGATTTGTTGACAATACACTCAGTTAAGTAATGATAAAGATTGAAATCACACGGATTTGTGTTTTCAGTTAAGGATTTATAAAGAATGAAATCGCATTTTTGAAAAACAAATTTCTTAACATTTTATTTAGTATTGTGATGATATTTCTAAAATCATTATATAAAAGCATGTAATCGTATCATTATGGTATCACAAATTTGTAAACTATTATACCAACATTTATATGTTGACTTTGTGTTTTGTCAACTATAATAATCCCATTTATATGTTGACTTTATGTTTTGTCAACTATTATACCTCCATTTATATGTTGGCTTTGTGTTTTGTCAACTATTATTCCTTCATTTATATGTTGGCTTTGTGTTTTGTCAACTATTATACCTCCATTTATATGTTGGCTTTGTGTTTTGTCAACTATTGATATGTTGGCTTTGTGTTTTGTCAACTATTATACCAACATTTATATGTTGGCTTTGTGTTTTGTCAACTATTATACCTCCATTTATATGTTGGCTTTGTGTTTTGTCAACTATAATACTCCCATTTATATGTTGGCTTTGTGTTTTGTCAACTATTATACCAACATTTATATGTTGGCTTTGTGTTTTGTCAACTATTATACCAACATTTATATGTTGGTTTTGTGTTTTGTCAACTATTTACCAACATTTATATGTTGGCTTTGTGTTTTTCAACTATTATACCCCCATGTATATATTGGCTTTGTGTTTTTTCAACTATAATACTCCCATTTATATGTTGGCTTTGTGTTTTGTCAACTATTATACCAACATTTATATGTTGGCTTTGTGTTTTGTCAACTATTATACCAACATTTATAAGTTGGCTTTGTGTTTTGTCAACTATTATACCAACATTTATATGTTGGCTTTGTGTTTTTCAACTATTATACCCCCATGTATATATTGGCTTTGTGTTTTGTCAACTATTAATATGTTGGCTTTGTGTTTTGTCAACTATTATACCCCCATTTATATGTTGGTTTTGTGTTTCGTCAATTATATACCCCCATGTATGTTGGTTTTGTGTTTTGTTAAATATTATACCCCCATTTCAATGTTGGCGATTTGAGTTGTCAACTTTTATACCCCATTTATATGTTGGCTTTGTGTTTTGTCAACAGTTGTAAATACATTAATGTGTTTTTGTTGTGTTTTGACATTATTTGAAGTATTTTGTGCATTTTGTTGTTTATCATACGATTTGTTAGATGTTCTACCAATGAAATAACCACACACTACAGTGATTTGTTTCCTACATTTTTGAACTACAAAATTAATAATAAAACCATTTTAACTTCATTACCTGTTCCGGTTTAACTTTGTTTCCTTTTCCGTTAGCGCCATCATCCTCCTTTGCTGTTGAAGAGCCTCCACAACCCATTTTAGATGGTAGTTTTTTTCTATCTTATTAGACGAAGTTAAATTGTGACTTTACATTTTACTGAAATAAAAAATAAATAAACTTAGTGCAATTTTAAATATAAAATGTAAAATTGAAAATATTTAAAGACATTCTCTGTTGACGTGATTTAGCATAAAAACGCCCAAAATGATTATAATCTTACCTTGTTTACACCTATTTGCTATTGAAAATGTTAATAAATATGTAAATAATAGTTATTAATGAACATGTAAATAAACATACTAAAAGGATTATGTGATTTTGTCGTAAGATGGATACAAAAAAAAAAAAACAGAATAAGCTAACAAGGCTACAATTTTGTTGAATTAAAAAAATAAACAACAAAAATCTTCACTAAATAATGTTGAGAAAACGATTCTAATATTATTTTGATTTTTCCTACAGTGATATTAAGAAGTTTTAAACAAAGTGGTATATCTTTCTATGTTTTAGATTTTGATTATTTTCCTTAGTTACAGCTTTTTTTATAGATGGTGGAGCACTTATCAAAATTTTGAAAATTTAGGAAAATAAAGTTTGTTCACATTTTTATAGAAAAGGTTAAGGTCTCACCTCAAGATAATTATAATAATTATATTCGGACAACATCACGCTATATAGCGATGAATTTCACCGAGTTTATTTTATTATATTGTCATGTGCTACTTTTGCATTATTTCATAAAAATTCAAAAGTAACACATGAAGAAATAATTAGTGGGACCCTGAGATGTGTAAAATTACATCAAGACACCATATATACAACGATGCCCATCCCGTTGGAAGTGGGACGAATGGCTTTGTAACCCATTTAAATATTTGTTTACAACCATATGACAAATCACACACACACACACACACACACACACACACACACACACACACACACACTATTTGTTTATCTATTGTATAAGTAGATAAAAGTCAATCTAGGTCTTTATAGCAAGGTTAATATCATAAGACGAAATATCATCTTTAAGCTAGCTTGAAGACTGCTTAAAAATGGTTTAAATATGTCTTTAAGCCATCTTTACGTCATTTTAAGTTTCTTAAAGATTGTAATTAAGCTACCTTAAAGCTAGGCTTAAAGGTGGCTTAATGGCACTGAAATTTTAAGCCGTCTTCAAGCCATCTTTAAGCTCCTTGAAGCAAAGAAAATTATTATTGGTAGAAATAAACATATATTGCTTAATTAATTAATATGTTTTTATTTTTAAAAAAAATTATACAAAATGATATCTTTAAAAAGTTTATAATTTATATTTTATTTTTTTTCCTGTATATTTTTTTATGTAAAAGTTATATCTTCATATACATGTTATCTTCATTTTTTAAAATTTGTTTTATTATTACATTTTTTTTGTCATTATTATCTTTATTACATCACGTTATATAACATAACTCAATGAATTACATCTTACCTATAACAATTGTCCTGAGCTGGGCATAAAGATGACTTTAAAGATGGCAGTGCCTTTAATTCACCTTTAAGTCATCTTTAAGCATCTTTATGCGCATCTTTAAGCATCTTTAAGCTCGGCTTAAAGGTGCGATTTCGTCTTGTGTACGTAATCATTGAAAATAATAATAATAGATAAAAAAATCAATAAATATTAAATAAATAAATGACTGACGACATAAGAAAACCAAGACAACAAATCCCTTAACGATATACCCGCCTCCTTCAGACAACACAAACATGGGATTTCATTTAAAACGCATTTGTTTACTAATCCATTTTTGCAGTGTGTATATTATGCAATACGTATCTTGCCATTCAATATAATCATTTTACTGTTAAACACATGCACTCAAAGGACACCCAAACTCGTCATTAGTAAAGCATGACCATGTAAAGATATTTTTATGCCATTGTGGAAATTAATAACTAAGATAAGGTTCTGTACAAATGAACAAAAGATCTGCACTAAAACAGAGTTCAGCTATACAGCTTCGCTCTTAGATTCGTATGCTATAGTCATAGCATGATCAAAAATGCATTTTCAACGTTTGAATAGAAAGTTATAAAAATCCACAAAAATATTTTAATAAGATATATGTCATTTTTGTGTAGAAAATCAATATTTCACAAGGTAAACAGTAAAAACGGAAAACTGGTTAACGTAATGATAAAATAATGATCTTGGTCACGTGTAATAACAGCGTTATTGCATAAGTGGCATGATGGCACAAAGCATCGACTTGTGCATAATAACTCCATCCCTTTCCGCCAAGGTCCGAATCCCACTCGAGTCTTTCCTTGTCATTTTATTTACAATGATCTGTGGTTTTCTTTGGATAGTACGGTTTCTACATCTTAAGTATCTTGACTTGGACGTTAAGCATCATTACAGTCATTTATCTAAATCAATTTATACTACTTTATAGTTCCATTATATCGTTTATCATATTAAATATACCCGATGCTGATATCAATGTTTTTGTAACAGTCATTGACTCAGATCTTAATAGCACAGTATGTTCATCAAATTAAATCAGAGTTGGATCATTAAACATGAAGAAGTTATGTGATCATTTATATGTGATCATTTTTATTAATAATCACAGTACAGTATATTAACTTTGTAATCTAAAAGTTAATTAATGTGTCGCGATTGATGATTTAATTCAGACTTGTCATAGTTGGCTAAAAGAGTCGATTAAAGCACTAGAGTCACAATTATATATCTTCTCATTTGGACTGAATTTCCGACATACAATCTTTTCTTTTGGTGTGTCTGTTCGTGTTTATCATACATATGTTTTTAAAGAACTCTTTTGTTTAATTTCTATTTTTATTATTTTATTTGTTGTATTTCGTTAATTCTGTATCATGCTGTTCATTGATTTAAAAAAGAGGAAACGTAGGATAAAGCAACACATGTAGGAATGGATGGAAACTGACTACTGATGCAAAATCGATCTTCAAATCAGATTCTGATAAAGAGAGAAAGATAACAAAATCGATAATTCAAATCCTTATTTATGGAAAATGTAATTATATCTCATTTAAACAGGTACAATTAATACACCGCGGGTATTTAAATACATGTACAGTTGCTTGCTTGTCGTGGGCGTTAATGTTTTTGGTAAATAACAAGTCTTACCAAGCACACTGTCTGAAACAGAGTAAGTTCGAATTCAACACGGGCAGATCCAAGTGTGAGTAAATTTATCAGTTTGCGTGCCGGAAGTCGGCGAATTTCTACAAACACTCCAGTTTCCTCTATCATCCCTAAAATGATTGACATTTCTAAAACGTAAAACGTCATATTCTATTTCTCGCATCAAATGCGTTAATATTGATACGAGCCATTCGTACGATAACAAATTAAGACCTGTTTAATTGGACATGGAAATCTTTATGTGAGAGAATAAATAATCAAACAAAAATTATACAAAGCAACAGAAGAGCGAAAGAACGAATAGTGAAAACCCGATACAAGACAACTACTAAATGTTAACCATATAATTATAGTTAATTGACAGCTTATTTTGCTAAAAACTTATATCGTAAATTATATTATGACATATTTTAGCCAAAACACTACGTGTTTTTTGTATTCAAATTAAACTCAACTTTAATTTATAAAAATACAAAAAATTGCAAATGTTTGAAAACATTTACTGTAAGTAATAAATGTACACTATATATACTATGTTTATTTATTACTTACTAGTATCTAACACTCAATCTATATTTATAGTGTAATATGAGAAAGGGAAAGTTTAACATGTATTTGGTTTTAAATTTAATAGAATTTAAATTTATTTTAAATTAAAAATGAAGGTATAAATAAATAAATAACGGTGTACACCTCTACAGGATACGTAATTCACTCATCCCTGTGGTTAAAATGATGATTAAACTATTGAGAACTCTAAAATAAACACAACACTGTGTTATCAACCAGATTGAGGTTTTTTAATACAACTCTGAAGTTTGTTAATTTTATATACTTTTTATTTGTTTATTCAATACCATAGAAATATTGATCAACCCCTACTAAAGAATAAAATTTTAATCCCTATATTTTGAATTTAAACTAGTAAAAACATTGATGAATTTGTCCTAGCTGAATTTTAATAAATAAATAAATAAATAAAGCAAAGTTATTTACAGATGCTTTTTTCTATGTGTGAGAAGTTCTAGAAGATTTTTCAGCAAATGTAGTATATCTTTCTGTAATTTGTTTTGCTCAAAGTTTTGATGAATTTCAAGTTTGTAACTGACATGTTTCCTTCTAGCCTTATGTAATGGATGTCATTTGACAAGTTTTTGGTTCATTTTGTTAATTGCTAACTCTCTCTCTCTCTCTCTCTCTCTCTCTCTCTCTCTCTCTCTCTCTCTCTCTCTATATATATATATATATATACAATGTATATATATATATATATATATATATATATATATATATATATATATATATATATATATATATATATATATATATATATATATATATATATATATATATATATAAACTGGAGATAGACGATCTATGTTCTGCATTTATATGTTCTATCTATCAAACATTTAATTTCATAAATAATGTTACTTATATCTGCTATGACCATTTTTTGATTTCCATCAATTTTATACATCCACTAAAATGTTTACAGCCATTTGTCTTAATACGGATTTATACTTTAAGTACACTTTGTGACTGGATGACAAATTGATTCTTAAGTAGATTTAAAATTTAACTTGTTCTCTCAAGTATATTTATACAAACACTTAACATTGTTATACCAAAGTCAGCATAAACGGTATCAATAGTTTTATCTGTTTCCTTAGTTATAGAGTATCTTTGTCACTCTTGTAGGCACATAAATACAAAAGAGAGAGAGAGAGAGAGAGAGGAGAGAGAGAGAGAGAGAGAGGGGGGGGGAGGTAAATACAGATTCGATCAACATGTATAGATTTAGTGGAGATCATGTGTTAAATTTACACTTCACAAATCCATTCAATAAGTTTTGTTTTCTAAATTTATCAAATCTGATGGAAATATATATTTTCCTTATTGAGTTTTATTTGACCAGTTCTATTATACCCTTTTCCTCACAATGAAATAAGTAAGTAAAAATATAAGTAATTCTGTATGGCTAAAATAAGTCGGTACGTTTTTGTATTTCTAATGATATATTCTGCATTTAACGTTCTGTGACAAAACTTGTTAGGGCTATTACTTTTTAAAACAACATCAACTTGTTCCAATGCCAAAACAACACAAACTTGTTCCAATTCCAAAGCAATACCAACTTATTCCTTGTTCCAATGCCAAAACAACACCAACTTGTTTCGATGCCAAAACAAATACCAACTTGTTCCAATGCCAAAACAATACCAACTTGTTCCCTGTTCCAATGCCAAAACAATACCAATTTTTTCCTTATTCCAATACCAAAACAATATCACCTTGTTCCTATGCCACACTAACAACAAAGTCTCTGTTACATTATTATATCCTTAATGCCTAAACTACTAGGTCTGGCAACCAACACAGAGTTTTGGGTTCGATCCTGTTAAACCACGACGACTAATGAAACAAAACAACTAACCAAACATATTCTAGACAGACTAGGGAAAACGTAAGTCGTTACCACTGACTACAAAACTACCGACACAGGAAGGACACTGGACAGTATGTCCAGTGGTGTTTTACAGTGCTGTTATTTGGTATCAAATACCGGTATAATATGTACATGACAACCTTAACAAACTGTAAAAAAAACGAACAAAAAATGAACAAGACAAGAATAAAACGTGACGAAAACAATGTTTTAAACAACATTAAAATAATAATTACAACAACAAAAACAACAACAACAACAACAACAACAACAACAATAATAATAATAATAATAATAATAATAATAATAACTAAAGATCTAGTATCTATCCCTTAAAGTCTCATTATATATATAAAGTTTAAGCTCTCCCTCTAAAGCATGGAGTTTGAAAAAAAAGAATAAGACTTCTTTTACATAGTAATGAACCATAATACATTTTTATACACTTTGTTAGGGGACCACTTGTTATAAAATGGATGGAATTATTTTAGCCTGACCTATGAGCATCAGTCAATCATTAGATAAAGTCTTACTTAGTTTGATCATAAATTATAATTCAAGTACTTTTCTAGATTTATAAATAGCTTGACTTGTATTTGTATAGGCATGGCGCACAAGAGGTCATCTGTCATTTAACGCTTAACTTATCTTAAGTGTGTGATGTTTGACTTTATTTACTGTATGTTATGCAGAAACGACTTGAATTTTGATATAATTTCCCCAGGAATGAAAAACCACAAATAAACAGGATTCAATAAAAGGCCAGAGTGTCTATTTCATTACGATCATGTAATTTAATAGAAGATAAAATTTGGCATTATTTCAAAATCGATGTAACTGATATTTAAACGGGTTGAAATCATAGCATAGCATAAATTCAATCTTTATATGTGAAATAATTTCAAATGATTGTGTTTATGGAAGCGTGATTGTAAAATGGGCGTGGTTGTTACATACCTTCATTGAGTACCTAATTAACATATTGAAACCGTTGACAAGTTCAGACAGTAAGGTTGGTGGGTTAAAGAATGGTGATTTAAACCCTAGTTGAGTTTATTTCCCATCAAAGAGATGATGTCATAAGTTCAGTCAGGTCATGGTGGTTCTGGGGATTAGTTGTTTCATTACATGGTGGTTCTGGTGACAAGTTTAGTCATAACAGAATGGTTCTGGTGACAACATTTGTCAATACATTATATTTCTGACACTAGATGCTGGTACCGAAGAAAATATCGTTCATTAATGATGGCTCTGAAGCAAATTTCAGTAATTATCTGATGGTTTAAGTGACAAATTTAAAACATGATGGATTGCATGACATGGCAATTATACAAGTTCAGCCATTAAATGATGGTTCTGGTGACAATTAAGGTTATTACATGATGGTTCTGGTGACAGGTTCAATCATTATATGATGATTCTGGTAACAAATTCAGGCATTACATGATAGTTCTGGTAACAAGTTCAGACAATAGGTTATCGTTCCGGTGAAACTTTATTTGATCACATGGTGGTTCTTGTGACAAGTTCGGTCATTATATGATGATTCTGATGACTACTTTAGTATTAACATGATAGTACTGTTCTGGTAACAAATTTATTTATTATATGATCATTCATGGGACAAGTTGAGTCATTACATGATGGTTCTGACGACAGGTTCGGCCTTGACATAATGGTTCTGGGACAAGTTTAAAACATGGTTAATTTGATGACAAAACAATTCAATAATGATAGTTCTACCAACAAGTTCAGTCATTAGATAGTAGTTCTGGTGACAATTCAATCATTAAATGATAGTTTTGTTGACAATTCAATCATTATATGATAGTTCTGATGACAATTCAATCATTATGTGATAGTTCTGTTGACAATTCAATCATTATGTGATAGTTCTGGTGACAATTCAATCATTATGTGATAGTTCTGGCGACAATTCAATCATTATGTGATAGTTCTGGTGACAATTTAATCATTATGTGATAGTTCTGGTGACAATTCAATCATTATGTTATAGTTCTGGTGACAATTCAATCATTATGTGATAGTTCTGGTGACAATTCAATCATTATGTGATAGTTCTGGTGACAATTTAATCATTATGTGATAGTTCTGGTGACAATTCAATCATTATGTGATAGTTTTGGTGACAATTCAATCATTATGTTATAGTTCTGGTGACAATTCAATCATTATGTGATAGTTCTGTTGACAATTCAATCATTATGTGATAGTTCTGGTGACAATTCAATCATTATGCGATAGTTCTGGTGACAATTAAATCATTATGTGATAGTTCTGGTGAAGGTTAGGTTATTACACGATGTTTCTGGTGACTGTTTATGTAAAAGTTCTGGTGACAGTATAGGCTTTTATATGAAAGTTCTGGTGACAGTTTAGGTTATTATATGAAAGTTCTGGTGACAGTTCAGTAATAATGTTATATAGTTCGGGTGACAGTATAGGCTTTTATATGAAAGTTCTGGTGACAGTTCAGTAAAATGTTATATAGTTCGGATGACAGTATAGGCTTTTATATGAAAGTTCTGGTGACAGTTCAGTTATTATATGAAAGTTCTGGTGGCAGTTTAGGTTATTTTATTATGGTTCTGGTGACAGTTCAGTAATTATGTTTTAGTTATTGTGACAGTTCAGTTATTACATGATGGTTCCGGTGACAATTCAGTTATTACATGATGGTTCCGGTGACAGTTTAAGGTATTACATGATGGCTCCTGTGACAATTCAGTTATTACATGATGGTTCCGGTGACAATTAAGTTATTACATGATGGTTCCGGTGACAGTTCAGTTATTACATGATGGTTCCGGTGACAGTTTAAGGTATTACATGATGGCTCCTGTGACAATTCAGTTATTACATGATGGTTCCGGTGACAATTAAGTTATTACATGATGGTTCCGGTGACAGTTCAGTTATTACATATTGGTTCCGGTGACAGTTTAAGGTATTACATGATGGCTCCTGTGACAATTCAGTTATTACATGATGGTTCCGGTGACAGTTCAGTTATTACATTGGTTCCGGTGACAGTTTAAGGTATTACATGATGGCTCCTGTGACAATTCAGTTATTACATGATGGTTCCGGTGACAGTTCAGTTATTACATTGGTTCCGGTGACAGTTTAAGGTATTACATGATGGCTCCTGTGACAATTCAGTTATTACATGATGGTTCCGGTGACAATTAAGTTATTACATGATGGCTCCTGTGACAATTCAGTTATTACATGATGGTTCCGGTGACAGTTCAGTTATTACATTGGTTCCGGTGACAGTTTAAGGTATTACGTGATGGCTCCTGTGACAATTCAGTTATTACATGATGGTTCCGGTGACAGTTCAGTTATTACATTGGTTCCAGGTGACAGTTTAAGGTATTACATGATGGCTCCTGTGACAATTCAGTTATTACATGATGGTTCCGGTGACAGTTCAGTTATTACATTGGTTCCGGTGACAGTTTAAGGTATTACATGATGGCTCCTGTGACAATTCAGTTATTACATGATGGTTCCGGTGACAGTTCAGTTATTACATTGGTTCCGGTGACAGTTTAAGG